>JAHTLZ010000224.1:647536-663853 GCA_023846285.1 Phrynocephalus versicolor | reverse complement strand
ATCTATCTATCTATCTATCTATCTATCTATCTATCTATCTATCTATCCCACATTTCTCCTATAGGATCCAAGGGGGCTTACAGTATTAAAAGCAACAAAGAGCCAAATTAATGGTTTATTGCCATATTGGGGGGAAAAACATATTAAAACTCATAAAGAGGAGCATCGGGTAAAACAGCACAAGACAATAATCTGTTATTTTAAAAATCTCCTTGGTAAACCATTCATTTAAAGGAAAGCCTGCCTGAAGAGAAAGGTCTTTGGCTGCTTGTGGAAGGACAGCAAAGATGGGGCCAGTCGGGCCTCCAGTGGGAGGGAGTTCCACAGTCTAGGAACAGCAAGAGAGAAGGTCCCTTGTGTCCTCACAAAGCACTCCTGTGTGCAGGACTAAGAGAAAGGCCTCCCCTCATTATCTTACACCCAAGTAGGCTCATAAAGGGAGACGCAATCATTGTTGTGAGTTTTTCGGGCTGTTTGGCCGTGTTCTGGAAGTTTTTCTTCCTGATGGGAAGAAATTAGGAGAACTCCTAGTTCCCTGAACTCCTTGCCCCTCTGAAGATGCTAGCCACAGAGTCTTGACAAAACGTCAGGAACAAAAACTTCCAGAACACAGCCAAACAGCCCGAAAAATTCACAACAACTATCGGATCCGGGCCTTGAAAGCCTTCGAGGAGACATGGAGAGACAATCCTTTAAGTAGCTTGTACCCAAACCATTTAGGGCTTTATAGTATTCCTGCCAAGAAAACTTCGTGGACATGGGGTCCTGAAGAGTCGGTCACGACTGTACCGACGCAACACACACACAGGTTAGCATTTGGAGTTGTTATGCTAATAATTACAGGGAAAGCAGAAGTGAATTTTTATTGCCTGGGATTTCTGAAATTGATTCTAATGATGAGTAAACATAATGTGTGTTTGTGTGTGTGTGTATGTGTCTTCAGCATATGGCCAGAGGCTTCCTTATTCTTTCACGTTGAGTGCATGTTGGCCTGCCTGTGCGTGGCTCTGGCTGGTCAACATTTGTGCTTCTTTAAAAAGGACCACCGTAAAGAAAAAATACCCCACAGAGATCCTGCAGGGAATAGAACTTCCTTGCTACCATGGTTCTGTAGAGGTCAATTTCTGGACACAGATGTGCAGGATTTGCCCTATAAAGCAGGGACGGCCTCTGGTGCAGACTCTCCAAGGGACCGTAACTCCCCCGTCTGAGCCACCCTGGTTTTTAATGCCTTTTTTTTGGGGGGGGGGGAGCCTTTATTTAGGTCCCACCACCCTCACATAGACCCCTGGGGGCAGGCACAAAAGAAGAGCTTTTCGGTAGCTGCTTCCAGCATGTGGAACTCCCTGCCGCTGGAAGCCAGGCTGGACCCCCCTTGGTGTTGTCCTTGTGCTGGCAGGTGACAACTTTTCTGGCTCCTAAGGGAGAGTTTTAATGGTGTTGTGTTTTGTTTGGGGTTTCCCGCCCCCATTCGAAGGCAGTTTTAAGTTGTTGTTTCTTGTTCCTTTACTGTAAAATTGTCCCTCAGTGCTATAATTTATTATATTTTTAGCAGTTTTAATTTCAAGATCCTGGCTTTTAAGACTTGGTATTGGGTCTCCTTGCAGAGAGAAAAGCAGGCTATTCAATAAGTGATGAATAAATAATCCCTAAAAATAAGTGGGAAATGGTGCTCGTTGCCGTTTTTAGATCAAGCAGCGCTTGGCATTTTCGAAATCATATGAATATCAACGCCTCTGCTTGCTAAATTTGCTTGCATCCCTCCAGGCGTGACTTTGTGTGGATATTGTGCCGTCCAATCTCTCTGCCGTGTACACAGGGGCAAAGCTTTGAAAAGTTACTCATTTGGACTACAATAATGCCTGCCAACATAGGAATTGTAGTCTTAGAAAGATCTCCAGTGGACCAGAGAATTTTTTTAATGGGGGGGGGAATCACACTACAGACTTTTTGCTTGGTCGCAGAAAGCGTTTTTAATTTCACGGTGCCGTTTTGCCCGCATGAGGCGATGCCAGGTGCTCCGGCAAAACCCTCAATCTCGATCCTCAGGGGAGGGCAATTGTAATTCAGCTGCTAATTATAGTTTTCAGCCAATTTGGCTTTGCAGCCACCACCACCCCTGCGCAGCCCCGTATGTTGTTCGAAGGGAAGCAGTGAGGGCCTGGTATTGAGTTTAATGAGCAGGTGTGAAGAACATGTTTGCCAACCCTCCCCGTGTCACATCTCCCCTCTGAGGGACTAGGATCTTGCTTAATCCGCCCTTGGGTTTCCGTCCCCTGGTGCTTTGATTCCTGGAGCAGGCTGTGGAGGATTAAGGCACGGACCTTTGGTGGAGCAGGCCGGGTGGGGCGGTGAGGCGAAGGTGTCCTCTCTTTCCCCCTGAACCCTAACCTTAACGTAAGAACATAAGAAGAGCCATGCTGGATCAGGCCAAAGGTCCATCTAATCCAGCTTCCTGTATCTCACAGGGGCCCCACCAGATGCCTCTGGGCGCGCATGAGACTCAATATCCGTCTCCTGATAGCACTCCCCTGCATCTGGCCCTTGAAGAACCTTGGTTTTAAGCCCGGAGATGATACATCTCCATCATGGTTTGTGTAACCTGGGATGGACTTTTCCTCCAGGAATCTGCACAACCCCCCTTTGAAGGCATCCAGGCCAGATGCCATCACCACCTCCTGTGGCAGGGAGTTCCACAGACTAACAACACACTGGGTGAAAAAAAAATTCTTTTGGCTGTTCTTACTCTCCCAGCTGTCAATTTGAGTGTATGTCCCCTCGCTGTGGTATTTTGTGAGAGGGAGAAGAGCTTCCCTCTATCCGCTTTACTTATGCCCTGCATTATTTTGCACGCCTCAATCATATCCCCTCCCCCTTATGTGGGGTCAGACAAAATCCTTCCCCAGCTGTTTTCTTCCCTCCATTTTTAGTCCGGCGCCTCTTTTGCCTTGCAAATCAGGCTGGCAAAATGGAGGGTGGGGATATTTATTCCTGGAGGATTTTCTTTTTATATGCTTGTGTGTGTACTTGTAAAGCAAAGAGTGAGAAAGAATGTTTGCAGCAAAGAAGGCGGGCTTGCAGCTGGAAACGATTTCCTCTCAACCACAGGAAACGCACACCTGTTGCACTCCTTGAAAGGCCTGTTGCACGCTCAGCATTGTTGAGTGTTACCAGTGAGCATAAATGATTTGGAAGAAGGCGAGAGTGGGGGATGCCTCTGGTGACACCAAACTGGAATCAAGATGGAATCAGGGTTTTTATTGTTGTTGTTCAGTCATTGAGTCATGTCCAACTCTTCGTGACTCCATGGACCAGAGCACGCCAGGCCGTCCTGTCTTCCACTGCCTCCCGGAGTTTGGTCAAATCCATGTTGGTTGCATCGATGACAGCGTCCAACCATCTCATTCTCTGCCATCCTTTTTTCTTTTTGCCTTCGGTCTTTCCCAACATCAGGGACTTTTCCAAGGAGTCCTCTCTCCTCATGAGGTGGCCAAAGTACTGCAGCCTCAGCTTCAAAATCTGTCCTCCCAGTGAACATTCGGGGTTGATTTCTTTCAGGATGGATAGGTTTGATCTCCTAAGGCTGTCGTGGTCGAAGGCAGGAAAAAGTAGGCTTGCGGTAGCTCCCAAAGGGTCAGAATCCAACCAAAGGACTGGATTCAAATTATACGAAAGGAGATTGTGCCTAAAACCGTAGGAGGAACATCTTGACAGTAAGAGCTATTCAGGAGCGCTGCAGAGCACCTCAGGAGATGGTGGACTGGACTCTGAAATAATGCCACTCTCCTTACACTGCCCTTCACGAAGCTTCCTCACGCTGCCATCCTTGCAGCCCAAACCAGGCTAACCGCTAGGCCCCACAGCCTGCACCATCTGTCGCCCACTGCTCCATGTGCCTCTTCCCCACCTCTGGGGAGCAGCAGAGGTACCTGCGGTGTCCCAGGTATTACAGAAAGTCCTGTGGGAACCTGCAAGGGGTGGTTCACTCCATGTGGCAGGGCGGCAACCCGGCATGTTACCTGAGCGGCCACCACCTGCCGTGGTAGCCTCCTGGGGTTGCATCCTCACAGGTGAGGCGTGGAACCAGATCCCTGACAGGGACCAGGGGCGGGCCGAGGGCAGCTGTTCCAGGCTTTGTTGGATCCGACCATTTGGAAACAGCTCCTAAACCTAGGCCCCTGGAAGACGGGGATTCTGGGAGGTCCAGTCCGTAAAACTTTATGGAGCCCAGTTATCTATAGCTAGGGTGTCTGTATAGCCTCTTAGACAGAGACCAACCTCTGTTTGAAGGGACACTTCGTGTACAGTAGGACCCCAGTATCCACTGGGGGTTGGTTCCAGACTTTCCTGTGGATAATGAAAACCGTGGATAAGAGAGAACGCCTGCCCACCCACCTCCAAGCTGCTGTTTCCTGACAGTAGCTTGCTTTATGGCTGCTATTTTGAGACAGTAGCTTGCTTTGCAGATGCTATTTGTGACAATAGCTTGCTTTACCGCTGCTGTTTGTGACGATAGTTTGCTTTTTTAGCTGCTGAATTGTTTAATTTTTTTTTCCTCTGCCAAACGTGGATAACTGAATCAGTGGCTAATGAATCAGTGGATACGGGGGTCCTACTGTAATCCTCTTTTTTTTTAAATGGTGTCTTTAATTTTCCATCTTCCTTTTTCTCTGCTAATTTCCTTCCAGGCTCCCCCGAAAAATAGGAATGTGGCCTATCTTTGGTTATTCGCCCCCTTCCATTTTGCCAGCCCGATTTGCAAGGCAAAAGCAGGTTGTTTTTGGTGCACATCAGAGCTGAGGACTGTTCATTCCCCCCTGCCACTACAGTGTCCAGAATCCCCAGGCGGCGGCAGCATAGCCAGCGTGTGTGTGCGCGTCTGCAAGCACATGCATGCACGCACCCACCGTGAACAGCAAGATCTTGCACCTGTCTCGTGCATTTGATGTGGGCTCCGGGAGATGTTAGCTGCCTCCTTCCTGCTTCCATCCCCTCTGCCCGACCCACCCCAGGCCCCCAGTTCCTAGCTTCACAAACGCCTGCCTGGCCCCAAACAGGAAACCCAGTCCCCCCCCCCCCCGGGGAAGGGGAGCGTGGAAGGGGGGGTGAGGCGGGTGAGGTTTTTCAGATACAAAATAAATAAATACATAAATATCAGGTTCTCCCCCCTCTTTTTATTTTTCATGTGTTTGTGATAATCGTTTATTTTATCAAACATAAGAACATAAGAAGAGCCATGCTGGATCAGGCCAAAGGCCCATCTAGTCCAGCTTCCTGAATCTCACAGTGGCCCCACCAGATGCGTTTGGGAGCGCATGAGACTAGATATTTGTCTCCTGATACCATTCCCCTGCATCTGGCCCTTGAAGTACCCTGGTTTTAAGCCTGGAGATGACACATCTCCCTCATGGTTTGTAACCTGTGATGGACTTTTCCTCCAGGAATCTGTCCAATCCCCTTTTGAAGGCATCCAGGCCAGATGCCATCACCATCTCCTGTGGCAGGGAGTTCCACAGACTAACAATGTGCTGGGTGAAATAATATTTTCTTTTGTCTGTTCTTTCTCTCCCAGCCCTCAATTTGAGTGGATGTCCCCTAGTTCTGGTATTTTGTGAGAGGGAGAAGAGCATCCCTCTATCCACTGCATTATTTTGTACGTCTCAAAATAATTGTACGTTTGATTGATTATTAATAGCCTTATGTTATAAGTTATACATATACAGTATACAGTAAACTGCATATATATTCTTCATTGTAATTTGTGACTGTTGTAAACCACCTGGAGTTCCTCTGGAAGACGGTACCATACATAAACAAACAAACAAACAAACAAACAAATAAAAGGCAGAGCATAATTTCTACAAGCGACTACCCACCAATGGTTTTTGCATCCTTGGTGTTTTGGGATAGGGGCTCTAAGGTGCCTCTCCCCCCCCCCCGGCACTCTGCTCATGCCCCAGGAGCCTGGGTTTCAGGACACCAACCACATCCTACAGAGGGTCTCTGGGTCCCATAGTGTGGGTCTGTGATTATTTCGGTTCTGAGACTCCATCAGGTCTTAAATCTGATGCCTTTTGTTGTGATGGGGGCATGGCAGGCACTGGCTGTCACCATTGATGGGGTGAAAAGATCCCCCCCAAACACACACACACACACACACACACACAAACACACACACACACACACAGGTAGTATACTGGCATTTCGGCTGGGGGGGTCATTTCTCCCAAGCAAGCAAAGGCCTTTCTCCCTGTGCAAGCCCTCCCCACATCACAAGCTGCCTGGTGTGTGTGTGTGTGTGTTTTAAAGACTGATTGTTCTGTGTTACTGCCAGGACTGGATTTGTACAACTGGTGCTTTCCATGACTGTATGTCCTCCATCTGTCTCAGTGTGGTATTCCTTTATTTTGTTCTATATTTGTTTTCTTATTGTACTTAGCTTCAATAATGCCCTTTGACTGACGCAAGTAAGATGCCTCTTCACACTCATTGTTCTTAGCTTTAAATATTGACTTTAACCGTGTCAACAACTGTTGTATACGCGTGGTCTCCAACGTTATATATTGTCCTTTACTGCTGTAAGCTGTGTTGGGTCCTTTCCAAGGAGAAAGGTGGGGGTTAAAACAAACAAGGTAAAGGTAACCCCCCCCGCACTTGCGTGCTAGTCGTGTCTGACTCTAGGGGCCATGCTCATCTCCGTTTCTAAGCCAAAGAGCCAGTGTTGTGCACGTCCCTGGCCATGTGGCCAGCATGGCCAAGTGCATTTCTGCGCACGGAACACTGTTTTCCCCTTCCTGCTTTTTATGGCAATACAGGGGTACCCCCCACTTAAGAGCAGCTTGACTGAAGATCAATTTGACTTAAGAGCGGGAAACTGTTGGCGTTTTAACTGCCACCTTACAAATTTTAGATATGGTCTGCTCGACGTACAATTTTTTTCCCAATTTTTTGATTTTTTTGATTTATTTTTTCAATTTTTTAGATAGGTACCCGGACTTTAAGAATAGTTCGACTTAAGAGCATGCATTCAGAATGGATTAAATTTCATAAGTTGAGGTACCACTGTACCTGTTTATCTACTTGCATTTACATGCTTTCGAACAGATATGTTGGTAGGAGTTCGCTCCCCTGTGTGGCATCCGGGATTCGAACCGCCGAGCTGCTGACTTTGCAGCCAACAGTTTCAGCGCTCTAGCCTGTTGAGCCACCATGCCCCAAAACAAACAAACTCAGCAAACTAAACTAAACTACAGACGGCTAAGAGAAACCTTATCCAGGTTATATACCAATGAATATGCATATTTATCCCCCGCCCCAGCAGGGAGTGGGTTAATCATTCAGGGAGTGGGTTAATCATTTACTGGCAATCAGATTAAAGCACCTTTACTCTCACCTGGAAATTTCCCAGGTAACCCCTCCTCTTGCTCTTCCACCTTATTTCTATCTCTGCTGGTTTTCTCTCTCTCTTGATCCATAGCTTGGGAAGATCCCTGGGGTTGGACTACAACCTCCATAATCCCCTGACTGCTTTGGGGTGTGTGTCTGCAAGTGGCATTGTGCAAAACCCAGGGTTCTTCCCAATCACTCTCTCTCTCTCTCTCTCTCTCTCTCTGACCCCCTCCTGCACCCTCTTCCGGTTCTGCAGGTTTTGTCGCTCACGACAATGTCTTATAAAGCCCTGCCTTACCTGCTTCATCTCAACCCAGCCCGGATCCTGGCTACCTGCAGAGAAACAAATCTTTTCCCCAAATGAACCTCCGGCAAGATTCGCTCCTACATGTACGGTGCACGTACACCACACCGGACCCACGCCCTCTTTGCACCCTGTGACATTTGCTAGGTTGCAGGCAGTGGCCCAAACCTGTCCTGGGTGGCAGTGAGCTCGGTGGGTTGGTTCCTGCCGTGGAAAGAAATTTTCCTGCCTCTAAAAAGTGACAGAGGCTCTAAGCCACTTATTCTGCAAGTAACGTGTTGTTGAGCAGAACTGTGGTTACATCCTGTGGAAGTGAGTTCCACAGGTTAGGGTGGCATACTGGAAAGGCATTTTTGTGCTATAAAAACACACGCACAGAGACATCCCGGGCGAGATCTTCGTGATGTCTTTCAGATCTCCTAGCTGTCTCTTGCAAGGGAAAGGGTTCGCTTGTCCCAAGGCTGTTAGAACCGCTAGCATGTGGCTGCTCCCTCCGTCCTGTTGGCAAGAGCCTGCTGTGGATTTGCACATCTTACTGAAGCAGGGTAGTTTTCGAGAACAGGAACAGGGGGGTGGCTTCCCAGGGAGCTGGGACAAATTGAGGGCCTGACTCAGTCCTTTCCAGTATCTTTCAGCTGCTTTTGGAGAGGGTTTGGGGTATGCATCACACACACATACCCCGAAGAGATATTTAACAGTTCCCTTGCTGATTGAGATTTAGTGCTCACACCTGGGTTCGTCTCCACCTTACTTTAGTGTTTGGAGTAAGGAAATGCTCAGCTTGGAAACCATGTTGGGGACTGGACAGATTCCTGGAGGAAAAGTCCATCCCAGGTTACAAACCATGATGGAGATGTGTAATCTCCAGGCTTAAATCGGGTAATTCAAGGGCCGGATGCAGGGGAGTGGGATCAGGAGACAGAGATCTAGTCTCGTGCGCTCCCAGAGGCATCTGGTGGAGCCACTGAGATACAGGAAGGTGAACGAGATGGGCCTTTGGCCTGATCCAGCATGGCTCTTCTTGTGTTCTTATGACCCTTGCAATTCCCCTCCACCCCCACCCACCCTGAATCAAAGCATCCTTCCAGTTGGGCAGCTCCTTTCTCTTCCAATTGTATGCAGTTGATCCCCGTTGTCCTCCTTAATTTTATTTTTATATTTTGGTGGAAATTAAAAAAGACAGCCGAGGTGGTGTTAAGGTCATCAGCAGAGGCCCTTCTCTCCATCCTGCTACCCTCACAGGTACATTTTGTACAGGTACATGAAAGGGCCTTCTCGGCGGCTGCACCCGGACTCCGGGTGAATTGTATTAATTGGCACTTGTTGCATAGTGTAAGCCGCTTAGAGTTCCGAAGCGAAGATAAGCGGGGTATAAATATAATAATAAATAAATAAATAAATAAATAACTCCCTCCCACTAGAGGAGGCCAGGACTGCCTCCTCTCTGTTGTCCTTCCAGAAACAAGCAAATACCTTTCTCTTCAGGCAAGCTTTCCCTCAATGATGGATTACCTGTTATGCGTATTTTATATGAATCTATAGGATCACATAGACTTTGTGTTTATAACTACAATACTTATAACCTTAACAGTGGTACCTTGTATAAAGGAATTAATTCGTTCCAAATGAAATTATGTTAAGCAAATTTTGATTTATACAAATTTCCCATAGGGATGCATTGAAAACAGAGTACTGTAATCCTTAATCACGACCATTTTTATGTTGTACAGATTCGCCCCATAGACAATTCTGTTAAGCAAATTTCCCCTATCTCTGGAATTTTTTATGTTGCACAGATTTTATGTTATACAAACTGTTTGTTATACGAGGGTCCAATGTATGTGTTTACATTGACACTATGCTTCTGATGTTAGTTGCCATCACTCATAACATTTACATAGAATTTTATTCTCTTTTTAACTGTGCGCGTTTTCCTGTAGCTTTAATGTAATGTTGTCTATTAATGCTGTACGATGCCCCTCAATTCCATGTTCTCAATACCTGAACATGTCTTAGTTGTAGTGGACTGGACTGGACTCATTAGTGTAAGCCACCTTGAGTCCTTTTCCAAGGTGAAAGGCAGGGTAAAAATACTCTTAAAATAAATAATAAATAAATAAAATCCACCGGGGGGGGGAGAGGAGCAGCTCCCCTGCCCTCTGAAAATCACCCCCCCAATAAAAACCATGTTTATGAGCCTTTCTTCCTAGCAGAAGTTAAAAAAAAAGTGGGTGGAGCCGTGTGACCAGAAAAAACAAATTCAAAAGTAGGCTAGGGGATACCTTTATTGGTCACTACTAAAACAAAACAAAAAATGTAAGCTAAGCTTTCGATAGCAACTTGCTATCTTTATCAAAGCATTGTACAGTGGACCCTTGTATAACAAACAGCTTGTATAACATAACATTTGTACAACATAAAAAACTCTGGAGATAGGGGAAATTTGCTTAACATAATCGCCTATAGGGCGAATTTGTACAACATAGAAATGGGATCACTCTGTTTTCAGTGCATTCCTATGGGGAATTTGTATAAAGGGAAATTTGCTTCACATAATTTCATTTGGAACGAATTAATTCCTTTATACAAGGCAGCTGCAGGGGGATGGGCTCAGTGTTGTGTTTGTGTGGGTGTGTGTATGTGTGTGTGTCTGGCCTAGAGATTTGGGGGTGGGATGATGCGAGGAGTGTGGTGGTTGTGGGCTGAAGGCGGGGGGGGGGGGAAGAGGCAAGGCCTCTCAGCTGGGGTGCTTGCCTTGTTGCTATGGCAACAGCGGCAGGAATGCTTGCCTTCCCCTCTGCAGCCGCCCTATTAACGTTTCGGGGTGGGCGGTGACATCACGGGTGCGTCGGCCAATGGGGCGCCCGCCAGCCGGCCTGGTTGCTCGGGCGATGGGAGGGGAAGCTTAGGAACAGCTGCTAGGAGACGCACGTGCACGCACACACATCCACAGGGCACGCCCGGGCACGCTCCCTCACGCATGGAACACGCCTGCACACGGTGCTGCCATGCCACAGAGCCGGCTGCGGGGGGGGGGGGGCAAGGAGCGGCCCAGGCCTGAGGCGGTGCAGCACATGCGGTGCATGGCATGGCATGCAGTGTAGGTGTGCATGCTCCCCCTCATGCCAGGCATGTTGCCCTAGGCTCACACACACACACACACATAGCCCATAATCCTAGGAAGGCCTCCGGGCCTTGCCAGGAAAGGTGCCCCCCTCCCTCCCTCCCTGACCCACGTGTGACCTGTTTTGCCCCGGTTACAGGCCAGGGGCAGCTTCTACAGAGCCCCGTGGCGCAGTGGTTAAATGCCTGTCCTGCAGGTAAAACTGTGCTCACGACCTGGGGTTCAATCCTTGGTAGCAGGCTCAAGGTTCACTCAGCCTTCCATCCTTCCGAGGTCGGTAAAATGAGTACCCAGCTTGCTGGGGGGGCAATGTGTAGCCTGCACACTGTAATTAAAAATTGTAAACCGCCCAGAGACCACTTGTAGTGGTATGGGGCGGTATATAAGCAGAACACTTTGCTTTTTTTGCTTTTTGCTTTTCTCGAGCCCGGTGCCAGGCGTGCTGGGGGTCATGTGTCCTGCACACACGAGAGCTGGCTCCTTGCACATGGACTGGGACCGGGTCCCAAATCCTGCCCTGCAGGTAGAAACCAGACCCGAATCTTAACATCTTTGGCCCGAAGTTGTAGGCCAGGTGGGCTCAATGGTTTAGACCAGTGGTTCTCAACCGGTGGGGTCCCCAGAAGTTCCTGGACTTCAACTCCCAGAAGTCTTCATCACTAGCTGAGCTGGCCAGGATTTCTGGGAGTTGCAGTCCAGGTACATCTGGGGACACACAGGTTGAGAACCACTGGTTTAGACTTCCGGATCTGGCGCTGGAAGTCATGAGTTAGATTCCGCCGCTCAGCCGTCTTGAGAGCGGCTGGACTGGATGATCCAGAAGGTCCCTTCCAGCTCTGGAGTTCTAGGATGATGATGATGATGATGATGATGATTACAAGAAAAAGCTATAGGTTGTACCTTTGTAGGCCGCTAATATCTTGCATTTTTGTTTGCGACGGCCACCCAGCTCCCCCCCTTTTATTTCAGGTTGTACCTTTGTCGTTGTCATTTCAGTGACGGCGACACAGAACTTTTCTGAGATCTGACCTATTTATTTATTTATTTATTCAGAATATTTTTTTCTACCCCAGCTTTCCCCTTAAGAAAGACCTGAGGTGGTTTACGTTGAAAGGCGATGTTTAGATCACTGAGTCCAGACCCTATGAAGGAGGCCCAGTGGGGGATTGAACTGCCGACCTCCAGGCACCTAAATCATGGAGTTATCCTGCAGTTCAGGGGAACTGGATGATCTTATAACAGTCGGGGCAAGTCCCAGAATCCTTTACTTCAGTGCTATTAATCTTTAGGATTTTTCACACCTGCCTTTCCTTTAGTTCTCTAGTCACATCCAGAGGACAAAAATGCTCTCTGCCTGATATTTTTTAACCTGTGACAGCAAGGGTTTGGGGGAGGGTTTAGATCTCTGAATATTTAGTTTATTTATTTTAGAGTATTTTTACCCCACCTTTCTCCTTGGAGTTTCTGGTGTTGCTTTTGTTTAGCATTTCTTCTAGTAGGCTTCCATACACTCACGGTTTTTAGCCTTCCAACTCTGAGATTATACTATATTATTATCACCCTAGCGTGGGCCTGCTAATACTGTACAAGTCATTTACTACTTGATAGTATTACTTCTGTTTCCTTTGTTGGGTGTATCCTGACCTGGATGTGGTTTTCAGTGCCGTGAGGACATGCATAAATATATTAGTACCTCCTAAGACGAATGCCCCTTAAGACAAAAAAATTGTAAGACAAATGAAATGTCCAGGAATAGGAAAACCTCGTAAGACAAGTTTTTCTATAGCAGGGATGTCCAAACTTTGGCCCTCCAGATGTTTTGGACCACAACTCCCAGAATTCCAAGCCTGTGTTGCCAGCGACAAAGGACTGTGGGAGTTGTGGTCTAAAACATCTGGAGGGCCGAAGTTTGGGCACCACTATTCTATAGGATACTTTGCAAGACAAATTCAATGCATTCCTATAGGAATCTGCATCAAACTGTGCTTCGTAGGATGAATTTTTCGTAGGACGAACTGACCCGTAGAACGAATTGAATTCGTCTTAAGAGGTACCACTGTACAGAGGGCATGTATTGGCATTTAGGTAGGTGAAGAAATGGATTCTGACGCACAGGAAACTCACACTGAAATAAACCTGCTGAAATAAAAGGGAAGTCTTGTTGTCCATACGAAATAAAATACAAACGCAGGAGTAGGCGATACCTTTACGAAACACTGAAAATATCAAGTAGTGAGCTTTGGTGGATCAAGACCACTTCATCAAGCATGCATGGGTGTGAAGAGAGTCAAGTCTGAAAATTCATGGCAAGATGGATTTTGCCATGAAAGTTACTCTTAAATCAGTCTTTAAAGACCTACTAACTTTTGCCCTTGTCTCTCTTCCTGCTCCTGGCCTTTAATTTTGGTGTTATGTTGTGTAGCTAGGAACGAACTGGTTCGTTAGTCCTCCTACACAGCTACTAACGAAATGGGGGTTGTTGTTTTCTTTCCATAGCATCGTCTTCCTCTCCTGGACCTCTCGTCCCTCTCCGGGCCATGCTAAGAGGGCTGATTTAAGCTGATGCTGTTTCCCGGAATCATGGTCAGTTTATTTATCTATTTATTTCTCTTTATTTCACTGTACAGTACAGCTTGCCGTCTTCCAAAGGTGTGGGTCTGCTGACGATGGTGTGTTTTTGTGCCCCTTTCCAACCCTCCTGGCTTTATCCCCATTTTACAGAACGGGAAGACTGAGGCCCAGTAGGGACCCTCTTGTCACCGTCTGGGTGGCAGCTCAGCAATTCCCAGGACGGCCTCCTTTGGGAAGCCTTGAACCTATTAAGCATTTTCCGGGGTGGGGTCAAGTCTTATCAATTTTGGATGCACACACGCACGCACGCACGCGCACACGCACACACATATTCCTGGGTCCGAGCCCATCCTGCCAGGGTCCCCATTGGCCGCCTGGGTGGTCCCCGGCTGGGATTGGCTGTGGCCATTGCAAACCTAAGGGGGGGGGTGTCCGCCAACAGCAACACAGCTGTGCCTGAGGAGGGGGGGTGGACTCACTCGGTCATGTGACTTCTGCTCAGGCTTTCACGCTTCTGGCTGCTGGGGCTGTGTGGAAGCAGGGCAGATGCAAGGGGGAGGAGGAGGGAGGGAGGGAGGGAGGGAAGGGGTTTCCCTTTCCCCCTCCTTCCCTCCCCTACCTCTCAGATCATCATCCTCCCCCCCCCCCCCAGCTCAGGGGGAGGACCCAGAGGTTCCAGGCTTCCAGCATCCTCCAGCTTCCCCAAATCCTTGTTGGAAAGAGAGTTTTTAAAAGGGGCAGATTGGCCTGCAGGAAAAGGGGTGGGGAGGGTGGGGCTTCTGCACAGGAAGTGTGTGCGTGTGTGCGGCGGTGGGGTGGGGGGTGGGGGTGGAGCATTGAGGATCCCTGCCATTTCCTTGGCCTGGTTTGTGAGATGCGCGTAGGTGTCTCTGGAAGGGAGGATGGTTGGGTTCCTGGGTCCGGGGCATTTGGGGGGGGGCGGGAAGGGGCTGCATGAGTCACCCAGGGAAATGATGCTTTTAGGGCCCCTATCTGCTCCTCCCATTCCCCCCCACCCGCTGTCTCTTCCTCTGCTCACACATTCCCACCTTGCTGCTGCCTTTGCAGCCGGCTTATATAACATCTGCTCTTATTAACGTGCCCTGGATTGAACCCCGAGCTCTCTCAAATCTCTCAACAAAGACGGCCCCATTGGTGGGGCTGGGTGGGGAGGTGGCTCTGTGGGTCCTGTTGTGTGTGTGTGTGTGTGTGTGTGTGAGAGAGAGAGAGAGAGAGAGAGAGAAAGAGAGAGAGAGAGAGCGCAGGCAGGTTTGGTGGCTTCAAATGTAGGTATGTGGGTCAGGGTTTCAATGCTGGGCTGGGGAATGTTCACCCTCCCTTCTCTCCCCCCCCCCCCACCGTCAGAGCTGGAAAAATACCAGCTGGTCCTCTGCAACATACAAAAAGCCCCACTTCCTCCTCGCCAGTACCTTTCACCCGGTTATTTTCATTTTCCGCTGGCCAAAAAACAGTGGATGGGAGGGAAAAGTCACAAGCTGAGGATTAAAGCAAAGCAAAGTGGTCTGCTTATATACCGCCCCATACCACTATAGGTAGTCTCTGGGCGGTTTACAATTTTTTAATTACAGTGTGCAGGCTACACATTGCCCCCCCCCCACCTCCAGCACGCTGGGTACTCATTTTACCTACCTCGGAAGGATGGAAGGCTGAGTGAACCTTGAGCCTGCTACCAGGGATTGAACCCATGTCGTGAGCACAGTTTTACTTGCAGGACAGGCATTTAAACACTGCGCCACGAGGTTCTTAACATGAAATCTTAACATGAAATCAAAACTACCGCCTTTGAACGGCCGTGTTGGAAGGGGCCCTAAGGGGTCATCAGGTCTAGCCCTTCTCCGTGGGGCAGAGTGGGGAATCGAACCTCTTCCTCTTCAAGGGCCATGTCCTCGTAGCACGCTGGCGATTGGTCGCCTGAACTGTTTTCTGTCTGAGGCTGTTCTCAACAGAGCAGCTGTGCTCAGGGCGGACCACTGGCTCCCTAACAAGATGTCTAAACTCCCAGGTGGAGAGGTTCCCCCTTCCCTTCCAGAGAGATGTAGAGACAGGCAGAAGCCCCCTTTTTATTATTATCATTTTTTTTGCAAAGTGACAGGGGCTGATGGGGATATCATGTGAAATAAGAATAAAAATAAGAGTAAGAGTCAAAAACAGCAGTTTTTGGAACAGCATATATCTGATGAAGCTGTTTGGATGAGCAGCGAAACGTTTCTATCTCTCAAAAAGAAGTCCAGTAGCCATGACTCAACTTTCAGATAAACTCACCTGGATGACTGAGAATCTTCACAGACAGCATATATCAGTGTTGGTGAACCTATGGCATGGGTGCCAAAGGTGTCCCTCGGAGCTCTTTCTGTGGGCACCTGACATCGCCCCTTCACAGCAACCTGGGTTCAGGTTAAATTGTTGTATTGGCACTTTGTGAAAAAGTGGGTTTTGAATTGCAGTTTGGACACTCGGTCTCTAAAAGGTTTGCCATCACTGGCATATATACTACATTGATACTTAGGGTTTTGGTTAAAACTTGTTTCTGTTGTGTAATACCAGTTCAGTATTTTAATAATTTGGATTGGCTGTGCCTGGTATTTTTTACTACTAGTACTAAAGTTTCAGCACCTTAGGCCATTGTTCACCTTAAGGCCATGGCATCTTATGAGCCTAATTCAGACCAGGGTGACAAGTGGTCAAAGCTGACTATAAGATGGAGGACTTGCACTAGCTGTATTCAGACTGATGAAGCTGTTTGGATGAGCGGTGAAACGTTTCTATCTCTCAAAAAAGAAGTCCAGTTGCCATGACTCAACTTCCAGATAAACTCACCTGGATGATTGAGAATCTTCACAGATATATTACTACTACTACTACTACTACTACTACTACTACTACTACTACTACTACTACTACTACTACT
>JAHTLZ010000224.1:601640-615537 GCA_023846285.1 Phrynocephalus versicolor | reverse complement strand
ACACACACACACACACACACACACACACACACACACACACACACACACAAAGAGCGCTCTGTCAGACTTGAAGTCTTTTATGAGACGAAAAAGTGAATTCCATTTTTTGTTGTAAAAATAGATTAACCCACTGCTTGTTGAGTAATTTCCATATTGCAGATTGTATAACAGACCAGTGTGGTTATCTCATGTTGCTGTGTGTGTGTGTGTGTGTGTGTGTGTGTGTGTGTGTGTGTACACTATGAGTGATGTCACCATCCTGTATTACAACTGTCGTGGTTCAGAAAACGGCAAGCCTTGATATAAAACAATTAAAATAAACAACTTTGAATCTTTTTTTATCTTTCTTGGCCACAAGAAGCACCACATGTTTACCCCTGGCACCATAGAGTTTCCCAGCCTAGTGCCTTCCGGAAGTTTCGGATTACAGCTCCCACTATCCACCATCCTGGCTTGCTGTGGATGATGGTGGCTGTAGTTTGACACCTCCAGAAAGCATCAGGTTGAGAGCAAATGAAAAACCACACACATAACATGACTGGGACGCCAAACTTTTCTGCAACAAGTTCTAACGTGTACAGAAAGTGGAACACTTGCCACCAGCTATGTCCAAATCCACTTGAACCTACACGGCCATGTAGGAAAATAATTTGGTTCTTCTTCTTTTTCATAGTGTTTGTTCCACTTGGTTGTGGGGGTCCGCTAAAATATATATAATATGGTACTGCTGCTCTTTAAATAAACCCACTCCAAAAGCTGCAGGAATGAAGACAAGCCAGGATTATTGGTTCTCTAACAATTCTATAATTTGCGTTAACGATAAAGCTAATATTGGCATGGTTCGTACGCTAGTGTAAATTAGCAGAGACATAAAGCGGGAAAGGAAATCCACAGGACTCATTACGATCCCTTGGTACCCCTGTTGTCCCCACTCTACCCCCAAAAGTTGGGTGTTTCGAACTACAGTGCCCATAACCACTGGCTCTGAGCTTAACATAAGAGCATAAGAAGAGCCATGCTAGATCAGGCCAAAGGCCCATCTAGTCCAGCTTCCTGTATCTAACAGAGGCCCCTCCAAATGTGTCCGGGAGCGCACAAGACTAGATCTCTGTCTCCTGATCCCACTCCCCTGCATCTGGCCCTTGAAGTACCCTGGTTTTAAAACTGAAGATGACACATCTCCATCATGATTTGTAACCTGGGATGGACTTTTCCTCCAGTAATCTGTCTAATCTCCTTTTGAAGGCATCCAGGCCAGATGCCATCACCACATCTTGTGGCAGGGAGTTCCACAGACTAACAACACACTGGTTAAAAAATATTTTCTTTTGTCTGTTCTCACTCTCCCAGCCTTCAATCTGAGTGATTGTCCCCTAGTTCTGGTGTTTTGTGAGACGGAGAAGAGCGTCCCTCTATCCACTTTATTCATGCCCTGCATTATTTTGTACGTCTCAATCATATCCCCCCTCAGATGCCTTTTTTCCAGACTAAAGAGCCCCAAATGTTTTAGCCTTTCCTCATAAGGGAGGTTCCCCCAGCCCAGTAATCATTTTAATCACTCTCTTCTCCACCTCTTCCAACTGTGGTGGGTGGGTCTGATTATAGGTGTAGACTAAGACACCTGAAGGACACCAGTGTGCATGGAAGAGAAGGGTTAAAAGGTCAACTGCTAGAACAGCTGCCTCAGCTGTAGTTATAAAACAACAGTGCTAATGCATCGTGGCTGTTTCCTGACTTGCCTCTAAGAAAGACCCGCCAGCAAAATCCATCTTGCCATGAACTTTTGGACTTTAGATCCAAGAGTAACTCTTGTCAAAAGCTATCTTGCCAAGAACTTTTGGACTTTACCTTCTTCGGACTGGCACACGCCTGTCGAAGCGGCCTTTGTCCACAAAAGCTGGCATAATGTATGATGATTTTTTTAAATTTTATCTTTTAGTGGCCTATAAGAGTGTCTACTATTCTTGCACTTGCAAGAACAAAGCAATGCCAATTAATCTCCCAGAAGGGTTTCTGCAGCACCTCAAATCTCAGGTCAGGTGGACAGAAAAGGTCACCCTAGTGCAAATGTCCCCCCCCCAAAAAAAACATCCCCCTCCCTGTATTGGAGATCAGTGCCCCCCCCCTGCCACTCCAAACAGGGATGCAAAAAGGGTGCCGTCATTGCTGTTCATCTCTCTCTCTCTCTCTCTCTCTCTCTCTCTCTCTCTCCCTCTGTTGTCTCTAGGATTCCAGACCTCATTAGGAGACTGAGGTGGAAGATGATTGGTGGCCACGTGAAGGAAGTTGCGTGATTGGCCATCTGCTAGGAGAAAGACTCTGTGTGTGTGCGCACGCGCACGTGTGTGTGCCCGTGAACACCACTAAGAACATCAGGAGGAGGGTAAGTGTGATGCAGGGTGGGGTTTATGGAATACCCATTGTCGTGGCAAGGCAGGAGTTAACTATGTGCTGACTCTGAGTCCCCGCCTCCCTATTCCCAAGTAAGGTGTCCTATTGGAAGAGAGCAGGAGGGCTTAGGTCACAGAGGGGGTGGAGCTTGTGTTCATTGTAGGATAGAGACTGGGTTTTTGTTAACTCCTTCTTCCCCTTACTTAAATGTATAGTCGTAGATAGGGGACAGCAAGCCGATCCTGGATCAGCACTGGAGTGACCCTGATAGAGCTTAAAAAAACCAAAACTGTAAGACACAGAAAGGCATGGAGAGCATCAGTCTACAAAGTGACCGAGACTCGGATACGACTAAACAGATAGATGAGACAAGAAAAAATTGTGGCTGATTTTACTTTTTTATGTCCGTTTTAATTTGGCCACTTCAGATTCAAGACATGTTGCTTCAATTGAACTTTGTTTTGTTTTGTTTTTAAGTTTTTATTAAATCTTATAAAACTACAGTACCAAAAAACAGATAAAACAACAAAATATCATAAGGGAAAGGAAATTAGTCAAAAAACACACCAATATAACAAAAATATAACAAACATAATAGACAAAAACCCAGTGCAACCTACCCTCCTCAGGACTTTAACAAAATTACAACTCTCATGATATTAACCAGCCCATTTCCCTCTAGAAATTCATTGAGTCTTCTCCGGGTATATACTAGCTTTACCATTTTGAAATATATACACCAACAGTTTATCCCATATTCCATTGAAGTCATTAGACTTAATCAAACCTTTCCTAATTTTAATTTCACAAATCAGTTTAAACTTGGAAGTCATCAGTTTTATTACCCGGAGCTTAGAAGGGGAATAAATTTAAACTTTGTCTTAAATGCCTATTTGTTTTTTTAAAGTACGATTTAAATGTCTATATGAACAAAAATTAACAGCCATTCTAATACCAACATTGAGAAAGCTTGCTTATGCCTGCTTTCTGTTCTGCGTTTGGAGTTGCAACATTAACCTGAATATTCCGTCATTCATGTTTGAGAAATAATGCTAGATATTTAGAAATCCACCTACGAATCTATTTGTTATTCTTGACAACCAGCAAAAACAGGGGCACTGAATCAGTGAGACCTCCATAAAGGCTGACTTTAAAATGCCCATTGTTTCTGTGAGTTTTCTCGAGTTGAAAACACAAATACTGTATACCCCAACATTGATTTGAATCTGTTCCATCTTCATCCATATTTCCTGTAGAATATTGTCTCAGCATGAAATACCCGATATATTTTAAGAAGAAAGCATGCTTAATCTCAAGAATCTGAAGCAACTGCTTCTTTCTCATTTTTCTCTTTCTCTCCCTCCCCCCCAAATATCTCGTTCCCTCACCCCACCCCTCTTCAGCGTTATATGTGTCTGTGACTGGAGGAAGCAGAGCAGAACCCAGAGGGCACACACAGTCGGCAGCGACTGGGTGGGGGCCACCCGTCGCTGAGATCCTGGGGGGGAGCGGTGGAGGGGGCCACTGCGGCAGAAGAGGTGAGTGGCTTGAAAAACGCCAAGATCTGCTTGTAAATAACATTTTGATTTTTTAAAAATTAATTTGCTTTTAAAGCGTTTTTCAAATCTTTTTTTTTTAATGCCTATAAGCTAAAATCACTAGTCAAGAGTTTGGTCAGGAGGAAAATAGAACAGAAGCTATAAAAGGAGGAACAACAGTTCATCGTAGGGGTGGGAATGTGGTGTTTGAGCCGCAGAGATGGCTATTTGGGTGTGGATACCTTGCAACGCTTCCTTGCCTTCAGTTTATTTATTGCAAGCGTTCCTTTTTAAGGCTACAATATCCAGCCTCCCCCAGACATCAAAGTAGTCCTGAAAAGTAACTTTACCAAGCTGTGCTTTATTGTTTAAAACAGACATCTCCAAAGTTCGGCCCTCCTGATGTTTCGGACCACAACTCCCATAATTCAAAGCCTCTATTTCCAATGGCAAATGACTGTGGGAGTTGTAGTCCAAAACATCTGGAGGGCCGAAGTTTGGACATGCCTGGTTTAAAACAACACAACATTAAAAGTTCGTCTGCAATTGGAAACCCATATAAATTATACAGAACTTCGATTTCTGTATTTGTACCCAGTACAGTACATAAGAACATAAGAAGAGCCATGCTGGATCAGGCCAAAGGCCCATCTAGTCCAGCTTCCTGTATCTCACAGTGGCCCCACCAAATGCCTCTGGGAACGCACAAGACTACATCTCTGTCTCCTGCTACCAGTCCCCTGCATCTGGCTCTTGAAGTATCCCGATTTTAAGCTTGGAGATTTACACATCTCCATCATGGTTTGTCACCTGGGATGGTCTTTTCGTCCAGGAATCTGTCCAATCCCCTTTTGAAGGCTTCCAGGCCAGGTGCCCTCACCACCTCCTGTGGCAGGGAGTTCCACAGACTAACAACACGCTGGGCAAAAAATTATTTTCTTTTGTCTGTTCTCACTCTCCCAGTCCTCAGTTTGAGTGGATGTCCCCTATTTATGTTATAAGCAGAGGGAAGCACCAGACTGTCCCAAGTGGCATTCAAGGGATTCCTGCCGTTGGACCTTGCATTCAGGGTCAAAAGCTGGCATTAGAACTGCTGGTGATTTAGTTCTTGGAGCCAGAGGTCTGGAGTTCAATTCCCCACTGTGTCTCCACAAAGGGCTGGATTTGATGATCAATAGGAAGGTTCCCTTCCAGTACTGCAGTTCTTAGAGTATTAATTGCTGGGTGGCTTGAGGCTTAGTTCTCTGTTCGCAGAACCAAAAGTTTGGGAGTTCAATTCCTTCCTTGGTCTCCTTGACAGTGGTTGTGTTCTTTCCAGCTCTGCAGTTCAACGTCTATGCAAAAGTTGTTATTATTCCTCCTCCCTAGGGAATTCTGGGATTTGTAGACTGAATACCTCTGAATACCTTCAGCAGAAATAAATAAATAAAAATAAATAACATTTCCCCTTTTCGATCAAAGCTCAGGGGGGGGAAAAACATTTTGGGAGAACAACCCCAAAGTAATTTTCCCTACCTTTGTCCTCGGTCCCCTTTTATTATTTGTTTGTTTGTTTGTTATATTTCTAGATCGCCCATCTTCCAGACGGAACTCTGGCCGGTTTACAATTAAAACGACATAACAAAGACAACAGGGGAAAAATATATAAAGGGGAGGGTACTAATAAAAATAATAATAATAAAGAGGAACAATTCTCTCCACAAAGGATGGCGCGGGTGGGAAAAAAAATTAAATGAAATTAAGTAAAAAGGTCGCCATATGCCTCTTTAAAGGTCGCCATATGCCTCCCTGCCACAGGATGTGGTGATGGCCTCTGGCCTGGATGCCTTCAAAAGGGGATTGGACAGATTCCTGGAGGAAAAGTCCATCACAGGTTACAAACGATGATGGAGATGTGTAATCTCCAGGCTTAAAACCAGGGTACTTCAAGGGCCAGATGCAGGGGAGTGGTATCAGGAGACAGATATCTAGTCTCATGTGCTCCCAAACGCATCTGGTGGAGACGCCGTGAGATACAGGAAGCTGGACTAGATGGGCCTTTGGCCTGATCCAGCATGGCTCTTCTTATGTTCTTATGTTCTAAAAAGGTAGGTTTCTGAACTGACGTGAAAAGGGAGAGTTTTACTAATGGGTAGAACCCCCAAATTGATTGAGGAAGAGGCAGGCCCAAGGAGAGTGAGTTACGGAAAGCCGGGCTTCACGTCCTGCCGACTTTTTAAACTTCTGAATCTCTCCCCCCCCACCCCACAGACTGGATGCATCGCACAGTGGAACAGCTGGGGGGCCGCGCTGGACGGGACCCCTTTTCTATCAACAGCTTGGGCTGCAGTGGAGGGGCCTGGGGTTCGTGCCACTCTCGACCATGGCTGCCAGGCGGCAGGTAGGTCTCGGTCTTGCCTGGGGCGGGAGGGGGGGCAGAGGGATGTGGTAATTGGAAACGAGATGGGGTGTATTGTTTCCTGGAAGGACTTGGGGGAGAAGGTGGCTGACGCAGTGTGATTCAATTCAAACATGGCAAGGGGGAGCATTGGTTTTTTTTTTCCTTGTGGGGACTACAGATTCCAAAATCCACTGCTGCAGTGAGTCAAAGGGATCTGGGAATTTAGTTCCCACCCCTCCAAAACAAACTAACAAAGTCCACACACATCTGCTATCTCTCATTTGAGTTCAGGGCCAGATCAGGGGCTGATCACCCTTGTATATTAAACTGCCTCCCGCTTTAAACTGCTTTGAAATGTTTGTTGATTTAGTTTAATTTCACTTAAATGCCATTGTCTTTGGACTGTGTTATGTTTTTATGGTATTGTCTTTGTTGTCAACCCCACCCCACCCTGCCCTGAGCGACCATTGTTTAGATGGGCGGTATAAAAATCAAATTAATCAAACAGAACTAAAACTGGCCCTTGTGTCCTTTAGGAGACTCAAACCACAGCTCGTCTAATGAATTTGCCTCCCTTCTCCCCCACCCCACCCCACCTATCCCACCCCTTTCCACCACTGCTGTCCACAGGTGCTCCGCCAGCGTTGGCCAACCTCAGCTGCCCCCGCACCTGCCGCCCGGCCATGGATCTAACATGGGGCAACACAGCAAGGGCTATTACCCACCAGCGTAAGTGTATCTACCGCCCTAGAGCAGGTATGCCCAAACTTTGGCCCTCCAGATGTTTTGGACCACAGCTCCCACAGTCTTTTGCCATTGGAAATACAGGCTTGGAATTCTGGGAATTGCGGTCCAAAGCATCAGGAGGGCCGAAGTTTGGACATGCCTGGCCCAAGAGGGTTTGGCACCGTATTCCCACCCTGGGTGCCAGTGGGAACCAGCAGTGCCTTAAATGCTCTTTCTTTCTTTCTTTCTTTCTTTCTTTCTTTCTTTCTTTCTTTCTTTCTTTCTTTCTTTCTTTCTTTCATCTGTCTGTCTGTCTGTCTTTCTTTAGCTTGTATGCCGCCCACTACCCAGAGGTCTCTGGGCAGCTCACAATCAAAATAAACAATCAAAACCCAAATTACAATAAAATTAAAACAATAAAAACATTGAAGTACCATAAATACCATACATTAAAACACAACACTAAAATTGCCATCAGGCCCCACAATCCTCAGTTCAAAAGCTTCTGGAACAGGAAGGTTGTTATGTGGCGACGAAATGTCATCAACGTCAGCGCCAGGCGGGTCTCACTCGGGAGGGCATTCCATAGTCTGTGGGCAGCTGCCGAAAAGGCCCTATACCTGCAAGCCATCCCTTTCAGCTCCTTGTGAAAGGGATGGGGAGGAATCAGGCTTCTCAAGTGCACCCCCAAGCCTGGGAGCAGACACCCAAGAAGCGCCTCCCCAGAAGATCCCAAAAGCCAAAGAGGCTCATATGGATTGATATCCTTCAAATGCTATTTATATCTTCATGATGTGTACGGGGCTTGTAGAGGTTTTTATTTTTGCTTTGGCTTTGTGCCTGATGCAACAGAGGGAGATTCGCTTTCCATGCACACACACACACACACACACACACACACACGTGTGTGTGTGTGTGTGTGTGTGTGTGAGAGAGAGAGAGAGAGAGAGAGACTGTCTAAATTGAGTCTTACTTGACTGGGTTGTTGTCCAGATAAAAGGGGGCAGGGAGAGAGAGAAAGAGGAGAACCACACATAGAGATCTGGAAGTTGAGTCATGGCTACTGGACTTCTTTTTTGAGAGATAGAAACATTTCGCTGCTCATCCAAACAGCTTCATCAGTCTGAAGAAAGCTAGTGTGAGTCCTCCATCTTCTAGTCAGTCAGCTTTGACCTCTTGCCGCCCTGGTCTGAATTAGGCTCATAAGATGAACAATGGCCTGAATAGGCTCGTTAGGGAGACAATAGTATCCGTAGCCTTAAGGCGAACAGTGGCCTAAGGTGCTGAAACCTACAAAGAATGGGTTGTTAGCTATGGCCTGGGTGGTGAAGGCTTTTTTATTTGTCTGGGTACTTTGCAAAGCACACCCTGATAAGTAGCAGATAGACTATGCCTGAGGCTGCCATCTCTGTTGAAGGAGGGGGTTTCCGATGCCCACATGAATGGCTTCCCTTACTCCTCTCTCAAACCACCTATCTTCTTTGTCTAATATGTGTACATCCTCATCTTTGAAAGAGTGGCCTTTTTCCTTCAAATGGAGGTGTACTGCTGATTCTGGTCCTGAGCTGTTACCCCTCCTATGTTGGGCCATCCTTCTGTTTATTCGCTGTTTAGTTTCTCCATTGTAGAGGTCTGAACACTCCTCACTGCATTGGAGATGTAAAATTTTCAGAAATTTTGAAGCCACGGGGTGGGAAACTTTGGAGAAAAATGGACAAATTAGGGGAGGGACAGACCCACCCCTGTCTTTTTCCAAAGGTTTCCAGACACTATATCTCTCGCCCACCTTGCTTTGATCCGGAATGCCAGGTTTGAATGGGTAGCCTGCTTGTGTGGCTTTCACGGCTTCTGCCCAAGTGCATCCCAGTTCTGATGAGTCTCCTCCTTTTCTTCTGCTAGGAACCTGCCTCCCCGGCCCTTCAATGGGAAACTGGAGGCCATCCACGGCTGCGTCCAGGCCTTGTTGCGGGATCAGGGCCAGCCCCAGCTCTGGGAGCAGCTGGGCGAGATCTACGAGTCGGAACAGGACTGCGAGGAGGCCGTGCGCTGCTACCAGAACGCGGTGCGGTACCAGCGCGACTATGGCAGCTATGGGGAGATGCACGCCCGGATCGGACGGCTGCAGCAGGTGAGTTGGGGTGGGGGCCAGAGGGGGCAGGGTAGGAAGGTGACTGGGGTGGGGTGAGCATCCCAGGTGAAGAGGATGTAGGAAAGCCAGGGTCCACCACACCATCACTGACCAGCTCTTCCTTCTTTCTCTAGGCTCAGCTGTGGAATTTCCATTCGGGGTCATCTCATCACCGATCAAAAACATTACCTTCTTTGCAACAGGTCTGGAACCTCCTGCACCTTGAGGTGAGTGGAGGGCAGGGAAGACCACCGTACGTCTTACTCTGAGCAGTGCCTGAGTAGCAAGGACAAAGCCCTCCCTCCCTCCCTTCCATCATCAGTTCCTTCCTTCCTTCCTTCCTTCATCAGTTCCTTCCTTCCTCCCCCCCTTCCTTCCATCATCAGTTCCTCCCTCCTTCCATCATCAGTTCCTTCCTTCCTTCCTTTCCTGGAATTTTCACCCTGTGTCAGAGCTCATATCTGCCTGAACAAAACCACTGCTCCTGATGATCATCTTTCACTACCCAATGGAGAGGCAGAAGGTAGTGAAGGTGGAAAAATAGCTTCTCTGCACCCTCTCTCCTGGTCCAGACCCAACAGCACAGTGATATCTGTGGATCCCTTAAAAACAGAAATCCTGAGACTTGAGCTTTAATTCCCCCCCCCCCCGGCCCCGGATGTGTTCCTCCTTAACGCCCTAGCTAGTTAACTTTTACTTGATGTGGCTGACTAGCCAAGCATTAACTGCTGCTAACTAATCCATTGTGAAGACCAGTTCCGCAGTGATTCTCATGTGAAAATGTTATGTGCGTTAATCTACTTCATCAGCTGCTACTGATAAAGTGGATTTAATGTACTTAATGCTTCATCAGTGAGTGGTTCAGTCCTTCATCAGTTACTACTTATGGAAGTAGATAAGCCTAGGTTTCAGTTTCTAGGATGACTACATAGTTTTTTTTAAGGAGGCATGAGACGGAAGCAAACAAACATGTCTGCCAACCCCTTTCTAGCTTACTGAGGCCATGATTTCTCAATGAATACAATGTTTAGAAAAGGAGAGGGGGGCGTGTAACTCTGGCGAATTAGCGCTGATGAGATAACGAATAATCTGCTGCGTCTGTCCCATGGAATAGCAAAAACAACAAAGAGCCCAAACGCTAATAAATGAATGATAGGAAAACTTGAAAGCCTTGTTATCACCTGATTGATTTGCGTGCAGGAAGGGCCGGGTGATAGTATGCCCTAGCAAAGGGGAATTGTTATCATTTTCTGCCTCTCACTTTTTCTGTGGACAAAAGGAGTGAATGAAGACCAACTCCTTCCTTTCCCCCCCCCAACCCACCCCACCCCTCAATCTGCAGAAGAGAAATTTCTCTACCAAGCGCAACCCTCAGCTGAAGAGGCCTGGCCCAGCCATGGAACCCCCCATAGTCCAGCCCATTCCCCCCGTCCAGCACCCGCCCCACACTGGGCATGGCGAAGAAATCCCCACCCCCATGAAGCGCCGAAGGAGCTCCAGCCCGGACCAGGTAACAGGGGTGGGGAAGGTGTGTGTATGTATGGGGGGGGGAGGCTATCTACTAACGGCCCCAAGGGACAGCGAGGCTCTGCTTGTGCCCACCCGGTTTTCACCACCGTTTTGAGGGGGGAAGTTTTAAAAAAAAGAGAGGTCAACTCCCAGAATTCTGGCCGGTTGTCGTATTTAACAAAGTAATTTTTTCTAACTCTGCAGAGACACACACTCAAATTGAGGGCTGGGAGAGTAAGAACAGACAAAAGAAAATATTTTTTCACCCAGCGTGTTGTTAGTCTGTGGAACTCCCTGCCACAGGAGGTGGTGATGGCATCTGGCCTGGATGCCTTCAAAAGGGGATTGGACAGATTCCTAGAGAAGAAGTCCATCCCAGGTTACAAGCCATGATGGAGGTGTGTCATCTCCAGGCTTTAAAAAACCGGGTACTTCAATGGCCAGATGCAGGGGAGTGGGATCAGGAGACAGAGATCTAGTCTTGTGCCCTCCCGGGCGCATCTGGTGGGGCCACTGTGAGGTACAGGAAGCTGGACTAGATGGGCCTTTGGCCTGATCCAGCAGGGCTCTTCTTATGTTCTTACACGCCTCTTTTGTCTTGCTGGCTGTCCTTGTCTGCGCTAAGCGCTTGCCACTTGCTCTTTCACAGCCGCTTAGCAAACCATAAACAGGCCTGTTGCTTAGTGCCTCTTTTCTCCTTGTTTGACTCGAATTTTCCAGCAGTTGGAGGCCAGAAAGGGGAGGTTTAGCCAGAGGTGGGGATTTTGATTCCCCCTCTGGGCCGAGAGGGTCCCTTCCCAATCATCACTTCTAAAGTGCTGCTGATGATTTGAATATTGACCCAATGCTTCGTTCTGTTGGGGTATTCCTTCCTAAGGTGGGGTGGGGGTGGGGGAGAGAGGCAGGGTTGGGGGCATGGCGGCAGCAACGATGAGTACCAAGGGGTGGCAGGCAGCAGGGGCCTCTTTTCTCTCTTACTCTCTCCGCTTTTCTTCCTTTCCGCGAACCTCTTGCGCTGAAGCAGAACGGGAACAGGCTGGGCCACCACCCTCCCGGTCCTGGCCTCCCCGGCAACCCCCATTACCAGCTATCTAAACCAGGACTCTGGAACCCCCTCCATGGAGATTCGTGGGGACAGGAGCGCAAGAATGGGGCTGCCCCGGACAGACAAGTAAGGCTGACCTCCCCCCCCCCCCCACACACACACCTGCTCCTGAATTAATGCCCATCCTTGTTCGGTGCTTCATTGCTTGTTGCAGAACTTGCAAAAGTTAATTTTTTAAAAAAAAAATTACAGAATTCCCCCCGGTTTGTGCCCAGGTGTGCAAAGCCAAGGTGTCTGCAGGTTCAGGACTGTGGATTGAAACTTCAAGAATTCTGTTGTGAAGTTTTTTTTGGGGTTGTTTGGCTGTGTTTTGGAAGTTTTTCTTCCTGACGTTTCGCCAGACTCTGTGGCTGGCATCTTCAGAGGGCAAGGAGCTCAGGGAACTAGGAGTTCTGGGGTATAGAATGAGTGAGACTGCAGAGTTTTAAAGTTGTGGGAAATGGGAAACTTGTCCTATGCGGGAGAATACGTGTCAATCGTATTGTGATGGAGGGATTAAGAAGTTTCCTCTTTCCCACAACCTTAAAACCACAGTCTCACTCTTTCTATGCCCCAGAGCACAGAGAGAACTCCTAGTTTCCCTGAGCTCCTTGCCCTCTGAAGATGCCGGACACAGAGTCTGGCGAAACGTCAGGGGGAAAAAAAAACTTCCAGAACACGGCCAAACAGCCGGAAAAACTCACAACAACTATCGGATCCCAGCCGTGAAAGCCTTTGAGAATACATTCAAAATTTTTGCTTGGGGTATTCTGTAAATTTTGGGGATTTGGAGTCCAAAACACAAATAAAGAACGAATAACAAACGCCACCTCCCAAGCTGTTATTCAAAAGGGGAGTCACTTCTCCACCCACTCTCTTGTGTTGGGGGATCCTGGCTCTGCACATCTGACCTTTGGTTAAATTGGAGAACTCATTGCTATGCTTTTCAAAAATGAAAATACAGGTTTCTACCTTGGGGGACTTGGGATGCCTGATGGATCTGATGTCCTTGGCTTGTTTTTGGTACCCTTTGCAAGGGGGTAAGCTGGCTGGCTTTCTTGGGCTTTGGTGCTTTCCTATGATCCTGCAAAGGGCCTATTGGGGATCTCTTCACAGGCTGGGCAGCGGTGGGTCAAGGTGCCAGCTAGCCTGTTTTTCTAGAATTGCTGCTTTGGAGACCAGTGGCAGGGATCAGCAATATCTTCAACAGAAAGGCCATAAAAACAAACCACCAACATTTTTTACAAAGGCAAATTCATGCTAGTATGTGTTGCGAGATCCATTGGGGTGCGAATTACAGGTGTCCACCATGAAGTGTTCTTTCTTTTCTCGATATCTGTGGTTTAAATAACGCACTGTGACACAGTCCTGCTTAATCCTGTATGGTGTTTCCTCCTTCCCTCCTTCTCTCCCCCCCCACCACCAGGAGCAGAGAAACTCATCGGCTCATCCATTCCCCTACCCATCCCCAGCCTACGGTTCGCACCCGCCCCCCCACCGCCCGCCGGCCATGGCCCCTACCCCCCGCACACCGCCAGCACACCGCCCGCCCCTCGAGAGCCATGGCTGCCTGGCCCGGCCCAACGGAAGTGACCTTAGAGACAGCCGAGTCCCCCGGGGCCGTCCCGACTCCACCGTTACACCAGCAACTGTTGCCTGCGTGCCTTACGCCCCGCGCCCGACCCCGGGAGGCCCCCCTGCCACCAGCAAGACCACCTCGCGGGGGCAGATGCCCCCTGACAGCCTTGTGAGTGTGAGGACCTGTAGGTCCATAGGGTATTTGCTTGCGGGTCATTCTGTTGTGGACAAACCACATGGGCTGGGGATGAGGGGTGTTGTAGTATCCGGAAGTTGAGTCACGGCAACTGGAGTTCTTTTCTTGTAAGATCGAAACGTTTTGCTACTCATCCAAGTAGCTTCATCAGTCTGAAGAAAGTTGGTGTGGGGCTTCCAATTTAGAGTTCACCATGGTTTCACACCACCTTGATCTGAATATTCAGGCCAATGTCCACCTAATGAGCCTATTAACGTTTAAGAGCTGTGTGATGTTGCAGTTATTGTGTATTTTATGCTATTGCTACATATTTTGCTTTATATTATTATTATTATTATTATTATTATTATTATTATTATTATTATTA
>JAHTLZ010000224.1:585392-600392 GCA_023846285.1 Phrynocephalus versicolor | reverse complement strand
AGGCAGGCCCCTGGACTGAATGTTGGGACGGGAAGAATAGAGTGCAAAAGATGGGGTGTGGTCTGTGTGGTCCAGAGCATTCCAAGCAGGAGAAGAGGGGAGGACGGGGGGGGGTCCCCAGGGACTCTTGTGACGCCCCCCCCTCTTTCCACCTGCTTTGAGACTCCCTCTTCTTTCTTTCTGTCCTGCAGGGCTCGGATCATTACCAAACACCGGCTTTGGAGCCGTCCGCTCCTGCCCTGGAGGCCGTGGGGCGAAAGCCACCCCCAACATCGCGACCCGCTCCCTGCCTCGCCCCCTGCAACCTGCCCTGCTCTCGCATGCCCCCGACCATCACCAGAGGGGCTCCACCAGCAGTCACCCGGTCGCCCCCTGCCCTGCAGCGCCCTCCCCCTCCCTTGCTGCCCCCTCCCCCTCCGCCCCCTCCACCTCCTCCGCCCGCCTTACCCTGGCTGAAAGGGCCGCCGGCTGCCTCGGCGGCATTCAGGAGCAAAGCGCCCGCCGAAGGGAAAGGCGGCACCGACCCACTGGGGGAGATTTTGTTCGGGTGCAGTGAGCCCTGTCGGGGGGAGCAGCCTCCCATCGTGGCCTGTGATGCCGGGCACGGCTTCCAGGATTCCAGCACCAGCAGCCAGAACGGGGCCTTCTCCCGCCCCGGAGAAGAGGTTCCGGTGGAGAAGCCCAGCCCAGCGAGAGCGCCCAGCCCCGAGCCCTCGCCGGCCCCAGACTTCTGGCTGTCGGAAAGCAACCGGGAGGAGAAAGGATCTGGGGTGCCCCGGGCCCTGACGCCGACCCCCACCCTCGTTACCTCAGGAACCTTCCGGACCCCCGAGAGCCCCCCTCTGCCACCAGCGCTGCCCCCAGAGCAGCCCCCGCCCCCGCCCTGCCCCTCCTTTCCAGAGAGCCCGGAGTCACCCGTGGGGGCCCCACCACCGCCACCACCGGCAGCGGCAGAGGCTGCCCCGGATCGCCTCTTTGGCTTTGCCAGCCTCCAGCTGGAGGACCAGTTTGAGGAGTCCGCCGAATTCTCCAAGATCCTTCCCGACGGCCTCGCCAACATCATGAAGATGCTGGATGAATCGATCCAGCGAGAGGAGGAAGAGCGAGAGGAGGACTTCCCGCCCCCGCCCCCCGCGGCCATCCTCCTGCCGAGCCCACCGCCTTTGGCCCGGCCCAAACCGCCGGCCTCCTCCGTCGGAGCTTTTGATTACCCCAAACCCTCCGGACAGGATCCTCCCGAGCCCCCCTGTTTGTACCGGTTTGGCAAGCGGGATGGGGCAGAACAGCCCCCGACAGTGGCCACTGGAGGAGGTGGAGGAGGAGGAGGAGGAGGAGGAGGCGTCAGCCGTAGCCACAAGTTCCCCCACCACAGCACCGCCTCCCTGCTGAAATCTTTGGCCAACGTGCTGGAAGGGCAGAAACACTCCTATCGGCCGAAGCCGCTAGCCCCTCCGGGTGCTAAGATCTCCGCCCCGTCTGCCGCCGGCCCGACCGCTGCGCCCCATTTCTCTACCTCAAGCCAAGCCTGGGGGGCAGGAGCCGCTGGAGAGCGCGTGGCCACCCCTCCGCCGCTGCCGGCCACCCGGCCGGTCAAGACGGAATCGGAGGTCCTTGAAGAGATTAGCCGTGCGTGCGAAACACTGGTGGAGAGAGCCGAGAGGGAGAAGACCCCGCCACCCCCTGCTACGCCACCCCCGCCGCCTCCCCCGGCTTCCCCTCCCCCTCCCGCTCCTCCTTCTCCGCCACCCACCCCTCCTCCTCTCCCCCTGGCAGCTCCCTTGCCGCCAGCACCGCCGCCTCCCCCTCCTCTGCCTCTACCGGTGGCTACCCTTCCTCAAGCTCCCCGTCCCAAGGACGAGTCCCGGAAACGGGACCGCGAGCACCGGCGCCATCGCCGGTCGGCGAAGGACGGCTCGCGGCGGCACCGGGAGGGCAAGGCCCACAAGGAGAAGAACCGGCAGATCCTGGGCAGCTTGGACCCAGTGCAGAGCACCGAAGGGCAAGCGCGGGAGAACGGCGCCAAGCCGCCTCCGTTGCCACCTCCAGTCGCGTCCCCGCCTGAGCGGAAGCCTCCCGTCAAGAAGGAGGAAGGGCCTGTCGGCACCGGCCCCACCACCACCACCATCACCACCTCCTCCTCCTCCTCCTCCTCCTCCTCCACGGTTGTGTGCTCAGCCGACCTCCTGAAGCTGCGCTCCTTCACCGAAGGGCCCCCGAAGGAGCTGAAGATCCGGCTGATCAAGGTGGAGAGCGGAGACAAGGAGACCTTCATCGCTTCCGAGGTGGAAGAACGGCGCATCCCCCTGAGCGAGCTCACCATCAACCATTCGGCCGCAGAGGTCGTGAGGGCCAGCAAGTGAGTTCTCTCCCCACCCACCACCCACCCCACCCCCAAAATACCGAGAGAGAGCCAGGGGACAGAACAATGACTGAGACGTAGAAAATAATGCAGGGCGTGAGTCAAGTAGATAGAGGGACGCTCTTCTCCCTGTCGCAGAATACCAGAACTAGGGGACATCCACTAAAAATTGAGGGCTGGGAGAGTGAGAACAGACAAAAGAAAATATTTTTTTTACCCCCTTGTTGTTAATCTGTGGAACTCCCTGCCACAGGAGGTGGTGATGGCATCTGGCCTGGATGCCTTCAAAAGGAGATTAGACAGATTCCTGGAGGAAAAGTCCATCACAGGTTACAAACCATGATGGAGATGTGTCATCTCCAGGCTTAAAACCAGGGCACTTCAAGGGCCAGATGTAGGGGAATGGAATCAGGAGACAGAGATCCAGTCTCATGCTCTCCCAGAGGCATCTGGTGGGGCCGCTGTGAGATACAGGAAGGCGGGCGAGATGGGCCTTTGGCCTGAACCAGCATTGGCTCTTCTTATGTTCTTATGTTATATTTTTAACAAAATGCGGACCTAACAAAGGGTGAGTGGGTTTGGGGGCCTCCATCACACCCCCTGCCAGCTTCCTCAGCCTCTGAAAGGCAGGAGACCCCCACGCTGGGTCCGGGACCTCCTCCAGGACACCATCTTGCCCTCTGCTGTGGTGGGAAACACTATCCCTCTTCTAGGGATGATGGAGAGCTTTTATTTTTTTTTTAGTTTCCAAAGAGAGACCACAAACTTGCACGTTTCCCCCAGTCAGCTCGACCACTGGGGTGTGTGTGACGCCAACACCCTTCCAAACACAAGTCCCAATAAGGGATTAAAGGCTTCCTTTGTAAGGGTGGCTGGAGAGTTCAGTGGTTAAGGTCTCGGGCAGTGGAGCCAGAGTTGAGTGTTCGATTCTGCCGCTGTGCCTCCTGAGAGAGAAGGAGCCAGCCTGGGTGAGCTGTCCCAGGGCACCCACAGATGAAAGACATGGGAAACCACTTCTGAGTAGAGATGGGCACGAAACGCACAATTTTCCGTTTCCGTTTCTTCGTTTCGTTACGTAACGAAACGACAAACGAATTTTGTCTCTAAAATGAAACGAACAGAAACACCGGAAATTTTGTCGTGTGTTTCGTTTCCGTTACTGCAATATGAGAGAACTGCTTAAAATCCTAAAAAAAAAAATCACAAAAAATGAAATAAATGGTAACGAAATGGTAACAAAACGAACGAAAACGAAAATTTTTTTTTGCAAAAATTCACAAAAAAAAGGAAACGAACCGAAACAGACCCTCCAAACGACAAATGACAAACGAAATGCCATTTTTTTTATTCGTGCCCATCTCTGCTTTTGAGTAATCTCTAGTGGACGTGTGAAACCCCCAAAAGACTTGGGTGCACACAATAATAATTTTTTTTAAAGAAGCCATTTTGTGATCCCCAGTAGCCCACTTCCTCTGTCTGAGTTTGTTTTATTTTATTTTATTTATTTTAGAGTATTTTTTTTTTTACCCCTGGAAAAAGACCCAAGGAGGCTTACTGTAATGGAGGATAATATACATCCCAGTACAATTAGGACATGTTCAGGTATTTGAGAACAAGGAATTGAGGGACATCTTTACAGCATTAATAGAGAACATTACACTAAAGCTAGAAGGTTATAAGTACAGTGGTACCTTGTATAAAGGAATGAATTCATTCCAAATGAAATCCTGTTAAGCAAATTTTCCTTTATACGAATTCCCCATAGGAATGCATTGAAAACAGAGTAATCCCTAATCGTGACCATTTTATGTTGTACGGATTTGCCCCATAGATGATTCTGTTAAGCAAAATTCCCCTATCTCCTGAATTTTTTATGTTGTAGGTGGGCTTTATCTTATACAAACCGTTTGTTATATGAGGGTATGAGGGTCCACTGTAGTTATAAACACAAAATCTATGTGAACCTATAGATTCATATAAAAGACACATAATAGGTAGTCCATCATTCTGGGAAAGCTTGCCTGAAGAAAAAGGCATTTGCTTGTTTCCGGAAGGACCACAGAGATGGAGCAGTTCTGGCCTCTTTTAGTGGTAGGGAGTTCCAGAGTCTGGGCGCAGCAGTCGAGAAGGCCCTTTCATGGGTTCCCACAAGAGGTACCTGTGAGGGTGACGGGATGGAAAGAAGGGCCTCTCCTGATGACTACTCTTCATCCCTGGCTACCCAAATCAAAAGGGTTAATTTTTGCACTGACTTATAGCCTTTTCACACGACCCCTAAGATCCGCTGGCCGCTTAAATTCGGACCAGAGATCTTAGGGGTTTGTCGCTGTTCCTGCGTTCCCACCCCCTCCGCACTCCTGGCTGCTGGCTGCGTGAGGGGAGGGAGAAAAAAAGGAAGAAAAGAATACCGCTCACCTCCGTTCTGCCGTCCCGGCACTGCCTTCAGATCTCTTAAAGGGGTGGGGGGCAAAAAAAGAACAAACAGAAGCAAGGAGAGCCTGGCAGTCACTACGTTATATCCGCATCAGGAATTTTCACCTCCGGAGAGCAGGTACATGAAAAGTGCGCTGGGATGCGCTTAGGTGGGCGTGGTCGCACTTAATTATCTGTAAACTCCGGAGCTGGTGGGGAAACAATTTTAAGCTCCGGAGCTGGGAGCCATTTGCGGCGGAGTTTAGGGGTCGTGTACAAATACCATTAGAAGTGTAGAGGTTTGTGCTTTGGGGACTACCGCTCCCATAATTCCTGAGAAATTCTGTGAGCGGTCCTTCCTCCCGGCGGATTGTAGCTTCCCCACCCCCACCCCCAGTTTTAAAAAGGAAATCTGCATCTCAGCAGTGGCCATGAAGGTGGGTGGGCTTTGCGTGGGTTTTTAGGTTTCACCCCTCCTGTTCGTTAGTTTCCTCAGGAGTGGCCATGCTCAGCCATACAGTATTTTGGCTGCCACCGTAAACCCATGAAGAAATAAATAAATATAAATAAAAGGAAAGAAATAAGAGTTCGAATCAGAACGATATTTCTGCCAGCCACAGAGCGAGCCTTACAAGGTGGTGTTTGCAGAAGGGTTTGCCTAGCCTGTGTTCCCCCTTCAAATGTGCCAGCCCCCCCCCCCACAAAAAAGGTGGCCAATGTCTCCTCTAGAGTAGCCACAAGGAACCCCTGAGAATCAGGAAGTTGGACATGTTTCTGCCTTTCTATGACACCCTGGAATATCTTGGGGGTTTGTGGGGGGGCAGCTCTCTTCCTTTCCCTGCCCAGTCGGGTCACAGAGGCAGCTTAATTGGCTGTTTACAGTGGTACCTTGTATAAAGGAATTAATTCGTTCCAAATGAAATTATGTTAAGCAAATTTTCATTTATACAAAGTCCCATAGGAATGCATTGAAAACGGAATGATCTCGTTTTTTATGTTGTACAGATTTTCCTCATAGGCAATTATGTTAAGCAAATTTCCCCTATCTCCGGAATTTTTTATGTTGTACAAATTTTATGTTATACAAGCTGTTTGTTATACAAGGGTCCACTGTAGTTCCTTCATCTCTTGGGCCTGTTATAGATATTAAGGGGCCTCTTTTGTATAAATAGGAAATGACCAGCCTCATATTTCCTGTTGATTATCTTTCGAAAAGTTTCGTAAGGCTTTAAAAAAGATTGGAGTGGGCTGGAATTATATTTTCATGGAAAACTGGGTTCCCCAAAAGGGCCCTGGGAGATCACATGGACACGAACGACCCTCTGAGCAGAGGCTATGGTTATTGATGGAGGCATCGCCTGCCCCCCCGGGGGGGGGACCGAGCGCATCGGTTATCTGGGGCTCTGTGGGGGTGGGGGGTGTCTCAGGGGCCATCAGCACTGACCTGGGGGGGGGTGAGGAGGTGTCCTTCTGTGTAGGACAGGTTAGCTCAGGTTGGGCCATCTTTTTTTTTTCTATTAATTTTTTTTCTATTAAAGAGTTTTATTGATTTTAGGAGGAAGAGGGAGGGGAAAGAAGGGAAAAGGGGGAAAGGGGTACAGTATAAGAAGTTACATTGAATACATCAAGCCAAAAGATTAGTGATCATACATAACAGGATATCATAAAGTATGATCAAAAGTGTTAGCAGGTTAACTAGTACTTCTTGCCATCTTCTTCTGGAGATCTCTTCATATTCTCCCTTCAGGAATCCAGAAAGCCTGTCGATTTTGATACATTCTCTTACTTTGTCATGAAGATTTCTCTCAGTAGGCGCTTCCAGGTTGTTTCCAAAATTTTGCATATAGTATCCTTGCCGCAACTATTACATGATGGAGTACATATTGGGCCATCTTGATGGGTTCAGGAAGTGCTTTCTCCATACCTGGCTGCAGGCTGCATCGGCCCCCAAGCCTTCGCCCCACGGCCTGTTTGTCAAGCCCCTTTTCCTGTATAGCTCAGTGGTTGAGGCCTCTGAATTCTCCCACTAGGCCTCCTTTGACATGGGCTGAACAGCGGTTATATCTAATTCTATATCTAAACTGCCTGGAGTTCTGGTTAGAAGATGGGCGGTAAATAAATAAATAAATAAATATTTTAAAGGAGAGATTTTTAAGGAAGCATCCAGAAAAAAACAACACTTATTCTGAAGCCGACACTGGGTCGGTGACCGGGGGGGGGGGGAGAGAAGTGGGAAAAGGTGGGTGTTAAAAACAATTTGGGGGCGATGTGATTCCCACCCCTGGCTGCCTGAACACTGCCCCCCCCGCAACCCCTAAAAGGGAAGCTACCCACATTTCTTGGTGATATGTTCATTTAAACTGGGATGTAGCCAGTGTAAGGCTGTGGAACCACAAACAGAGGGGTGTTGAGCTGGCAAAACTCACTCCGAGTTGGAAGGAGCCATAGGGAGCCGGGGTGTTGAAAAGTCCGGGTATTCGCCTGTCTGTGACCTTCTCCCCCTTCTGCTCCTCGCAGGCATGCCAAGGTGAAAGGAAAATTCAAAGAGTCGTACCTGTTGCCCAGCCATTCTGTCAAACCTCAGATCAACGTGGACGAAAAGCTTCCCAGAGACAAACTCAACCCCCCGACCCCAAGCATCTATGTGAGTGCCTGTTTTGTGGGGGTGATCGGGATAAGGATGGGGTGGCAGTGGGTGGTGGGTTGGTTGTCGGTTTTTTGTTTGTTTTTGTAAATTTGCACAAGTGGGGGGCTTGCGGGATGCTGGCCTGGGTGCGGATCAGTCTTCAGACTCCTGTCCATTTGCTGCAAGGGTTCGCAATAAAGAACCGTACACAAGGATCACAGATTCAAACTAGCAGGGGCAGCAGCAAAAAGATTCTAGTCCTCATGGCCACAGAGAAAGGTTTTTCATGCTTCCTGGCTGGAATTTCAGAAGCTGGGAAAAGGCTGAGGAGTGGAACACTGGATTCCCTCTATATCAGAGACGGCTCTGTATAGAGAGCATTCAGTTCGATCAGACGTGATCTGTTAGACGCCCTTCGCGCAGGCGACATGGAGGCCTCGGGAACGTCGCTTTTTTGTACTGCAAGGCCCAGTGTCACTGCTGGACGTGGCTCGTTTGAATTTTATTTATTTATTTATTTATTTATTGGACAGCAGACAAAGAATTCACTGGGAATTCCCCAAGTCGGAATTCTGAAGACTGAGGCAAAGAAAACCAGGTACACAGAGAAGTACTGGAACTTTGCATTAGTAACTTATTACTAACAAGCGGGAAGCAATGGCCAGGAAGAGGTAAACTCATGAGGAGCTGTGAGGGATGATGGGATTGGTAGTGTTTTGAGAGGCAGCCTTTCCAGTGCCCAACGGCCAGAGAGGCTCAGAAAAGTGCAGTCCCATAATCCCTTGTAGCTCCCATGGAATTTACCACCCCCAGGCATTTCATTCTTCTTCAGATGCAAAGGATGAGGGCCCTGGGTGTCACTAAGCCCATGGGTAAGTAATGGAAACTCTGAAAATTCTTTCGTGAAATTTTAGTAGTAGTAGTAGTAGCGGCGGCGTGTCTGCAGAGCGCAGAATTCTAGATGAGCGAATTCCTGGTGGATTCTTAGGGGGCTGGAGTCCCCCTGGCAAAAACAAACAAACAAAAAATGCCAGAAAGGCCATGCCTGATCTCAAGCCACGGTGGCTGGGGATTCTGGGAATTGTAGTCCAAAAAAGTGAATGTTTCCGAGTTCTCGGCCCTGTGTGTGCCTGATTACAGCAGTTCTTTTGCAGTTGCTGGCCCCATGGCCCCTGTCACGTGGAGGTGGGGGTGGGGGTTGGGGGTTGGGAGGAGGCATGCATTGTGGTTGCTGGTACACTCAGAAGGAACCAACTTGGTTTGTTACCGTTTCTTACCTCCTCGTCTTTCTCTGAATGGATGGAGCTCCTTTATTACCATTTCAGTTTTTTTTTCTCCTGTCACCTTATTGTTTTCCCTTCCATTTCCTCCGCCTCTGGTCTTGTTCTTCCCTCTCTTTTTCCTCTGGCAGTTCTCCCGAAGACTCTTTCCCCCTAAATCAAAGACATTGGGGCTGGTTTAACAGAAAAGAAAGCCTCCCTGCCCACTCGGGACCTCTTTGCTCATGATGTGGCCATTGCTGGCCAGAACAAGTCAGGGGATACAGCAGTTTGTATATCTTTCTGTTCAGTAAAAACATTCCCAGGGTCCTCTTTCCGTTGAGTCCATTCAAGGTGGCATCCACCTGTGAAAATTTCATCATCTTGCTTCTCCCTTTGGCTTTTCTGCTGCTTTGACTTTTCCCTTTCGAGATGACCCGTCGTGCAATGAGGACTAGCCACTTAAATCTCTCTGTTACCCCATCTGTTCTCTGTGTCCAAAAAGGAGAGCCTCTTTCCTCTACTCTCTTAAGAGTTAAGAGTGCTTCTTTGTGCAAGGGGTCACCCTGTGCATTGTTCTCCCCGAGGGAACGGACGCAGGTGTCCCCACTCGGTGGTGTTATTTATGTTCCTTTAGATTTAAAATTTGCCACTCAGCTTAACCATCCTCTCCAACTCTTCAGGTTTCCTCTCTTAAGATGCAGCTGAAGGCAACCGCAAGCTGTCCCTCTTGGTGCATAACGGAAACCATTGTTGAAGAAAAAAAAAAGACCCCCGAGAGCTTTGCACCACTTTCTGTTTGTGGCCATGCTTTAAATACATTTTTATGTAATGTATTCTCTTTCCAAGCTGCCTTGGACAAGGTCTCTTCTTTCCTCAGATAGTCCTTGCTTTGGTGACTGAGCCAAGATATTAGAAGTTTCTTTTGTGACCCAAGGCTGTGGCCCGCCCTCCCCCCCCCCCCCCCCCAAAAAAAAAATCTGTCTCCATAAGCTAAGGGGGCAATTCTTTATTAGTTTGCCAAATGATCTGAGATCAGGCAGACTTAGGTTGCAGGCAGATGCATGTGTGAAGAGCAGTTGCTTGGTGCCGAGAGCGGTTTCGCAAGGGGACCAGCTCTGTAGGGGTCCGAGAGCTCTCCCTTGCAGCCCAGTCCCAAGCAGAAGCTGCACTGAGACCGGCCCTGAAGGATGGATGTCCTCCATACTGCGGGTGCTCCGACAAGATGACCGATGATGCACCCGCATACTGCGAACCCATGAAAAAAGCGGTTCTTTCCCTTTGTCTGCTTTTCCTTCCAGTTAACATAAGAACATAAAAAACAGCTTTGCTGGAACAGGCCGCAGCCCATCCAGTCCAGCATCCTATCTCACACAGCGGCTCACCGTTTGCTTCAGGGTATTCCCCAGCAGATGTCTTCACCTGCTTACGATTCCCCGCAAATGGCATTGAGAGAGATCCTGCCTCTCCCTCCAACCCGGAGGTAGTCCTTAAGCATCCATCATGATAGCCATGGAGACCCTTGTTCTCCATGAACTTGTCTTCTGCTCTCCCATCATTGCCTTTTAATCCACATTAAGCCTTGGGAGCCCTTTGGAGTGACTGTGTGGTCTGTGGCGGAGGTTCCACCTCCTTCGGAAACTTTCTTTCCCTCCCGGAAGAAGGACCAACCAATGCTTCTCCGCTCTCCCTCCTTCTGAACCCTGAAACGCAGCTGGTATGGTTGTGTTTGCTGAGAATCCATTGTTTTCTTTTCTAGGCTCCAGAATCCTTCCTTGAAGCCGGCTGGGCTACCTACATCCTTAGCCTGCTTCTTCTCCTAAAGAAATGGAAATTCACCCTGCCTGGTTCTCCCTTTTCAGCTTCTTGCCATAATAGGCCCTTCAGGATACTTTGATCTTTCGCTCATACCTGCAATTCCTCCTTCCAGAGCTAAGCATCTCACTCTCTTTTCAGTTGATGGGTTTTTGGGTGTCCCGACGTTGGCTGGATTCCCCATTGGGTACAGCAATTTTCCAGGTACATTTCCTCGCATGGCCTCCCCTGGTGTGCTTGTTGTTAGATCCTTCGGAAGGACGCAGGAAAGGGTTCTTTGGGTAGCGGAGCGTGGTCAGGGTCTCTTTCCAGCCTGGATCTGGAAGTTGAGTCATGGCCACTGGACCTCTTTTCCTTGAGAGATAGAAACGTTTCGCTGCTCTTCCAAACAGCTTCATCAGACTGGTGAAGCTTCCAGATAAACTCACCTGAATGACTGAGAACCTTCACAAACTTTCCAGCCGGGAACAGGTTGGCTTGCGTCGGGTTGTGTCGGCTTCTAGGAAAGCCCCGGTGGATAGGAAGCAAGCGACGGACTCTGGACAGCTTCTTTCTCGGGTGAGGCAGCTTTGAGATCAAATCCTGCTCCAAGGTCCATAAAACCGCGGTGCAGGCCACATTCTGTTGGTCCTTCCTGTCTGTTCTATGACAAGAGTTTGCCAGGCGTATAGTTGTCTCAGAATTGCACAAGATTTTTATCCTGGCTAGACGGGATCCAGTTCCATCCATCCAGTTCCTTGTGAGATTCCCTTATAGTTTTCCACACCGCTTACACAGACATGGGAAAATAAGACCCTCTGTTTCTCTCTCTTCCTCCTTTCACTTCACCCTCACCTCATGGCTCTGTATTTCCCTCCCTCCCTCCTTCCTTCCTTCCTTCCTTCCTTCCTTCCTTCCTTCCTTCCTTCCTTCCTCCTCCCTCCTCCTTCTATCAACGATCCATGTCTGTTGTGTTTGGGAGTCTGTGTGCTGCTACCTACCCTCCTTCCCTGACTTAGTTGCACCGTTAATTTAACGGCCTTCTGACTGTTCTTAGCTCAGGGCAGCACCCCAGAAGACTGGGACCTGTGCTTCAGAGAGTACAGTAGGCCTTCTAAGCACCGGGAAATCAGAGCAAAACGGAAAAGGCTCCGACCACTCAGCTGGAATTCGCCGAACGCTTTGCTTTTTCCTTCCTGGAATCAGGAGTGTTGCTGCTCCATCAAGACTCTTTTTTTCTTTTCTTTTTTGTGCTTGACTCCGGACATTTTCTTGTTCTTCTTTTTCCCCCCGTCCAAGCAATTAGCAATTATGTCATGGATTTTGCATTGTCATGGATTTTGCATTGGTGACTGTATCTCCTCACCTTCTTCCAGAGAGGACTTCTGTGCCTCCGTTTCTCTCCCTGTCTCACTACGCACTGTTAATTTGGATTCTTGTCAAACTTTACAGAAACCAGAAAAAAGTTTTGCTTTGAGGGGTTTCCCCCCCCCTTCCGTTTTTCTTTCTTGGGATATTCTAGATGTTTTGGTAATCTGGAACTGTCAGCTGTTCTTGAAGTTCCTTTGCGCCGTTTCTCCAAGAAAATCTCCAGGATTGCAAGTACCTCTTAAAAAAAAATCAGTTTTTCACCCTTTGCCACTGTGGCTGCACGGATGGCAGTTTTGGTTGCTTCCAGAAATTCTTCTGTGGTTCGCTTTGACCCACCCGGGCTTCTCTTGCAAACATCGCTATTTTGCCCATTTGGAACACCACCGTGGAAGAAGGAAAATAAAATTATAGAAGGACTGCTGCTCCTCCCCACGCTGCACGCTCCATAAAGAGGCAGCCACGCTCTCTCCACCTCTTCGAGAGACCGACAAAGGCATCGAGTCTTCAGAATGACCGTCAAGGCACTTTTGGGCAGAGGAAATCCAGGAGATCCGTGTGAGGCAGGATCTCCAGACATGTTTCTGGCTGGAGAAGGGGAATGTGGACCTAACATGGGGGAAGCAGATTGAGTTAGGCTGTCTTGTCTAAGCAAGGGGAAACTGGCCTTGCTAAACCTACTCCCCCCCTATAACAGGGAGTCTCTGGCTTCATTCTGCCGATGGCTTTCCACGAGGCGTTTGCTGGAATGGACCCTTGGTCCAAGCTGGGAGATGCTTTGTCATTCCGGGGGTGGGGTGGGTGGGGGATCGTTTCTCAGAGTTTTAGAGCCTGCCGTCCTTGCTGTGGGGTCGGGGAAGGCCTCGGGGTGGGGTGGGTGCCAGGGGGGCATCTGAGCCTCTAATTGCCGTTCCCCCTTTTCCTCAGCTGGAGAGCAAGCGGGACGCCTTCTCCCCCGTGCTGCTGCAATTCTGCACCGACCCCAAGAACCCCATCACCGTCATCCGAGGACTGGCCGGGTCCCTTCGCCTCAGTGAGTTCTGGGCACCGGGAGGAGGGCCGGAGGTCTCAGGAGGGATCCTTCTCAGGCAGCCGTGTCCAAAGTCAGGCCCGGGGGCCAGATGTGGCCCATTTTCAAATTTCAAGTGGCCCACACCCTCTTCTCCCCACTGGCTCAGCCGGTCATGCATCCCCGCCAGCTGGCCCCTCCCCATACCGGATGGAGGCGCCAGCTTGCAGTTTTACAGTTTGCCTGCCCTCCCTGCCTCTGTCTGTCCCCCCCACCCCCCAGCCACCTGCCCAGGCTACCCACCCTGGCTCCATTGCTGCATGTCCTAGAGGCTTGTCCAAAGTCCGGCCCGGGGGCCAAATGCGGCTGAATGGTCGGCCCCCACACATTTTCACCTCACCAAATCTGGCCTTCCTTGCAAAAAGTTTGGACACCCCTGGCTTACTTCCATGTATAGGACGACCCTAAATTGTTAGTCTTACAGTTTTAGTAAAACAAATATATTCTTATGCATACAATATGCCATTTGTTGGCATTCTGAGTTTACTTGTATTGAAGTTCATATCAACTGCAAAACAGATGCAAAACAGACTACCCCCCCGGCTCCTCTGTTGCAGGGTCGGGCCCGGCGGGCGGACGGGGGATAGAGACATGTCCAAAGTCCGGCCCGGGGGCCAAATGCAACTGAATGGTTGGCCCCCTCACATTTTCACCTTGCCAAATCTGGCCCTCCTTGCAAAAAGCTTGGATACCCCTGTAAATCTAAGAGAACGGAGTCCAGAGCCGCAGTCCTCGTGGCTGGGGTGCTGGATTTGGGATGAAACGGCTTCTGAGGGGCAGGAGATGGCTGGAGCTGAGGGGCTGTGCAACCCCTTGGTGGGGGAAGCGTTGGTTGGGGAGCATTGGTGTCCAAGGCTTTGAGGTAGGTCAGACACTTGCAGGCATGTCCAAACTTTGGCCCTCCAGATGTTTTAGACTACAACTCCCAGAATTCCAAGCCTGTATTGCCAATGACAAAGGACTGTGGGAGTAGTGGCCCAAAACATCTGGAGGGGTGAAATTTCGACATGCCCGAGAGAGCAGAGGCTGGACAGGTGTCATTCATTTGAGAATGCGTGCAGCCGTGGGGACATAGCAAGAAGCTTGATGGGTTTTTTTAGGACTGCAAAGAACAATGTGGGAGGGGTCCTCAACCCACCCAGTGTGCAACACACACACACCATGCACACAGCCTTAGAAGAGAATGGCTCGATTTTTTAGCAAGAGATGTCTGTCTGGTCTCTTAATAAAAAGCCCTTTAAGGTTTTTAAAAAAACATTGGGAGGTCAGGACTAGGGGCTAAGTTGTCAAAAGGTGCCTGCAGAGACTTGGGAGAGCGCCGTTTGCTGCTTTGAGCATGAATTTCATAAAATCAGAGCATATTCACAGAGCCAACCCGTGTGATGTGGCTTCAAAAAAGGCCAATGTTATTTTTAGGATGCATGAACAGGAGTAGAGTTTCCAAGTTCCGTGAGGGACTACCCCCCCCCCCCATTTAATACTGTTTAGGTCTCCTCTGGAGTCCACTTCTAGACACCACACACACTTTTAAGAAGGACGCCAACAAACTGGAGCAAATGCTCTAGGAGGGAGAAAGGCTGGAATTACTAGGGATGTTTAGAGGCCTCTCTGCCTTGTGCCATGACACCCTCCCCTCCTTCTCCCCCCAGATCTAGGCCTCTTTAGCACAAAAACCCTCGTGGAAGCCAGCGGGGAGCACGCCGTGGAAGTCCGCACGCAGGTGCAGCAGCCGTCGGACGAAAACTGGGACCCCTCGGGGACCAAGCAGGTGTGGCCGTGCGAGAGCAGCCGTTCCCACACCACCATCGCCAAGTACGCCCAGTACCAGGCCGCCTCCTTCCAGGAGTCCCTTCAGGTGAGGAGAGCCAGGACTCCTCGGCTTTTTGCAGGGCAGGAAGCGGCGGGGCTGGTGGGGGGGGGGACACGCACGCGGCACCACCCTGACGTAGGCGTGGAGGGCCAGGAGAGGAGGAGGAGGAGGAGGAAGGCCCCATCCTGACCCCTGTCTTCCTCCTGAGCTAGGAAGAGAAGGAAACGGACGACGAGGAACCAGAGGAGCCCGACAGCACGACGGAGGCGCCTCCGAGGTAAGGCCTTTCCCCACAAACCGCAA
>JAHTLZ010000224.1:570660-582856 GCA_023846285.1 Phrynocephalus versicolor | reverse complement strand
AGAAAGAAAGAAAGAAAGAAAGAAAGAAAGAAAGAAAGGTTATTTATGTAGGTCTTCAGAATATCCCAGACAGAGATACAGCTGGGGAATTTCTGTAGTTGTAATTCACACGGTTATTTTTGTAGGTTTTGCCATATGACACTTTTTGTCCTGTCAGAATTGTCAGTTTGGAACATTCCATCAGCTCGTGAGGGAAAGAATTGGGGAACAAGAAAAGCCGTATGTCCAAAATCGGGTTGGGAGCAACTCCTGTGTCAGACAAAGGTGTTGCGTGACATATTCACCTCCTATAAAGACAGTCAACAGGAAGAGCAAAGAGGATGACCGAGCCAGGAAAAGTCCAGGCTGCCTGATCCCCACCCTGTTCTCAGTGACAAAAGCCAGATGGAGCAGCCGGCAACTCTGATAACCTTGCGGGGCCAAAACACCACATTCCAGGCCAAGCAGAGATGGCCCCCCCTCCAACTTCCTCCTGTAGCGGGTGGGGTGAGGGGGAAGGCTGTGGTTTGGTCGCCCGGCTGGTCACCTTCTTCTGACGTTCATCCTCTTTCTGTTTCTCCACAGTTTCTGCACACCCAGGTGCACTACTGCACCGCCCACTTGCACGACGCTGCCTCGGTGGCCCTCCTCGTGGTGGGCTTTGTCCTGGCGGTGCCCCTCCTGGTCCTGGCATTGGCAGCCTATTGCCGCCTGGCCCGGCGCCTCCAGCTGGGATACTGCCTCGTCCCCTACAGCAAAGCCGTCTACAAGAACCTGCCGGTCACCCACTACCACAACTCGGGGTGCTGCTCCTGTGCTCCGGATCTGGACTCCGGAGAGAAAGTCTGGGTTTGAGGAATTGTAGGTGGGTGGTGGGGAGGGGGTGGGTGGGGGTCTTGTTTCAGGAAGAGAGTGGGTTGGGTGGGCAGGAAAAGTCCTACACAGGCTGCTGGGTCCCTCCAGGGCAAAATGGCTCCGTCACAGCCGTGAGATGTGGTCAGACTACAACCTGAACTTGTTGCTGCATCCGATCCATCATGATACCGAGCAGACAAGGCAGTCCCATTTTGGCAGAAACTCCATGGCCATGGCGCTCTTCCAAGGAGTGTGCAAGGACAACTGAAACAAAGCCACAGGAGTTTTAATGGTGTGGTTTTTCAACCGAGTGTTTGTGGCCTGTGCCGTCGCATTCCGTCAAAAATAAAAGGCAAAGCAGAGAAAGATTGTGGCACCTCAACGGACATTTCATACGCTGTACAAACATCGACTCCACTTGGAATTGTTCTAGAAAACTCCATGGACATCATGGGGGTCACGAAGAGTCGGTCACAGCTGTAATGACACAACACAAACACACACCGAGACCAGTTCAATGCAAGGCCACGGTGTGATGCAGCTACAAAGAAGGCCAATGGCATTTTAGGTTGCACTAATGGACGCATAATCTCTAAATCGTAGGAGGTACCAGTTCCTCTCTCTTTGGCATTGGTTCAGCATCACCTTGAGCCCTGCGTCCAGTTCTGGACACTGCATTTGAAGAAGGATGCTGACAAATTGGAGCAAAAAAAGCCATTAAAACCTGGTTGTTCAGGGATGTCTTTGGCAACTGCTAGGGTTTGTACCAAGGTGGTTTTTTTTAATCATTACTATCTAGTTTTATGCCTCTTGCCTAGTACCTTTTTATATTCTCCTATTGATGTTATGTTTTTAATATTTTTGTGTGACCAGCCCAGAGTTCCCTTTGGGAATATGGGAGGGGTATATAAATGCAAAAATAAATAAATAAATAAATAAATATAACAAGTTCGGAGGAGGGAGTCTGGAACCCATGCCCTAGGACCTTGGTGGCAAACCTTTTAGAGACTGAGTGCTGAAACTGTGATTCAAAACCCACTCTTTTTTTGCAAAGTGCCAATACAGTAACCTGGATACAGGTGGCTGCGAAAGGGCGATGTCGGGTACCCACAGGAAGGGCTCCGAGGGCCACCTTTGGCACCTGCGCCATAAGTTCGACCAACACTGCCCTAGGAGGAAAGACTGAAATAACTGGGGATATTTAGGCTTGAGAAAAGAAGATTGAGGGGTGACAGGATGCCAGTTGTCAAATATTTGAAAGGCTGCCATACAGAGGAGGGGCAGGGTCTGTTCTCCAGCATCCCAGAGTGCAAAACATGTAAATAATTGGCTCAAGCGACAGGATAGACAGATTTATGCTGAAGATCAGGGGAAAACCTCTTAACTGTTAGAGCAGTAGGACAACGGGACCCACCATCCTTCAGGTCTGCTTTGACTTGGATTCCTGCCTTGAGCCATGGAGTCCAAACCAAGTGAGTTATCCTATGCCTCTAGGACAGGCATGTCCAAATTTCGGCCCTCCTGATGTTTTTGGACCACAACTCCTAGAATTCTAAGCTTAGCTTGCCAAAGACAAAGGACTGTGGGAGTTGTGGTCCAAAACATCTGGAGGGGCCAAAGTATGGACATGCCTGCTCTAGGATTTCACACCTATTGGAAGGAAGCAAAACCACAAATCAGAGGCAGGGTAGGCACAGGATATGAACTCTGCTATCCGTTATCTTGCTAACCCTGCGTAGAACCCGTGGCTTAGCTTCCTTCGGATATGTCCGAAGAAGTGGCCGTATCTACAAAAGCTCGCAGAAATATAACGGTCTCCAAGATACTGCAATGCTTTAGTTTTTTGCTTCTTGTCTTTATTTTCACCTGGACGTGCTTTAGCAGGCATAGTGGGGGTGAAGATTCACCTGGGGAACTCACTGCTACATGAAGCACCACGTTAATGCTACAGGTAGACAGCTTTCAAGGATCTCAGGTGGGGAATATTTTCCTTGTGCCTGCCGCGACTGGCACCACCAACTAAAACGAGGTGGGGACTTGCGGGGGGGGGGGGAGGAATCCATTGAAAAATGAATATTGCCGGAGTCGCCTTCGGATGTCATTTTGGGAACAAGGGTTTGGACACAGGGTGGGTCCTCCACCTGCATTTTATCACGAGAATGAACTTTTGGAGACTTTCGGGAGCTGAGAAGGACACGCCACCCCCTGAGCTGCAAAAAATTAGCTTTTGGGGTGGGGTGGTGGGTCACATGCAGCTCCACGCTACACTTTGCCTTCCCGCCTGACAGACGGACGGACGGACACCCTTTGCTCTCCTCGCGCTTGCTTGCCAAGTAAATTGCTTCCGCGTTTGTAAACATCAGTGTCCCAAATTCTTGCTCATTTCACGCATTGCTTCCGGACATAAACCAAGACGGCATGTATTTCGGTCAATACAGAGAGACTATAACTTTCTTGTCGAGTTTGGAGAGGTTGCATTTATTTCGGCGTGCCTCGTGTTCCTTCCTGAATGGGGAAGGAGGGGTTATGGGCGGAGGCCAACCTGGGAGGTGGCCAGGCCGATGGAAAGCACAGCATCCCGGCTGGAATCTCGTCTTGTCGTTTTGATGGTTCCTTGCAGAGACCGCTTGTCCACGTTCCCAAGCACGACACGCTACTTCTTGGCAGAAAGGTTCAGATGCCGAAAGAGAGTTTACGTATAGAGCAGGCATGTTCAAACTTCGGCCTTCCTGATGTTTTGGACCCCAACTCCCAGAATTCTAAGCTTAGATGGCCAATGGCAAAGGACTGTGGGAGTTGCTGTCCAAAACATCTGGAGGGTCGAAGTTTGGTCATGCCTGGTATAGAGGGTTCCCCCCCCCACCTTCCTACCAGGCTACTTGCAGGTGTTGTGTATCAAATGAGCATTTTACACCCTGGCTGCCGATGCACTGTCTCAATACAGCCCCAAGAAATTCTAGGAGCTACTTGTCCTGAGAAGCATTTCTGCCACCCCCCCCCCACCCATCCCAAGATGTGAGTGACCAGGACCCTAAACTCCATTTCTGCTGCCTGTCTGTTATTTTGGAGTGAGGTCTCTGATGTTTTCTGAACTTTGGGCTGCTGGTGCTCTCTCCCCTTGAGCCACATCTGACTTAAGGTGATCCTGGAGAGGTTCTCGAGGTATATGGGAGATATTTACAGAGAGGTGTTGTTATGTTATCCCCGTGCAATTAAGTTCCATGGTTGGGGGGCGGATTTGATCCCAGGGCCCCCAAGTCCTAAGCTGTGCTTAACACCCATCAGCTGCCCTTGTGGAAATGTCCCATTGACCCTACAACAGGGGCAAGCTTTTTATGGTGGTACCTATTTATCTACTTGCATTTTTACATGCTTTTGAACTGTTAGGTTGGCAGGAGCTGGCGTCATCAGCGGAAGCTCGCTCTGCTGCGTGTTACCCGGGATTCGAACCATCGAGCTGCCGACTTTGCAGGCAACAGTTTTCGGAGCCTTAGTCCACTGAGCACCCCCCCCCCTTACTGCTTTTTTGCTGCCATAAAAAGCAGGAAGGTAAAACAGTGTTTCCTTACAACCATGCTGGCCACGTGGCCATGGACTTGCACAACACTGGCTCTTTGGCTTGGAGACAGAGATGAGCACCACCCCTAGAGTTGGACACGACTAGCATGCATGTGCGGGGGGAATCTTTACCTTTACCTTTTGTCTTGGAGGATGGCATAAGAACATAAGAAGAGCCCTGCTGGATCAGGCCAAAGGCCCATCTAGTCCAGCTTCCTGTATCTCACAGTGGCCCCACCAGATGTGTTTGGGAGCGCATGAGACTAGATCTCTGTCTCCTGATACCACTCCCCTGCATCTGGCCCTTGAAGGACCCTGGTTTTAAGCCTGGAGATGACACATTTCCATCATGGTTTGTACCCTGGGATGGACTTTTCCTCCAAGAATCTGTCCAATCCCCGTTTGAAGGCATCCAGGCCAGATGCCATCACCTCCTGTGGCAGGGAGTTCCAAAGACTAACAATGCGCTGGGTGAAAAAATATATTGTCTGTTCTTACTCTCCTAGCCCTTAATTTTGAGTGTATGTCCCCTAGTTCTGGTATTTTGTGAGAGGGAGAAGAGCGTCCCTCTGTCCACTTTACTTTACTGTCCACTTTTAAACTCCAAGCCTGTAGTCTAAAGCACTTGGTGTAGAACTGCAAATAAGTCCATGAGCCTTGGATGAATTTGTATGTGGCCTGCCTCCCTGTGTCGAATACAGACAGGAACCCACATTTTTCTGACTGCGGGGCTCCATGCATCCATGCTCTAGACCTGGGATACTCGGGAACTTGGTTTCCAGCAAAAGAGGGTGGCTGGGATTAGATCTCTTACTCCAATTGTTTTGCTTTCCCCAGGCCTCTTTTATTCTCACTTCGGACTCCCATGAAATGGGCACAATTTCACGGTACGCCTAACCAACAGTCCTTTTGGGGAAAGCAGTGACTTGTTCAAACCAATAAGGGACAGAAAGCGATCCGCACCCAGAGGTTGATTTACAAGTGCGATTCATTTGGAAGTCGGTGTCTTCCATCAGGAAACGTCTGCCATGCCCAGCCCCCAAAATTCGGGCACCGTCGGAGGGACATGAACAGGGATGATTTCCTGATCGGCAGAAGCCCTAGGGAGCAAGCTGGCCAAAATTAACATTTTTAGCCTGCGGCAATAGGAAAGGGCCCTGCCAGGAAAAAGAGACTGACAACCTACTGAAAGGTTGTCCTGGTCGCTTTGGGGGTGAGAGAGAGGAGAATATCCTGTTCCAAACAGGATAAGGAAGAACTGAGTCAGCTTCGGGCAGCAAGAAAACGGTTCTTGTGGAAACGAGGTTCTGCGGAGGAAGGAACTTTGGATAAGATAAGACAGCCCCAGTGGCTCCCGGGAGCTCCTCATTGTGATCCAGGAGCAGCCCGGAGCCAAAAAAACAGAGGCCCCTGTTCTATCTATAGATAGCATTTCCTGCACGGTGCACAGCCTATGGAACAACCGGGGAGGTCAGTTTGGGAGTCGACCCGGCTGTTTCTTCCCATCAAGGTTTTTGGCGGGCCTCCCACGGTGAAGCTGTATCAGGCAAAACAGAGGGTGACCCACACACACACACACCCCAGAAGTGCTGCGGCTGTTAGGATCTAGCTGGTAAATTGAATCCATGCATTGATCAAGGGCCGGAGGGAGTCTATTTCCTCCCCATGACGCTGTTGCATTTCTGGAGCTGTGCCCCTCGTGATTCTGCAAATTCAAGGTTCTAGTCCTTATGGGCTGGAGACAGACATTAAATTTTTGAAGCTGGAAACTGAGAGGAATCGCTTAATATGGAGCGGCTTTGGTCTCTTTCTTAACATAGCCTTTTCGAAAGAACTGAAAGGTTGTCATACATAGGAGGGGTAGGATCTGGTTTTGGTGATTCCAGGGCATGTAATGATAGGAAACCAAACCACAGTTCCTTTTTTCTGTCTTTAAAGCATGGATGGGAAACTCTGGTTCTTATGTCTTTACAATTGGTCTACCCATCATTCCTCACCAGAATAGAAAGCAGTGAAGGGACAGGAGCCGTTAATGAACTGGTTATGCCAACTGAAGGCAAAAACTATTGATCAATGTTACTAGTCCTCAGTGTTAAAGTATGTGGGGATATGTCTGACACCAGGGTGGGGAGCGATGTCAGCTTCTGGCAACAAAGGTCCAAAGAATACAGGAGCTGCGGGGGGAGGGTCTTTACACTCCATGGAAAAGCAGAAACTAAAGGAGGGGCTCAGGTGAGGGAGAGGAGGGGGACCCCCCCCAATTTCTCGAACGCTGGTGCCTGCCTCTCTTTTGCTGACTAACAGCGGGTGTGGGGAAGCTGAGCGTGCTGTCATCAACCTCTGCTTCAGGCACAAGAACCCTTTTCGGTCTCCCAAAACCGCCTCCTGGAATACGGACTGAAGACGGAAGGAGATCGATCAAGAATCTGGGATACTCTTGAGAGGAAGGGCGAGGGTTTGGACTCACCAGCAGTTTTGGGAAGGATACACCAACCAGAAGAGTGGGGTGCTTCTAGATTTTTTTTTTTAATTCAACCATCACCCAAGAAACACCAACGCCTTTAAAATCCAACATTTCCTCAGGTCAGGGATGTCCTCTTCTTTCCCAGAGCAGGCGCCGCTCTGGTTCAACTTTCTGGCCCAGCTTCTGCTCCTCCTTTGTGGCCCAGGCATAAGCCCAGCACCACCCCGGGATCCAGGTCCAAGAAAGGGAGACCCGATGCTTCTCGGCACCCTGCGGGGAGGAGGGCTTTTGTTTCCGATCCCTTGCAGAGAGAGGCCGGCTGCTGCCCCCTGGTGCTGTATCACAGGTACTGCAAGGAGGCCAGGCTCTCCATCTCGACCTCGATGGAAACGATGTGGTGGCCCGGCACCATCGCCAGGCCCAGGACTCGGGGCTCTCCAGCCGAGAAGGAGTCTGCCAGAGACAAGGAGGAAATAAATGGTGAGGATCTGGGAGGAACGGCCCCTCAACTCCCCGTTTCTGTGCTCCCCAAATGCAGGCACTCTCTCCCCAAAACAACCTTCTCCCTTCCTTCCTAGGGAGCCCTGTCCTTCTGCAATAATACCTCCTCCTCCTCCTCTCACTCACCACCAAAACGCAGGAGAGTGGCCTTCTCACAGGTTGGAACTATACAACTGACCTCCCGGCATTTAAGAAGCTTTGGCTTTATAAAACTTGGCTTTACATGGCCGTGTTCTGCAATCAAGGAGTTTGATTTATTTTATTTAGGATTTATTTAGGAGTTCGATTTATTTTATTTAGGATTTATTTAGGAGTTTGTTGTCCATCTGTTCCTCCCCCCCCCCTGCCATCTTGCCTTAGTAATGTTTTGTACGTTTAGTTTTTTAAATCTGGTTCTGCTGATTGTCTGTTGGGTTTGTTTTATCTTATATTGTGGAACCGATTACAGTATTCTTATTTTTCTTTTTCTGTTTTATTGCTTGTATATTGCCGTAGGCCAGTGATGGCGAACCTTTTAGAGACTGAGTGCCCAAACTGCAATTCAAAACCCACTATTTTTTTTTTTGCAAAGTGCCAATACAGTAATTTAACCTGTATACAGGTGGCTATGAAGGGGTGATGTCAGGTGCCCACAGAAAGGGCTCCGAGTGCCACCTTTGGCACCCGTGCCATAGGTTTGTCATCACTGCTGTAGGCCTTTTCTTGTTAATCACCTCGAGTTCCCATCTGGGAAAATCTGGTGGTATATAAATATAAAACTAAATAAATAAATAATGTGGTACAGCTCAGTGTTGTAGGCATCTGGCTGCGGAGAGAGGTTGGGAAGTCAATTCCCCACTGGGCCTCCTTGATTATCCATACAGTCCTTTCATGCCCCGCAGTTCTAAGATTATTAGGAGTGGCTGGATAGCTAAGTGGTTTAGGCATCTGATTACAGAGCCAGAGGTTGTGAAGTGCAGTTCCCCCACTGTGTGCCTTCCTGGACATGATCATCTTCCATTTCTGCAGTTGCATAATCATCATCATCATAATCATCATCATTCTTATTCTTATTCTTATTCTTATTATTATTACACAGCAGACAAGATAACTACGCTGGATTTTGTATTACAAATCACTAGTTGAACGCTTCCCAGGCGTTTAGGATTATGCCTGTTCTTTTAAGAACACAAGTATCTGCTGCATTTTAGGAAGGTTTTAAATCCTGCCAATCTGAACTACCATAAAAAAACAGCTGTCTAAATATCTAAAACTATTATCTTCTGTCCTTTAAAAAAGGGGATCTGTAACATAAAAAACACACTCTGTAGAAAACATTAAATAAAGCAAAGCAAGGTGTTCTGCTTATATACTGCCCCATAGCTGCTTACAGTACTCTCTGGGTGGTTTACAATTTTAATTTTGCAAGCCACATTTAAAAAGTGTTCTGCTTATATACCGCCCCATACCACTTCAAGTACTCTCTGGGCGGTTTACAGTTTTTTAATTACAATCTGCAGGCTACACATTGCCCCCACCCCCAGCAAGCTGGGTACTCATTTTACTGACCTCGGAAGGATGGAAGGGTGAGTGAACCTTGAGCCTGTTACCGGGGATTGAACCCCAGGTCGTGAGCACAGTTTTACCTGCAGGACAGGCCTTTAACCACTGCACCACGGGGCTCCTAAAATTAAATTGCATTGGCCGGGAATCGAACCCGGGCCTCCCACGTGGCAGGCGAGAATTCTACCAGTGAACCACCAACGGGTGTCTTAGTGGGGCAGAGGAGCAAAGTGTTCTGCTTATATATATACCGCCCCATACCACTACAAGTGGTCTCTGGGCGGTTTACAATTTTTTTTTTTAATTACAGTGTGCAGGCTACACATTGCCCTCCTCCCCCAGCAAGCTGGGTACTCATTTTACCGCCCTCGGAAGGATGGAAGGCTGAGTGAACCTTGAGCCTGCTACCGGGGATTGAACCCCAGGTCGTGAGCACAGTTTTACCTGCAGGACAGGCATTGAACCACTGCGCCACGAGCACTAAGGACAAGGTTTAATGAAATGAATAGGAGTGCAAAGCAGGAAAAGGGATGTGTCCTGACCGTTAGGTTTGAGATACTCTTGGGCCGAGCCCAGGATCACGTTGCAGTCTCGGTCGGTGCACAAGAAGCAGCCCACGAGGGTGCGCCCGTCGGTCATGCGGATGCGCATGCTTTTGTTGAGGAGGTTTTCCAGCTTCCGTCGGGCGAGCAGGTACGGGGAGTCCGTCTTCTCCTCCCCAGAATCCTATTAGAAACATTCAGAGGTTTAGTTTATATCAGGGCTGTCCAACTTTGAACAGGCCGAGGTCTACTTTTTCCGGCCCAAAGTGCCTGAGGGCTACTACACTAAAACCTCTACTGACAAATTTTATCTGTTCCGAGCACATGCTCATAAGTAAAAACTTCTGTAAGTAGAGCAGCAATTTCACATAAGAACACATTGAAAACCAATTAATCTGTTCTGGAGGGAACAGATTTCAATGCACCATGGCCCTTGAACTGCCCCACTCAGCTGGCAGACCCAGAACTTTGCTGGGGCAGTGGTGATCCTTGGGATGGGGGAGGGAGGGTTGGAGAACTTATCCCCTCACTTTTTTTATTGATGGCCGGCGGGCTACTTTGGAACCCTTCGCGGGCTACCGGTAGCCCCCGGTCTACCTGTTGGGCAGGCCTGGTTTATATATATACAGTACACACACACACACACTTTAAAACTCTATGACCTCCGTGGGACCCAGAGACTCCAAATTTACAGGGCAGCTTCCTATTACTCTTTTCTACACATCCAGTGAGTTTGGTGGAGTTTGGTTTATCCCCAAAGATAAACACCCCCCAAAACTGCCCCCAGATATCTTAACATATCAAATTTCCAGGAAAGTTTCCAAGGACTCTCCTCCTGGGGCAGTGAGTGGAGCAGCACAAAGGGCAGTCAAATGAACTCCTTTGGGTCACTTCTATAGACCAGCGGACTGGGAAAAGGTGAGGGTCGGCAGCAGGAAAAAGAGGAGGACCGAACCTGAGATAAAGGGACTGCATAATAATGTCTATGAATTCTGTAAGATGTCCCTCAGTTCCTTGTTCTCAAAGACTTGAACAGATCTTAATGGTACTGGACTATATATATTGTCCCTCATTACTGTAAGACGCCCGGGGTCCTTTTCCAAGGAGAAAGGCGGGGTAAAAAAAAAAAAAACTAAATACAGTGGTGCCTTGTATAAAGGAATTAATTCGTCCCAAATGTAATTGTTAAGCAAAATTTCCTTTATACAAATTTCCCATAGGAATGCCTTGAAAACAGAGTGACCCCATTTTTATGTTGTACAGATTCGCCCCATAGGCCATTCTGTTAAGCAAATTTCCCCAGTCTGGAATTTTTTATGCTGTACCGATTTTATGTTATACAAACTGTTTATGATAACGAGGGTCCACTGTAAATAATAAAGGAAGCCACAAGGTTGCCTTTGCACGGGCCAAGCAGGGGGCTGTTCATAGAGGTGTGTGTGTGCGGGGGGGGGGTTCGGCTTCATAGGGTCGCCAGGGACCCATAATAATGCCCCCCCCAAAAACCTGGCCGTTTTTAACCCTTCCATCTCGCAGCCGGGGGGGGGACACCTCCCTCATTGGGGTCTTTCCTCTTCCCCCCCTTCCAGCCCCCCCAGTCTCCTCCGGCCTGCCCGCCCCGGGACCCCAAGGACCCCTCCCCCCACCCCTCCCCAAGGCAGCCCCGCCTTGCCCCCCTTGGGGGTCCCACCCCCTCCAAGCCCAGCTGTTTCGCCCTTTCCCCCCTCTCTTCCTATGGGGCTCTTAGGGCTCCCACAGAAGCCTCCCCATCTTAACCCCCACACACACAGCGCCTCACCCCAAGGCTGGGGCTGTTCCCGCAACCGTTCTCCTCCCCCCGTGGCGGCGGCGGCGGCGGCTGGTGTAACCGCAGCGACTCGGGAACAGCAGGCGCCGCCATTTTCCTCTCCGCCGGCCCCGGGCGGCACTACACTCCCCAGAAGCCCCTTCGGCGGGAAGACTTCCAGGAGGACTGTGCGCCTGCGCAACCACGCCCCCTCACGCTTCGCACTTCCTCCGCCCCGCCCTCCTCCGCTTCCTCCTGCACAGGGGCTTCCTTGTTGTTGTTTTTTCTTCCTTCCCAGGAGGCGTTGCGGGCGCGGGCGCTATGGCAGCGGTTGTCATGGCAGCGGCCCAGGCTTCGGCCTACTCTACTCCCGGCGGCCATGAGCTCCTACCGGCCTCGCTACTACACCCCGCGGGAGGTGTCGGTGCACAACCGGCCTCGGGACCTCTGGGTCTCTTTCCTGGGGAAGGTCTACGACCTGAGCCCCCTGGCCGCCGCCAACCAGGGTGAGGCGGAGGAGCGCCGGGCGGCCGGACCTCCAAGCGGCGGGGGAGAGCCTCCATAGGCGGCGGGCAGGCGACCTCGGCGGGCCACGGGCTGGAAGACAAGCGACGAGCCTTGGGACGGGCTGGGGGGATGGCTGGTGGCCTTCCTTCGCTTTGCTGCTGGAGGAGGCAGGCGATTTTCAGAAAGGGCCCCTAGATCCGCGGGATCAGCATCCGCGGAATTCACTCAGCCACCGTCTGAAAATGCTAACAAATTCATTTAAAAAAACCATAGAAAAATAGGTGTTTTTAAATATGGAGTGACCAGAACTGGCCATTAGGAATAGCCAGAGATTGGGCTCTGGAGAGTGTTCGCTATAATCTTCTTTTTTCAGTATCTGCCCTGAGTGGCCAGATGGGCAGGGAATAATAATAATAATAATAATAATAATAATAATAATAATAATAATAATAATAAAGAAAT
>JAHTLZ010000224.1:529525-548449 GCA_023846285.1 Phrynocephalus versicolor | reverse complement strand
TTATTATTATTATTATTATTATTATTATTATTACTATTATTATTATTATTATTATTATTATTATTATTTAAATTTTAGGGTGTGAAAATTAGGAGGTCTGCCAGGGACCATATATTTTTGTGACATGTTTTGAACAGGGATCTGGCCTGAGCCGGATCGTCTTTGAAATGTGGCAGGCGTGCCTGCATTGTGTGAGTTGTCTGATTTCAGATACTTGAGAGGGAGGGGGCAAGGGGTGGGGTGGGGTGGCCGTGGGGAACGGATCTGAACCAAGGAGGTGGAGTTGGACTGACACCGTCAACCTCCGTGTGCTGCGTCTTTCCCCACAGGCCAGATATAGCTCTTTGAGCAACTCCCAGGACTATTTCTGAGCGTGGCACGGTTCTAAAGGGAGGCCAGGTCAGCTGCGGGTGGGGAAGAATGGGCGGACATACAGGACGCTTGTGAAGTTCTGACGCTGGGTGGTCGGTCGAGGAGGAGAGGGGTTTCTGCTTTGCCTGCAGCGGCGGAGGCGGCGTGTGGCACCTGGAAAGACAAATCCGTGTAGGCTCTCTGTTTACTTGCCAATGCCAAGTGTGGATGTCCTGCCATTCCTGTCCACTGCACGCTGGCTTTCTATGTAGTCGGTGTGTTTAATCTTTGACCCGGAGGAACCCCCCTGCGGGAGCATGAGAGGGCAGTTTAGCTTCCTGCAGCCCCGTTTAGCCTGTGACCTCTCCGCAGAGCCGCTGGCGCAGGGAGCCAATTAGTGCCAGCTGTGATTTATACAGTCGTTTGTGTCCTGTGGCTGGTGGGGTGGGTGGGAAGGTGAAGGGAAATGAGTGCAGAGGGGCCAGGAGGTAAGACCCGGACCGCACACGGCTTTGTAGGTCATCTGACAGACCTTGGGTGGCGGCGACTCCTGGCTCCCTGCCGTTGAACTCTTGAGCTGGAAGTTCATGTTTTCGTCTGCCTTGGCCATGCTGCCGCGGCTGCTGACAACTCCTGCCTGCATTGGAATGTGTTCCTCACCCAGATTCTAAAAATACTCGGACATGTTGTTGTTGGCCAGGGGTTTTTAACCTTTGGCATCCCAGATGTTTTGGCCATCAGCCACCAGAATCCCTGACCATTGGCCACACCAGCTGGGACTTCTGAGAACAGAAAGCCAAAACATCTGGAGGACCCAAGGCTGAAAATTACTGTGGCTGTCATGGTGGGACAGATCCCAGCAGGCAAGTGCCTGAGAGGAGGGTTGAGCACAACAAAGGAGCCCATTCATTCCTCTTTGATGGTGGTTGTGATTGCTGCTGGTGAGGAATTACTCCAGCGTTTAAGGACATAAAGAAGCAGAGATGAGAAATCTTTGCTCTTTGGAACTACAAGTCCCAGAATACTCTGGCCATTTGGGGATACTGGGAGATGAATACAAAAAGCAAACTTTTTCTGTCTCTGGTAGAAAGAGCCCATGAATTATCTATCACTCTTCTAGTACATGAATGAATTCAAATTCAAATTCAAATTCAAAGTTCAGATTGATAGCCACCATTATATCTGGTGGCAATGAAATCCACTGTTTTAATTGTCTGCTGTGTGAAGTATGTCCTTTCATTTGCCTTGAATTTTTCCACTGTTAAGATTCAGTGGATGAATCCTGGTTCACCTTTGGGAAGAATTGCTTATCCCCCATTTCATCAACACCAGGAATAACCTGCCTCTGTTATCTCTCTCTTTATTCAACTTTCCCTCTTCCCCCAACCTACACTGCCTTAAATTTCTTCCTAAAAGAAAAGCTTCAGCCCTTGATTATGGATGGAGTTTGCTGTTTTCTGCACCTTTCCAAACTCAACAGAGTCCTTTGTCAAGTGACTGAAACTAGATTGCAGGTGTTATTGCATTGTATGTAGTGGCATGATGACAGCGTATGGTTACTTTTGTTTTCTCCCTCTAATTACACCCAGCACAGAAACGGTTGGTTTTCTTTATAGTAGGCATTAACGGGGGGGGAGGGGGTTCAAGATTTTAATCGTGCTGTTCACTATAACCTTACGGTCCCTTTCTGTGTCAGTCATTGCCAGCTTTAGTCAAGTGAACATCGAGCTGCTCCTTCTTACTTTTCTGCTTCTTCTTCCTTGTTTCTTTCTTGTCTTGCATTTTTAAAAGAATCTTGGTATTCATTGCTTTGTAGTTTACCTGAATCTTGTATGCAATTTTTTATGCCCATTTCCCCAGTTTTGAGAGCACCTTTTGGAAAGCTTTGTTTTTCTCCTGTGTGTGTGTTGTGTTGTTACAGTTGTGACCAACTCTTTGTGACTCCATATCCATGGAGTTTTCTTGGCAGGAATACTGGAGTGGTTTGCCAGTTCCTACTCCAGGCACCTACAGCACCTGGTATTCCCTGGTGGTCACCCATCCAAGTACTAACCAGGGCCAGCCCTGCTTAGCTTCCGAAATCAGGTGAGATCGGATGTGCTTAGGGCATCCTAGCCATCGTATATAATTTGATGCCATCAGGAAAGGACCACTACCTCACTACTCACTAGCACCAGCTTTAGCTTTGGGAAACTTACAAAGAGGGTGGAGACAAACCAATGATTCTTTAAAAAAATTAAATGATATTTCTAAAAGATCATTTTTAAAATTTAAATAATCAAAACAAATCTGATCATTAACATTTAAATCATGATTTAAATCAAATCTACCCGGCTTATGAACAAATTTAAAAAGTGGCAGTCTTAGCATGGGACCCTGAGGACCTCACTGCTTGTGTTATTGCACTGCAAGAGTTGAGTATTCCTACAGTATGCTTCCTGTTTTTAAATCAGTTTCCAATCAGTTTTGAAGTAGCTTGAGAGGACACAATTTCTGGAGCTTCTAGAGATGGTGGGTAGCTTTATATGGGAATGACCTTTGGAAAATTCAGATTCTTGCTAGGCTATTTATTTATGTGCTGATTTTTTTTTATTTTAAAGTCACTTTTCAGGTGGCTTAAATGATAGTTTTATTTATTTATATGCATGCACGCACATGCACGCACGCCTACAAAATAAGCAAACAATGAAAGGAAAAGGAAAAAAATGTTCTCCAAGAGATGGAGAACTAAAAATAGAAAACACAAGTAGTACTACAAATTTAGTCCAAGCAGTAATGCATAACAACCCATCTAAAAGTCCCATGTAGGATTAGACCAGTGGTTCTCAACCTGTGGGTCCCCATATGTTTCTGGACTTCATCTCCCAGAAATCCCTTCCAGCACAACAAGTGGTGGAGGCTTCTGGGAGTTGCAGTCCAGGAACATGTGGGGACCCACAGGTTTAGAACCACTGGATTAGACTCTTAAAAGGTGTACAGAATGTGTCTGTGGCCAGGGAGTTGCCTAACCTTAGGACCACCACTGAGAAGACCCTGCTTCTGTACTCACCCACTGGATTGATGTGACCAGCAGGCTTAAAAGCAGGGCCTTCTTGACTAGCTTGTTTAAACCCAGCCTGCAAACCGTTTGGGGCGTCATACGTTGAAACCAGTTGTGATGCTCTCTGAGTGACTTAAAGCCATTTTACATGTTATACAAAATGAGGGAGGTAGAAGAACTCTGAAATGTGCCATTACTGATCGTTAGAGGGTTATCATATTTCTGACTGCTTTGCTTTGCTGCATAATAATTCAATACGTGTTGCCCATTAACATATTACTGTATATATTTTTACTTATTCACTGCATGCAAGGAGGTGGCCCTTTTTCCTTTTAATGTTTTTAGATCTGAAAAGTATGCCCACTGACCTCGAGTCAAAAACAGCTGCCTTTCCTTTCTTAAGTTTTCATCAGGGAGCTAAAATGAATGTAAGATTCTCTTAGTACCAATGATACTTGGATGATCTCATTTTCTCCCCAGTAGAAATGGGGTGACGTTTTACTCAGTAAGATATTGGATGGAAAATTAGCTTATCCAGATTTAAACATCTTGATAGTGTATCTATCTACGATCTATCTATCATTATCTTTGGAAATTTCTCTAATTATGAATGAATGAATGAATGAATGAAATTACATTCCTATTTTAAGCCTGTGATTAATGATTCAGTGGGTCACTGGAATTATTGGCTGGTAGTTTTAGCCTTTTAAAAAACCTTGATATTTTTAACTGCTCACGCAAGAGAGGGTATTTCCAGTTTGTGAAGTCATTATTTTCCGTTTGAAGTCAGTAGGCTAATTCATTACCATGAATGGCTGAAAATTTGTGAACATACCACAATTTCATCCCATCTACAGGTTTTGTTTTCTTTCTTTGTTTTGTTTAAACCGGAGTGAGAAGAGGAAGGTTAAACTTTTTTAAAAAAAATCATAGTAGTTCCAAGAAGGGGTGTAGTGTTTGGATTTAATTAGCCATTAGCCTATGCTCGCTAAAACACCTGCTGTGACTAGCAAACACATGCCCTAACATGCGTGGGTTCATACGGATATATTTCACCTTCACACAGTATCTTCCCTTTATTCAATCCTTGCTCAGTGGAAGATCCTCACTTGCATAACATCAGATTGTCACAGACTTTTTCTGTCCATCTTTTGGTGACCAGGATAACTTTCTACTTACCTAGTGCTACTTTTACGCACACATCTCATGCCCAGGTATACTTAGCTTCTTTAGGGGCCTCTTGGTTTCCCTGTAGTACCAGATGTCTTTGAAGTTTCTAAAAAGGCAGACACCCATGATGTGAGGAGAGAGAGGGGAAAACAGTACCCTTTATCTGTGATGCTTAGAAAGCACGACCTCCCTGTCGCTCTGCTTCACTAAATCTCACTGGAGCGAGTGCTGCATTGATGCTTAGGGAGCCAGAGATGCGACAGAGTCTGTTCTCACCAAGAGAAAGAGACGTCAGTACATCATGTCTTTATTGAACACACTCATTCAGCATTCAGTATGTTAGTGGAAAAAGTGGAATCTTGGAATCAATAACTGGTTGGAACACCCCCACCCCAGTAGCAATAATCTCAACCAGGTGCTTCCTGTAGCTGTGGATTAGACCTGCACATTGTTCAGGGGGAAATTGTAGCCCCTTCATCCTGGCAGAACTGCTTTAGCTCTGTCATATTCTTTGGAGGCTGCATGTGTATGGTCCTCTTCAAGTCATTCCATAGCATCTCTACTGGGTTGAGGTCTGGCTTGGCCCCTCCAAAAGGCAGATTTTGTTTTTCTGAAGCCATTCTGGGGTGAACTTGCTTCGGTGTTTTGGGCCATTGTCCTGTCGCATTGCCCAATTTTTACAGGGTTCCAGCCGGTAAACAGACCTCCTCACATTATCTGGAATATTTTTCATACACTTGGGAATCCCATCTCCCCCTCATAAGAACATAAGAACATGACTGTGTAAATCGAAATGCTGCGAAAACTAAAAGGCGGAGCAAGATATTGACAGGCATAAATTTTCGCCAATAACCTCAAGAAAGACCTTCCGAGGATTAAATAACTGAGAAATGAATAAATTATGGCAGAGCTTTAGAAGAAAGAAAGGTATAAGATCATAAGAAGAGCCGTGCTGGATCAGACCAAGGGCTCATCTAGTCCAGCTTCCTGTATCTCACAGTGGCCCCACCAAATGCGTCCGGGAGCGCACGAGACTAGATATCTGTCTCCTGATATCACTCCCCTGTACCTGGCCTTTGAAGTTCCCTGTTTTTTTTAAGTCTGGAGATTACACGTATCTCCATTATGGCTTTTAACCTATGACGACTCAATGACAGCAAGCTGGCCAGACCATGATGCAGCAAAGCAAGCCCAAATCATGATGCTTCCTCTACCATACTTTATGGTTGGGATGATATTTCATGATGATAGGCAGTGCCCTTTTTATACTGGATATAGTGCTGCGTGTTCTTTCCACGTAGCTCAATCTTTGTCTCATCACTCCATAGAACATTTTGCAAATACTGGTGTGGAGTGTCAAGTTTGCTCTTTCACAAACTTCAGGCATGCAGCAATTTTCTTAGTAAGCAGTGACTTCCGTCTTGGTGTCCTGCCATGGACAGACTACTTGTTTAAAAATTTTTACGTACTGTAGACTCATGAACACAGATGTTAGCCAGTTCTAATGATGTCTTCAAATCTTCAGCTGTCACTCAGGGCTGTTCCTTTAGCTCATTGATGAGTTTTTGTTGTGTTCTTGGGGTCATTTGGACTGGGGCCCCACTTTTTGATAGGGTAGCCACAGACCCAGAGGATTTCCATTTGTAGATTGTTTGCCTTACTGTAGACTGCTGAATTTCTAAAGTCTTCGAAATCACTTTGTAACCCTTTCCAGCTTTATGTAAGCCCACAGTTCCTGATTGTAGATCCTCTGAAAGCCCTTTTTCAGGAGGCATGGCTCAGATAAACATATTCTTCTGTGGAACAAGCTAAAAAGGTTTGAGTGGTTTTTATCAGTCAGCATAGCTCTAGTTCACACCTCCAAACACATTGTCTTAACAAGACTCTGAGTATGCAGATAACTGACTCCAATTGGCTTTTTTGAGCTCAACTCCAGGGTTCACTTATTTTCCCCACTAGCATTTTGAATGCCGAATGACTGTGTTCAATAAAGACATGAAAGATCAGAATTTTTGTGTTATTACTTTAGGCTCATCATATTTGTCAGTATACTAGACTTAAAGTACGATCAAATCACATTGTATGACACAAATTAATGCAGAACACCATGAAATTCCAAAAGCTTCACCTACTTTTTTCTTGCAACTATTTTAAAAGCAGCTAAACTATAATAATATTTAAAAATACATTGAGTGGTTTAAAACATTTAAAAACTTGGACAAGCAACTTAAAAAGTGAAAGACCAGTGTCTTTTACTTTTGGAGTTATGGGGCTTCAACTGCTGTGTGCCGGTAGAAGGATAAAAGCGAGAGGGCTGACCTCGCCTTCCCGGGGAGAGCATTTAACAACCGAGAGCATCAGCAGAGAAGGCCCAGTCTCATGTTCCCATCAAATGTGCCTGTGATGGGAATTCAACTGAGAAGGGCCTCTGAAGATCTTAAAAGGGCCAGGAGGGAGAGATCTCACATGGAGAGATCTGGTCCTTCAGATAGGCCAGAGCCAAACCAGTTGGAACTGCTCGGAGTCTGACTCTTTGTGCTGCAAACCAGCAGGGATCTGTGAAGAATGCAAGGAAGAACATTTTGATCCAGGTGTGCTGGTACAAATTGAATTACCTTTTTGTTGCCGTACCAGTTTCCCCACCACCACCACCACCACCACCATGGAATTGGATCCGTGTTTGTGGAAATTTCTGACAATCATGACAAGAGATGTTGTGACAGCATTTCTTCCCTTTAGGTCTTTTGGCAAACTCGCAGTCAAGAGCTGACGTTATGAGACGCTTCCTGTCGTGAAGACCCACATGCCATGAAGACAAGTCTTTCAAAAAATAAGCGACTTGTCTGTTGTGGCTCTTCTACATTGCCCCTTCACAGCGACCCGTATCCAGGTTAAATTGCTGTATTGGCACTTTGCGAAAAATTTGTGGGTTTTGAATCACAGTTTGGGCACTCAGTCTCAAGGTTTGCCATCTCTGGCCTAGGGTAATGTGCCCCATAACTTTCATGACTGGATAGGGATTTGCTTAACTGCTTTACTTGCAGGGGGTTAGATCTAAAGGTCTTTGTGTCTCTTTCCACTTGGGAAGCAACTTCTCTGACCTTCCCCTCACCTTATACCAGTCAAAGGCCCTTGGGGACACAAAATACCAGAACTAGGGGACATCCACTCAAATTGAGGGCTTGGAGAGTAAGAACAGACAAAGGAAAATATTTTTTCACCCAGCACGTTGTTAGTCTATGGAACTCCCTGCCACAGGGTGTGGTGATGGCATCTGGCTTGGATGCCTTCAAAAGGGGATTGGACAGATTCCTGGAGGAAAAGTCCATCACAGGTGACAAACCATGATGGAGATGTGTCATCTCCAGGCTTAAAACCGGAGTACTTCAAGGGCCAGATGCAGGGGAGTGGTATCAGGAGATAGATATCTAGTCTCATGTGCTCCCAAACGCATCTGGTGGGGCCACTGCGAGATACAGGAAGATGGACTAGATGGGCCTTTGGCCTGATCCAGCATTGGCTCTTCTTATGTTCTTATGGGTTATGCAGAGGATAGGTTGCCCAGAGTTGAAGGAAGCATCATAAATGAGAGCTGATGTGGCCCAGCCATGGTCTGGTGGTGCAGGGACCTGACGTATTGTTCCTTCCCATTTGGAGAAAAGGTTTTCCAAGCGATGATGCTTATTGGGGTTATGTCCCGCATTAATCTCAGCCAGGTTAGTGGCAAGGCTCCTCCGTCTCCTTCTCCGCCCGCCTTGTCTGGCAAGACAAGAGAAATCGCTCAAGGGGGCAGAGTGGCTCTGGAGCGTCTAATTACCACTGAGCCGGCTGTCCTGTGATATTAACGAGTCGGCAGTGTGTGTAGCCTCAGCGTACAGCTCACGGTAGATAGAGCCTTCCTCTGTGCACCGAGGGGAGCAGGAGGTTGAAAAGCTGTCGGAGAAAATGTAGAGGATTAATGGTCCCTCCTCTGTCTTAATACACTGGAGTAATTTCAGTTGATGCTGGCGGAGTCGCTTCTGATTTACAGCGAGTGTGAACAAGAGGGGAGTTGGCCCGGGTGACTCCTGTTAAGGAGTTATGCCTGGTTGCTACACCTGGTGCACAGCCGAGTGTCTGTGTCTAAGACAGCCTCCAGCTAGCCTCAGGAGAAGGGAGTTCACAGCCTTCTCCATTCCTAGGGCTTGGAGCAGCTTATCGCCTCCAAATGCTGTGTTTTGCATTGTTTCTGGAAATAACTCCTAGTTTCACAGAGAGAAACTCCTAGTTCCCTGAGCTCCTTGCCCTCTGAAGATGCCGGCCACAGAGTCTGGTGAAACGTCAGGAAGAAAAGCTTCCAGAACATGGCCAAACAGCCCGAAAAACTCACAACAGCTGTCACTTTCTGGGAAGAGTTTGGACTTATGTCTCAGGCTTTGCCTGGCTGTGTTCTTGTATTGGAATAATTTTATGGAACTCTTTAGCGAATGATCACCTGTTTTAATGTTAGTATATAATCGAGTATAAGCCTAGTTTTTCAGCCCTAATTTTTGGGCTGAAAAAAGGGGTCCTCGGCTTATACAGTATTCGGGTCAATACTTTTAGCCACTGAGGCAAGTTTTGGTCAGTGGCTAAAAGTCATTTTAAACATCATGCGCTGCTTCTCCTGACACCCCCCCCCCATGTTTAAAATGACTTTTAGCCACCAACTCAAGCACTTGCCTCGGTGACTAAAAATCATTTTAAACATCACACACACACCCAGCTCAGAGTTGCCAGGCCCTGCTGCATTTCCCACCCTAGGCTTATACTTGAGTCAATAAATTTTCCCAGTTTTGGGGGTTTAAATTAGGGGCCCCGGCTTATACTCGGGTCGACTTATACTCGAGTATATACGGTACATTCATACTAATGTGCACTTTTTAAATACTGTACTGTGTTAATACCTTGAAATTTTGTTGTATTTTATTGCACAAGTAAGTTGCCTTGCAAATGGGTATATACCCCAATGATTAGGTTAAAAGTCTATATAACAGTAGCAAGGACCGTGCCAATAAACATTTCATCCTACAGCTGCTGTAGCTGGTGTGGCATGGAAACTTTCAGCTCCTTTCACTAAAACGATTACCCCTTCCTGCCTGTCTTCCTGGGCCTCAAGTGGATTTATTTATTTATTTATTTATTTATTTGATGTGATTTGGTTTATGTACCACGCCACACTTTGTAGGTCAAGGTCAGTACCTTGAATTGTGCTTGATGGCTGATTGGCAGCCAGTGGAGCTGTTTTAATAGGGACGTAATGTGATCTCTGTACCCCGCCCCAGTCAGCAGTCTGGCTGCTGCATTTTGGACCCGTTGAAGTTTCCTGAGACTTTCAATTGGTAGCCCCACATAGAGTGCATTACAGTAGTCCAGCCAGGACATCACTAGGCCATGTATCACCATGGCCAGAGCAGGTTTCTAAAGAAAGGGGAGTAACTTGCGTACTAGCCTTAATTGTGTAAATGCGCTCCTGGCCACAGCTGTGACCTGAGCATCCAAGCTCAAGTATGAGTCCAAGAGCACCCCCAAGCTGCGTACCTGATTTTTCAATAGGAGGATGACCCCATCCAGTACAGGCTGCATCCCTATCCCTTGTTCTCCCTTTCGACAGACCAGGACTACCTCTTATCTTGCCTGGGTTGAGTTTCATTTTGTTCATCCTCCTCCAGTACATTACTGCAGCTAAACACTCATGTAAAGTTGAGATAGTAGCTCCCACAATGCAAAAATGCTGTAATAATTCAAAGTACATACAAAAGCAGGCAGAGGCAGATTAGAGTATAAGACCGGATCAGCGGAGTGAGCAAGATGACAAACTTTTGCTTTTGCAGCAGAATGAGCCAAGGTCTTTGTGGAAGTTCCCTTGAGGATTGTAATCTGTGCCCTGGAATTGTCTTGGGATCGTCGGAGCAGATGGCTGCTCTTCTGTTAGACGGGGAAGTTGAAATAAAACAAAAGAGTAATAATAGCTTGTCTTTTAAAAAGCAAAGAAGAAACCGTTTCTAGATACAGGTGACTCCCAGGGAGCTTCTGAAGCCAGCGCACGGCTTTGCATTACATGGCCTTTGAGCACAGTGGTGAGACCTGCTGGCCAGGAGGATTTTGGGAGCAACCAAGAGAACGAACAATGGCTTCCACATTTTATTTATTTATTTTTATTTATTTATTTTTATAACTTATATGCCGCCCACTACCTAAAGGTTTCTGGGCGGTTTACAATCAAAAGAATTAAAACAGTTAAAAATAGTTAAAAATAGAATATAAATAAATAATCAAAGCAATAATAAAAACATCTGTGAAGATTCTCAGTCATCCAGGTGAGTTTATCTGGAAGTTGAGTCATGGCTACTGGACTTATTTTTGAGAGAGAGAAACATTTCGCTTTTCATCCAAACAGCTTCATGAACCGATGAAGCTGTTTGGATGAACAGCGAAACGTTTATATCTCTCCAAAAGAAGTCCAGTAGCCGTGACTCAACTTCCAGACAATAACAACATTGCACTAAAATCATTACACTAAAATTGTCATCAGAGGACCCACAGTCCATATTGTATCAATTAAAAAACGTCTGGAACAGGAAGGTTTTTACCTGGCGTCAAAATGTCATCAATGTTGGTGCAAGGCGGATCTCAATCGGGAGGGCATTCCATAGCTTGGGGGCAGCTGCCGAGAAGGCCCTGTTCCTGCAAGCCATCCCTCTCACCTCCTTGAGGGATGGCTCTTTCAGGAGGGCTCCCTGGCTCGATCTTAATGGCCAGGTAGGTTCGTATGGAAGCACGCGGATGAGCTGGGAACAAGGGTTGTCCAGAAGCAGCAAAGCAGATGAGTGACCTCCTGCCCTTTCCTCCCTACCCCTTCCTTTCAGACGAGGAGGAGGAGGAGGAGCTGCGCAACTTAGAAAGCCCGCTCGTCATCGTCAAGAAGAAGAAGCGAGGACCCAAAAAACAGAAAGAGAACAAGCCGGGGAAGCCACGGAAGCGCAAAAAATTAGTGAGTTGCGCGAGCATCACCTGCTCCCTTCTGTGTCTGTGTGGGCTGTGCATGGGACCCTTCCCCCCCCCCCAGTAGAGCTTCCAGAAACCCCCAGCTAAGGCTGCCCTTTTGGCCAAGTTCATGCCTCCCCAGGCCCTAGGCGAGGTGCGGGGGGCGGGGCGGGGGGTGGGGTGGGGCGGCCGCAGGGGGTCGGGGGGTGGGCGGAGGGTGGCGGTGTGACTCCCCATTTTGGCGCCCTAGGCAACCGCCTAGTTCACCTTAATGGACGCACCGGCCCTGTGCCTCCCTTCAGGCCTCACAGCACTGGTGCTAGATGGCTTTCTGGAAGGGCAAAAGTGGTCCTGTCTGAATTCACAGGCAGCCAGTTGACGCTCAGAAGCTGCGCTCGCTCCCAACCCTGTCCAGCACCAGAACTAGTCTGGAAGGGAACAAAAAGCCAATATAAAAACCAAGCGATCTCAGAGCTTGGCCGGGACCAGGAACCTTTACAGCCCCTCTCCCCCTCCCACCCGCCCCCAACATGCTAGGTCGCTGGTGGGTTTACTGACTTTGCCTGATCCCATCCTTCATGGCCCATTGATAGAAGAATACCAAGGGCTCGTGTGTAACCAGGCTGGGACACGAGCCAGAGGCTTTGCTGCTCATGTTTTTCCTTTCGGTTTTGAATGAAAACGTCTGTGCCATCCTATATTCGCCTGTACCATTCGGAGAAAGCCTCCCTCTCTGATGGCCTGGGTCTCCCTAGAGGGCTTCTGCTTTGTAATGGAAAGCTTCTGGGTTTTTTTAGGGGGGTGGTGGCGTCAGTTTACAGAATCAGCTCTTGAAGGTTTCCTCTTTGTTTCCCAGGGAAATGTTTACCTTTGCGAAGGCTCTTTATTATGCCGTAATCAACAGATGGCCCTTGTCCTGGCACTGGGGCGGTCTTCCAGCCCAGCAGGGATGCCGATCGTTAATTAATGCTAACGAGATCTCCTTGCTGTGTATTCCCTTTCTCTCTTTCTCTTTTGGCAGGTTAGTGAGGATGAGTTCGAGTCTGACCGAGAGGAGTATCGGGCTAAATCGGAGAGCGGCGGCAGCGATTATGGAGGGCTGGGAAAGAAGAAGAGGAAGAAGCATCGGGAGAAGAAGGAGAAGAAGACGAAGAGGCGGAAAAAGTCGGAAGAAGATGGAGTGCAAAAGCCAAAGGTAGGGGAGCCCTTGGAGCTTGGGGTGATGCCGTGTTTGTCTTATAAGATTCCTCCCCTAACCCTAGGTTGGGACTGAAGGAACAGAATTGCAGTTTTGTGCTGCCTGGGTACTAGGCAGAGCCAGCTCAGAGGGGAGAACTACAAAAAGACACAAATACCAAAACCAGACCTTTCCCTCGTCTCTCATTGCTTCTGCATAATTCACAAGAAAACGGTTGTGTGTGTGTGTGTGGTGGTGATGTTTGCTTTAAAGCAAAGTTACAGTTGAAGCCATCGCTCCCCTCCCCTTCACAAAGAAATTCAAACCATCGGTCACTCTCGCTTCATTCAAAAGAAGGGTACAGTGGTACCTTGTATAAAGGAATTAATTCATTCCAAGCACATTTTCCTTTATACAAATTTCCCATAGGAATGCATTGAAAAGAGAGTAATACCTAATCACGACCGTTTTTATGTTGCACAGATTTGCCCCATAGGCAATTCTGTTAAGCAAATTTCCTGTATCTCCAGAGTTTTTTTTATCTTGTACAGATTTTATGTTATACAAACTGTTTGTTATACAAGAGTCCAATGTACAGGGATGCATCTGTTTTATGCCTTAACTTCTGTGCCAAGTAAACACAGCCGCTTAATCCCACTTGCCCCTCGTCAGCGGTAGAACACACCACCGTTTATGTGGAGGAGCTAATATTAATTTCAGACTTGGATAGTGTCAGCCTCAGTAAAGATCAGATTTGCAGTTACAGGCGTATCTGCAATCAGATAATCTTTACTAGTCCAGTCCAACTTGAGGGAAGGAAACCTCGTTGCATTTAATAGGTTTAGTCCAAGGTCAGTGGAGGCCTCACCTCATCTTCATGGGGTCAAAGTTAAGGCACAGAAAGTCTGTAACAGAGTGTCTGTGTTTTAAGTGTTGCTCCATGGATTGAATTTATTTGCTTTTGGGGCTTGTTTACTGTGCTTGGGTTTTGCCTGCCATCTTGTTCCATTTTCTCTTGTTCATTGCTTGTTTATTACCTGTTTATTATTATTACCAGAGTTCCCTTTTGGGAAGATGGGCGGGGTATAAGATTAACAAACAAACAAACAAACAAACAAACAAATTAAGCTCTTTAAAAAAACAAATAGAAAAACATAGGCATAAATGCTGGGGAAACCAACCTATTCTTTAAATCCATGTTAAAGGAACCCATCCTGCATGCTCGTGTTGATTGTCCACCAAAAAGTCATCCGACCTAGAGCCGGAGTAGAAAATTCTAAAAAAAACACCTCTTTAAAAATCATTGATTGTTACCCACCCCACTGGTAGATGAGTAGAACTGTACTTAATGTTTTAAAAACATCTGGCTGGGGATCCAGTCAGACTCATTGTGGGTAACGTCTTCCCAGTGCTTGGTCACCGTGTCTGAACCAATGCTGCCATAGATCACTGCTTGTCCTACTTTGGCAGGCCATGAGATTTGATGGAGGTCTTTCGAAGGACTTAATAACCGGGCATGTTTGCACACGGGAAGGTGGTCCTTAAGATAACCTTCTCCCTGGGCTGAGATGCCGGCAGCTGTTTTCAGCCAAACTGTAACTGCTGGAGACACCTGGCAGAATTTAAAGGCAGATGCCCCCACCTGGGCTTGCTTTCCCCCACAACATCAATTATTGCTCCTGTAGGACATGGTTCCTGGAGCTGTGAGTATAGTGATGGACAGCCTCATGGCGGCGCCACGGGGGAGGGGGGACTTCTGCCCCTGTTTCTGGTCATTGCCAGAGGGTAGCATTTTCTGGAAGGCTTACAAGATTCCTACATATTTATTAGGGAGCCTCACAAAATCCTAGTCACCCCTTGGGATAATGCTGTTGCTCCTTGATTTAGGTAGCATTTGAGAGGACTGAGGCTGCAACAGCTGTGAGCGGTGTCTCTACTGAACATGTCTGTTTTCGAGGTGGCTTTTTTTTCTTCCAATGTCCGTTTCCTGCTGAACTCTTCTCCTGTACCTTGGCTCCCTCCTCGGCCCTGGGCAGTTGTAGTAGCATGGGGCAGAGTGCTTTGCCCCAGACAGCATCCCGTGCCCCCCCCCCCGCTCCACACCAAAGCTGTTACGGTTGTCCCTGAACTCGGCTTCCTAAAGCTGCCTGGTGTCTTCCACACGATCCTTTTTATATTAAAACGAGAGAGCTCATTTTGCCTCTGGTGTGTAATCATTTTGCCTCACGTGTGATGTTTTTTGTAGTAGCTTCCCTTCCTGGTGGCCCCGCAGACCACTCCGAGAAAGTGGAAGTAGACTTCTGGCCAACTCTTTTAACTGTTTTGGAAATCTTTTCGTTTGCATTTCGAGGGTGCCTGTGATGGGTCTCAGGGTCAGAACCCAGGCCCTGGTCTCCCTCTGCCTCATAATCTTTAAACTGCCCTAAAGGTTTTCTGTTCCTTTGAAGGTGGAGCAGAAATCCTCAGCTCAGCTGCTCATGACCTGGGGGCTGGAAGATGTGGACCATGTCTTCACGGAGGAGGATTATCACACCCTGACAAATTACAAAGCTTTCAGCCAATTTATGAGGTGAGATCTCTGATGGGTGTGTCTGGGTCCAGGGAAAAAGAGGGAGGGGACAGTGGGTTTCAATGAGCATCCCTTTTTTTAATGGAGGGGGGTGAGAAAAGCTCCCCTTCAGTGTTTAGAGCAGGCACGTCCAAACTTCGGCCCTCCAGGTGTTTTGGACCACAACTCCCAGAATTCCAAGCCTGTATTTCCAATGGCAAAGGACTGTGGGAGTTGTGGCCCCAAATATCTGCAGGGACGAAGTTTGGACATGCCTGGTTTAGAGCTTTAGATTTTCCTTCTGTGTATTCATTCAAAAATTTCATAGAATGGTTTTCTAGAAAAACTTCTTTCAAGGCCGCAAACATTGTGGTTTAAAAAAGAACCCCAAACCCTACGCTTTTGTTTTTCCTAATCAGGTGTGCCACAGGCTATTCAGGAATATGTGTTTCTCCCCCGGCTTCTTGCCTCAGGGGAATTGTGTTCAGTGGAGTCAGGAGAGGATACCCCAGGATCTTCAAGCATTTCGGAGATCCGTTCTCTGGGGAGGAGCGCTCCTGCCGTAGGCTCTTGTTTGTCTCTGGAAAGGTTCGATAGCAGCACGCTTGGTTTGTCAAACTGAAATACCCGGTTGTGTAAATAAGGGCTCTTCAGGGCCTGGGTAGCAGATGGCAGAAAGGAAGGCTGCGGTAGCCAAGACAGGAAACCTGCCTGTTCCGTCGATGTGCCGCGCGGTTGCTAATGCCTCTTAGCCAGCTCCTGGCCTTGTTAAACGCAAGGATTGGAGCACACACCAACCCGCTCACTCGGTGTCTCCCTCCGCAGACCTGCGGGCTCATCTGGCTGTGAGCCGATGACTCAACCCAGAGGAGGCTGAGCTCATCATGTCAGAGACAAGGAAGCTGCCAGTGGCCTTGGCAGGCCCCGCCGTTATCTCCCGGCTTTGGCTTGGCGGGCAGAGACGCTGCCGACTGCCAACCGCTCCCCGTGGCCAATGGCGGAGACCCCACGCAGACCCTGGTTGGATCTCGAGGCCACCTGGGCCTTGCCTGGTTTTTTAATCAAGGCTGCGCGTTGTGCCAGGGTGCTATGGGGAACGGGCCCGCCAGTGGGGCTGGAGGGGAGTAAAGCTCTCAGGCTGTCTCTAATTAGCTCTAAATTGTTTGGCACAAGCCCATACCTGAGGCATTGTGCCTTCTTCTGATCCCGCTGCTGCCGCCACTGCCGCCACTACGCCTGAGACCAGCCAAGAGTTCCCTCTGGAACGCCGGCTGGGGAGGTCCTTTGGAGACCTTTTACACGCTCCTCTGGGCTCCCTGAAGGCTTAAACATTCCCTGCCGTGCCTCTGGGACCCGCTGCATTGCTCAAATACGACATGTAATTGGGTCCCTTAGAGATCCACAGAGCTGTGGGTATTGTTGTACCCTACAGTGTGAAGTGCCTTTTAAAAAACCCTGTCTGTGTCCTCATAGCACCCTGACGAAGATGGTCCGGAGTGAGTATTCTTGTTTAAGACCAGGCATTGCCTCCCATGGCAAAGCCCCTGAGCTTGACTAGAGTCCTGTAGCCATCCTGTATCTGGTGGCCTGTGGTCCACACAGCCTCACGTGGATAAAATTGGGGTCATAGCAGAAGTGGCACACAGGTGACCCTATTCTGCTTCACACACATGTCTCTTGTCCATGCCATCCTCTCCTAGTCAATCGTAGCAGCCCCTGGGGTAGGATGGGGGGGTTCCTCCCCCCCATTTGATTTCCTGCTTTCGCAGTGGGGTCAAGAATGCAGCATTTAAAAAAAAGTGTTCTGCTTATATACCGCCCCATACCACTACAAGTAGTCTCTGGGCGGTTTACAATTTTAATTACAGTGTGCAGGCTACACATTGCCCCCCCAGCAAGCTGGGTACTCATTTTACCGACCTCGGAAGGATGGAAGGCTGAGTGAACCTTGAGCCTGCTACCAGGGATTGAACCCCAGGTTGTGAGCACAGTTTTACCTGCAGGGCAGGCATTTAACCACTGTGCCACGAGGCTCTTGTAGAACTCCCGGGGGTGGGGGTGGGGGGTCCAGGCCAGAGAGAAGTGAACAAAATCACAAGCTCTCCGGGAGGGAGAAAGAATCCAGACAAGAGGTGGCAGGATCAGGAGAAATTAAGGGAAAGGTGGAAGCTGAGCACAAATATTATTAAATAGTTCCTATGAAGAGCTGGCTGCCTAGATGCCCTAAGCACATCCGATCTCGCCTGATTTCAGAAGCTAAGCAGGGTCGGCCCTGGTGAGTCCTTGGATGGGAGACCACCAGGGAATACCAGGTGCTTTAGGCGCCTGGAGTAGGAACTGGCAAGCCACTCCAGGATTCCTGCCAAGAAAACTCCATGGACATGGAGTCACAAAGGGTTGGTCACGACTGTAATGACACAACACACACATGAAGAGCCGAAAACCTCGGAAGGCTGTAGGAAAGGGTGATGCGGACTGTAAGTCTAAAAGGTTGTGTGTCCCCTGAGAAACTGAGAGTTTTCTGCAGGATGAAAGTGGAAATTGGCTCCTTCTCCAGCCCCACTGGGGTATGAGTCTGAGATACTAAAACCAACGGTTTTGTCCGTCTCTTCCCACTCCACCCCACCCCACCCCCGTCTCTCCAGGACTTCATCTGCTGTTAATCTGCTGCCTCTTGTCTTTTTTTTCTCTGGCTACCCAATGGCTCCCACATGGTATTGACATCCAAAATAGCAAGTTACCAGGCCGGGCTTTCTCCTTATCTCCTCGTTGATTCTTGCCTCTACCTCTCCGTTTCCCCCCCCCCTCCCTGCCCTCTTTTTCCTCATTCCTGGGTCTTGGCACGCAAGGCAAGGCGAGGCCGACCTGCTGTTGCTGCTTTGTTTTGTTCAGGGTTGTCTTTGTCCCGGGGAGCCCCGCCTATTTCTGGAAAGGATTTTGCAAGGAAATAAATTCAGGCTCCCTCCCCATCCCCCACTCCCCCGCTCTTGAGTGCATGCGCGGGCCTGTGCGTGCACTCTCTCTCGCTCTCTACCCTCCCCTTTAAAGCAGAAGCTCATATTTCTTTAACAGCACCCTTTAATCCTCTGCAGTGCATTATGGGGTGTGATGACCATCAATAATTAAGAAGTCCAGTCTGGTCGTCAAGATGAGGTCATAGCGTGGTTCTCCACGGCTACTTCCTGATTGGCTCTGTTCGTTCGGGGCAATTCTCTCTGCTAGATCACTGCTTCCCCAACCTTGGGTCTTCTAGCGTTCTCAGACTGCAACTCCCAGAAGCCCTTGCCATTGCAGCAAAGGCTTTTGGGATTTGCAGTCCAATAATGTCTGGGGGCTTGAGGTCAGGCACCACTGCTCTAGATCACAGCTTAAAATATTGAGATTGTGTTGTCGGGTCATGGGCACAAGCCTCTCGTTCCTTCCCCTCTCACACGCCCGGTTGCTCTGACTAGAGTTTGCCATGGAATCTAGACTAGGCGTAGTACTTTTGGGATAACCTCTCCAACACAGTTTGCAAATTCACTTCAAATCAGTGTTTCCCAGCCTCAGGTGTTTCCCAGGTGTTCTTGGACTGCATCTCCCAGAAACACACACACACACACACACACACACACACACACACACACACACACA
>JAHTLZ010000224.1:468280-529515 GCA_023846285.1 Phrynocephalus versicolor | reverse complement strand
CACACACACACACACACACACACACACACACACACACACACACACACTGCACGCTTGCCAGCACAACTAGTGATGAAGGTTTCTGGGAATTGCAGCTCATAAACATCTGGATGGCCCCTGAGTGGGGAACCCCTTTTTAAAAATCGTGTTTTTGGGGTTTAGCCACAAGTGTAAATTGCCCTGCATGGGTTTTGTGGGGTGGAAGAGGAAAGGAGGGATGTTCTGGGCTCGAGTTGAAGGAGGAGAAAGGATCATTTTAGCAGAGCCGCTGTATTATTTCTCTTTTGTTTTGAAGGTTAGTGCTGCAAATCTGGGGGCTAGGATTCCAAACCTTACAGTGAACCTCTAAGCAGGCCCTTGCATAATAGCTCAGGCAGGCAAGACCGATCCCTTTTGTTGTTCGCTTAGAAGAGATAAGAGGATATCTTAGTAGCTCAAGGGATGCTCAGGCCTCCAGTTTTTGGATGGGAATGACAAAGGATTAACAGCTGTGTTCTCCTGGGCTCACCCTTAACATAAGAACATAAGAATCTGGATCAGGCCAAAGGCCCATCTAGTCCAGCTTCCTGTATCTCAACAGTGGCCCCACCAAATGTGTCTGGGAGTGCATGAGACTTGGTATCTGTCTCCTGATACCGGTGGCACTTGAAGTAGCCTGCTTTTAAGCCTGGAAATGACACCCATCCATCATGGCTTGTAACCTGAGATGGACTTTTCCTTCAGGAATCTGTCCAATACTCCTTTGAAGGCATCCAGGCCACATGACATCACCACATCCTGTGGCAGTGAGTTCCACAGACTAACAACACGTTGGGTAAAGAAGTATTTTCTTTTGTCTGTCCTCAGTCTTCCAACCCTCAGTTTGAATGGATGTCCCCTAGTTCTGGTATTTTGTGAGGGAGAAGAGCGGCCCTCTATCCACTTCACTCATGCCCTGCATTATTTTGTACATGTCAATCATATCCCCCCTCAGGCACCTTTTTTCCAGACTAAAGAGGCCCAAATGTTTTAGCCTTTCCTCATAAGGGAGGTGCCCCAGTCCAGTAATCATTTTAGTCACTCTCTTTTGTACCTTTTCCAGTTCCACTATATCTCAACCAGTTCCCAATCCATAAGAGGACCTGTCCTCTTACCCCCTGACTGTGCAATTTTCTCAGCAGCCTTTTAGTGAGGGACTGTGTCAAAAGCCTTCTGAAAATCAAGATAGACAATATCCACCGGTTCACCTGTTATGTTAACATCCTTTGTGTTAGTAGGGTATGGATGGGCCATTCATCATGTGGCATTACTCCCAGGTTGAAACCCAATGCTTTGCCCACTGGGTGACATCATGTAGAACAGGCAGGGCATATGCCAGGCAGATACGAAGTTTGGAAGTGCCTCTGGCGGAGTGGCAGAGGAACAGAGTTGGATTTCAGCAGCAGGAATGCCTGTGGGCAGATCGATTTACTCCTTTCCATGCCGGTGGTAAAAATGGGGTTATAGACAGGATTTGGCATTTTGAGAAAGGCACCGTTGGGTTTTCACAGGTCTACAAAGTTTTGGGTTTGGCTTTGTTTTTGTTTTTTGCCATTATGCTTAAAACGTATGAAGACATGAAGGTGTGAGGTCTGGGAGAGCCGAATGCAATTTGCTCATTGTCCAACCTGTCTGTTCAGACAGACCTGTTCATGAGGTGCGTTTTTCATTTGCAATATAACTTTGCTTACAGTAGAATAGAACCATGGGACCATAGAGTAAGGTGTTGAAAGAGGTAGGAAGACCATCACGTCTGATCCCCTGCTCCACAAAGGAATCCAAATTAAAGCAGCAGATCTGCCAGGTGGTTGTCCAGATTTCTCATGAACGCCTCCAGCGTGGGAGCGCTTACCGCCTAATGAGGTCCTGGGTTCCGTTGTCATACTGCTCTGACACTTCAGAGCTTTTTCCGGATCTTCAGCCTAAATCTGGCTTCCTGTCATCTGAATTCATTATTACGCATCCCGTACTCTGGGGTGATTCAGAACAGATGCTGCTAGCCCTCCTCTGTAGGAATATCTTTACCATGTTTTGCCTTGGAACAGCTTCTTTTTTGTAGACTGCGAGGCTCCTGTCATGTGGGCGTGGGAAAGGCAAATTTCCAAGGTCGCTGTGTCTCGGCAGAATTGGGGCTGCAGCAGAGCTGGGACTTGCTGTGTGAGCAATTAACCCCAGCAGAGTTGCACGTGCGGCCCATTCATAAAAATGCATGCACGCGGGTGCCAGTTGCTCAGCGGTCCAAAGGCCAGGAACGCCTGCCAGCCGGGGAGTCCCAGAGGTCCTCGTGGGCTCAGGTCCCAGCTGGGCTCCAACGTCGGCCTCCTGCTTCCTGGTGCTGTGCGTTGACAGCAGATGGAAGTGTCGAGGGTGGTTGGGGCCAGCGAGATCAAGAAGACACCGCATCTGCATGGAGGATTATCGCGGATGATGGGGAGGATGATGGATGTTTTGTGCTCCAGGGTTCTCGGCTGGCGGATGGATGGGGAGTGAACAGAAGAGGAGGGGAGGGCTGAGCGCAGTCACCTCCAGCCCTCCGTGGCGGCGGGACTGCGCTTTTTTCCAGCCAGAGCAGCCTTGGCCTCTGTCAGATGAAGCAGAGCGTTCCCATTTGGCTGTTCTCCTCTTCCACTGAGACCGGGGAACGCCAAGAAGGCTGTAATAATCCTTGGCCTGCGAAGCTACTGGTTACTTTGGCGGGCAGGGCTGCCGTATTTGTCATGCTCTGAGTTTCTGTAAGGAGTGCTCCTAATTCCACATTAGCCTCATCTCCTAGCCCTAATGAATTGCTTTCCTGTCTCATAGGGTGGCACTGAACATTTTCAGAATCAAAAGGGGCCAGGTCCCCCCCCACTTTTTTTTTTAAACCATTTTGTCTTGAATCTCCGATAAGCTTCCCCAGTCTTGATCTTGGAACCTCCACTTCGGCAATTTAAAAAAAAAAAAACTACTGAAGGTGCTTGTTTTCCTTACACGAGAGCTTTAAGTGGGGCTTCTGCCTTCGATCCCTTGGTTTGAAGTGGAACAAAAGGAGAGTTGTAACAGGATGTGAGGGGGAAGCTGGGACTCCTAGTTATCCAGGAAAGGATTTCTTGTGGACGGTGGTAGAAGGACCAGGACCCCAGGGGGATATTTGAGGAGAATCAATAACCGTCAGGCAGGTTGAGCAAGGGAGAGCGCACTGAGAATCAGGGTCTTGAGGTGCCTTATTCCCAGAATGCCAAAAGGGTCATAGAATTATAGAATCATAGAGGAGTGATGTTGGAAGAGGCCTACAAGACTGTTCAGTCAGCCTCCTGCTTGATGCAGGAAGACAAACCAAGGGATACCTGCCAGGCGGCTGTCCAGAGTTCTCTTGAATGCCTCCAGCGTTGGAGCACTCAACACCTCTTGCCATCATGGTTTCCATCGTCATACTACTCTAACAGTTAAGAAGGTTTCCCCCCCCCGCCGCTCAGCCCAAATCTGGCTTCCTGTAACCTGAGCCTGTTGTTTTGTGTCCGACACTCTGGGATAATGGAGGTCAGATCCTGCCCCTCCACTGTAGGACCAGCTTTTCATATATTTGGGGTCGGTGTGGGTTTGGGTCATGCTGAGGGAGCTTGAGCTGCCTTTTTTGTCCCTTCCTCCCACTTTCCAGGCCTCTCATTGCCAAAAAGAATCCCAAGATCCCGATGTCCAAAATGATGACCATCATGGGAGCCAAATGGCGGGAGTTCAGTGCCAACAACCCCTTCAAAGGCTCCACGGCAGCTGTAGCCGCTGCCGCCGCCGCCGCCGCCGCCGCCGTAGCGGAGCAGGTGTCGGCTGCCGTGTCGGCTGTCACCGCTTCACCTGAGCCGCTGCTGCCGCCGCCGCTCCAACCGCCATCTCAGCCTCTTCCGGTCCGCAAAGCCAAAACCAAAGAAGGAAAAGGTGGGTCTCAGGAGATCTGTAGAGACGGTGGCTGCTCACTTCTCCCGCTTCTGAACCCTGGACTCTGTTCTCTACACCAGGGCTGTCCAACTTTGAACAGGCCAAGGTCTGCTTTTTCCGGCCCAAAGTGCCTGAGGGCTACTGCACTAAAACCTCTACTTAAGAATTTTATCCGTTCCGAGCACATACTCATAAGTAAAAACCTTTGTAAGTAGAACAGCGGTTTCCCATAGGAATGCATTGAAAACCAATTAATCCATTCTGGAGGGAACAGATTTCAATGCACCATGGCCCTTGAACTGCCCCTCTCGGCTGAGACAGGGGGCTGGCAGACCCAGAACTTTGCTGGGGCAGTGGTGGTCCTTGGAATGGGGAAGGGAGGGCTGGAGAGCTTATCCCCTCACTTTTTTTATTGATGGCCGGTGGGCTACTTTTGAACCCTTCGCGGGCTACCAGTAGCCCACGGTCTACCTGTTGGGCAGGCCTGCTCTACGTGGATCTGAGAAGCAGCAGCTTTTAGACCCCTCCGACCATGTTCCTCAAAACTTTCACCTTTTCCCAAGGGGGTGGCAGCAGAGTGGAGTGGGCTGCAGCAGCAGAGGAGGGCAGCCGGGAGGTGTGGGTTCTTGGCACCCGGTGGCGAGAGGATGATGCCAGGGGTCTCTTGCCAAGGCTTGCCATCTGCTTGCCGCTTGGCGGCTACGCAGAAGCCCACCTATTTCTCTTTTGCAAACGAAATGGGGGAGGGGGGAAACGCGCCCCTCCGTCCATTAGACAGTGCCCTTGTTCCCCCCCCCCTCAAAAGGTCCAGGCCACAAGAAGAGGAGCAAGAGCCCTCGCATCCCGGAGATGAAGCGGAAGATGAAGGGGAAGAAGATGGCGCCCCTGAAGATCAAGCTGGGCATGATTGGGGCGAAACGCAAAAAGAGCAGCTCAGTAAGCCACCCCCCTTTTTTGTTCCTTGGTGGTGGTGGGTGATGATGTTGTGGGAATGTTTACCTTGGGCTCGTTCCGTTCAGGAAAACCTGAGCGCCTGCCTGGGTGTTTTCTAAAGAAGGAGGCAGGGCAGAAGGACTGGGGGCTCGTCATTTGGAAAGGCGAGGTGGCCAGGAGGCCCCAGAGCCACCCAGTTGCTGTCACCCATGTGTGTGTTATGTCAAGGAAGCTGTTATGTGTCCCTCTGCGGATCCGGCACGCTTCGTCGGGCCTGTCCGACTAGTCAAGGGAAGAGGCAGGGACCTGATTCCTGCGGGTTTGCCTCCTCTGTTGGGCCGCCAGCATCGTTGGAGATTTTTTTATCAAGTGCCTTAGGCCTGGGCTGCGCGCCTTCCCGTTTGCTTCTTAAGTCGACAGGATCCCAGCCTGCAACCACGAGATTTCCCTTAGGGGCTGTAGTGGTGAGGTAGACTAGACGACTCCCCTTCGTGCATGGTGCGAGTGCCGATAACGGTTGTTTGTTCATTAGCATCATTTCTCTCTTCCTTACCCCTGCCTCTTTCCTCGTTACACAGAACGGTGTTTCTTTCTTAAGCGACATGACGTTTCCTCGTCTGCCCCAGCAGCCTCTGGCTTGCCAAGGGCCCTTCCCCCCCTTTTTTTCTGATTGCTCTTTTGGGGGGCAAATCGGGTCCTGAACCCCCATCCCGTTTCTACCCTGCAACCGCTTTCCTGCCCTGTCATCCCCTCTCGTCTATGCCTCTGCCTGGGCCTATCCTAATGGGGGGCTGCTTCGGCTATGGACAGCATTTGTTTCAGAGCGACGAGGTGGGGGAGCCGGAGGAAGAATCCGACCTCGACAACTCCAGCGTCCATAGCTCCTCGGTGCGCTCGGACAGCTCAGGAAGGGTCAAGAAACTCAAACGGGGTAGGCCCGGGCGGAAGAAGAAGAAAGGTAAGCCACAGGCTGTGAGCCACGGCGTTGTGGGTCGGGCCGATCCCTTCCTTTCCTTGTGCAGAGATGGCAGCCCTGCGGACTAGGAAGAGACAGCCTTTTTCTGGCAGCTTCCCCTGTCAGCAAGGGGATGCAACGGCTTTACACCTCCATGAGGTCCTGAGGGCAAAATGCCCCTTGTGACTTGGCTGAGATGTTCTGGGAAAGTTGGCTTTGTGCCTCCCCCTTTCCATATCTCACTTTTATGGGTCACGGCCTGGGTCACCGCAGGGTCGCAGGGAAGAGGGGATACCTCCCAGCGTTGGGATCCAGGCATTGTTTGTTTGTTTACCGCCAGTCTTCCCAAAGGAACTCGGGGTGGTTTACAGTAAATGCAAATAACAAATATTAAAGATTAATGTTACGGCAACCTTAGCTGTGCCCTGGCGACAAGAAGTGGAGCCTTGGCTTTATCAGCGCATTTCGCCGAGCCACCTCTCCCAGCTTAAGCCATATTCAGAGGCAGAAGGTTGCCACGTCTCTCTTCTCCCTCTTTGGGTGGTGGGTACCTGCCTCCTGGTCACGTCCCTTCTTCGGGACAAGTGTCAAATGCAGTTGGCTTCCAGGCTCGGAAGGCAGGGAGGAGTCCTGGCCTGAGGCCGGCTCAGCCAGCAGAGTCAGCGGCTGCGCTGGGCCCAGAGTTGATGGCATGCTCTTTTTTTTTTTTCCCCTCCCCACTTCCCGGCCTGGCAGTTGCTGGCGAAGAAGAGGCAGACGGCTACGAGACAGACCACCAAGACTACTGCGAGGTGTGTCAGCAGGGCGGGGAGATCATCCTCTGCGACTCATGTCCCAGAGCTTATCACCTGGTGTGCCTGGATCCGGAGCTAGACAAGGCCCCCGAGGGCAAGTGGAGCTGCCCCCACTGTGTAAGCTGCTCGCCTTTCCTGCTTGCTCTCTGCACACGAGCACCCCCCCTCCCCGGCTGCCCGCTTCCGGGGAAGGAACGAGCCCACTGTATCCCCTGCTCTGGTCAAGGCTCTGGCGGCCATTCCAGCTTCAGGGTCCACAATTCTGTGGAGTTTTTTAAAAAGGAATACCGTGGTACCTCAGATAACGAATTTAATTCATTCTCCGCAGCAATTTGTTACCCGGAAAAAAATTGTTATCCAAAACGTGGTTTTCCCATAGCAATGAACAGGAAACTGATTAATCCATTCCGGGGCCTAGGAAAAAGACAGGCACCTGTTTTTTTTTTGCTCAAAAGTCTTTATAATGTGCCACTTAAAGGTACAGATGTGAAGCAGCCCAGGATAACTCTTTTTTACTGATGCATGCCGCAAATTTCCCATAGGGAAAACTTGTTCTCCAAGGCAGCCTCTACCTAGAAATTGCTATTCGTTATCCGAAAAAATTGTTATCGGGGGCATTCGTTATCCGAGGTATTAGTGTACATCAAAGAGGTCCTTATCAGAAGACTTAGGACTTTGCAGCTGAAATCTATCAGGCTGAAACAATGAATTTGTAGTTATTCTCACAGCCGCTGCCTGCCGCACCCTTCTCTTTCTCCGTTGCTTTTGAAGCAGTGCTTGGGTTAGGATGGGTGGAAAAAAGTGGTTTTTTTGTGGGGGGTGCTATGTGCATAGGGACAAGGAGACGGGGGCTGGGGTTTAGTTGAAGGACTGATTTGTCCACTCAAAATGTTTCCAAGCTGCTGCCATACCTTAATATGTTCCTGTACATAAGGACTAAAAACCCCTTCTTCTTCATACAGAAGAAATTGAGCTTCCCTGCCGTCCTGATGCCAGGAACTATATTCCGCTTTTGGGCCTGGATCTTTTAAAAGATCCAGTACTTTAATCCTTGAGAGCAACTCTAGAGTTTTTTGGTTTTTTTTAAAAGGCAATGAACAGATTCAAAACGGCTGTTTTGCACAGGTCCCCTTTCCCTTGTACTGAGAGGTTAGTGTGGATAGACAACAAAAGCCCAGGCCTCCGAAAAACAAAAAACAAAACCATTGCTTCTGGACTTCTGCTCCTTGAGTGCTGCTGCCCCCATGACCCCGTATACCATAATCCAGCTCTCTGTTGTTGTTGTTTTGGTGATGCCGTGCCCCTGGCCTGCAGGAAAAGGAAGGGGTGCAGTGGGAACCCAAGGAGGAGGAAGAGGATTACGAAGGGGAGATGGAGGAGGGAGAGAAGGAGGAAGAGGACGACCACATGGAGTACTGTCGCGTCTGCAAGGACGGAGGGGAGCTCCTGTGCTGCGACGCCTGCATCTCCTCCTACCACATCCACTGCCTCAACCCACCGCTTCCCGAGATCCCGAACGGGGAGTGGCTGTGTCCCCGCTGCACGGTGAGGGTGCTGAAAGAACAGGGGTGGGGGGTGGTTTGATGCTGGTCCAGCGTGGGAGGGGGAAGCCGGGCCTGTTTCCCAGCCACCTCTTTTGGGAGGAAAGGCACAGCGTCCGCTGAGGGACGGCAGCCGGGCGAAGGCAGAGGAATGGCCGAGCCAGCTCCCTGCATCCCATCTCTTTTGCCCCCCCCCCCCAGTGCCCCATGCTCAAGGGCCGCGTGCAGAAGATCCTCCACTGGAGGTGGGGGGAGCCCCCCACCTCCGTGGCCGCCCCGCAGCCGTCGTCGGATGGCAACACCGAGGAGCCCCCGCCGCCCAAGACGATGCAGGGCCGTTCGGAACGCGAGTTCTTCGTCAAGTGGGTCGGCTTGTCGTACTGGCACTGCTCCTGGATCAAGGAACTGCAGGTACAGGCGTGAGCGAAGCGTGGCCCATCCGGGGCTTTCGTGTCTTTGAGGGCACCGTGGCTGGAGAGGTCTCGCCTCTTCCGACCAGCCTCAAGAGACGCCAAAGCGTGGCTGTAGCACAGGGGACTGATACGTGAGATTCGGCCACCCCCCGTGGTGTGGGTGGAATTCAGAGGATTTGGGCTCTGCTGTGTACGTATGTTACCCCTTGCAGATATTTTTGGGGGGAATGGCTCCTTGTTAAGATGGCCACTGCCCCAAAGGTGCTGGCATAGTCCATCACACTGGAGTCGGTCCGATGGATCAGTGAGGTTTGGGTGAGGATCCAGTCCTCCATCAGCTCCGTTGACTCCGATGGGCCTCTCTTCGACACAACTTTAGCGCAGGCAAGTTTTAGAAGAGATGGCTGTCTTAGTGTGAGTGTGTCAGGCAAAAAAAAAATGAAGAAAGAAAGACAAAATCGTTGTGTCTGAGGAAGTGGACTCGATCCATGAAAGCCCACATTGAAATCCAGCAGTTAGTCTGGAAGGTGCCACAGTGTTTTTAATCTTCTTTAGTTTCTTTTTCTTTTTAGCCTAGTCGGTTGCCCTTAGAGTAGGCCCACTTGAATTGATGAAGTTTATGGGGAAGGTAACTCACTAAATCCCTCCTGATTCAATGGGCCTACTTTAGTGCAATTTTCCACACTAAGCAACCTTTTTTTGACAATCTTCTGTACTTCAGGGAGGTCATTTGCTTCTGAGCTCATTGTTGCCAGTTGCCAGGCCACTTAGCATATACGTCCTATTGGGGCAAAACAAAACAAAACTTTATCTATCCACTCATGGGCTCTGAGCTATCTGTGACGGATCAGGAAAGAGATCTTGTTGTGTTGGTGGACAGCTCAATGATGGTTTGTGGCAGCCAGTTCCATGCTAGGGACAATAAAAAAAGGGACTGAAAATAAAACAGCCAACATTGTAATGCCACTGTACAAATCGATAGCAAGGCCACACCTGGAGTATCGTGTACACTTCTGGCCACCGCATCTCAAGAAAGACCTAATGGAACTGAAAAAAATGCAGAAGAGAGCGATTAAAATGATTACTGGGCTGGGGGAACCTCCCTTATGAGGAAAGGCTAAAACATTTGGGGCTCTTTAGTCTGGAAAAAAGGCGCCTGAGGGGGGATATGATTGAGACGTACAAAATAATGCAGGGCATGAGTGAAGTGGAGAGAGGGCCGCTCTTCTCCCTCTCACAAAATACCAGAACTAGGAGACATCCACTCACATTGAGGGTTGGGAGAGCGAGAACAGACAAAGGAAAATACAGTACTTCTTTACTTAGCATGTTGTTAGTCTGTGGAACTCCCTGCCACAGGATAGTGGCTGTTCTTATGTCTCCACATAATAAAGCTGTTTGGGTAACATTTTAGACCTCTGGAGAACTGGCTGCGATCCACAAAAAGCTTGTGCCATGATGAATTTTTTTATCACTGGTTCCCGGTTCTTGCCTGCAGAAGGCAAACAGGGGTGTTCCTCTGGGAAACAGGCATAATATCCGGCTGCAGGCATCTCTGAGCTATTTTCTCTCCTGCCTTGCTTCCACATTCCGCCCCCACCCCACCCTGCCTAAGTGACTTATCAAAGTAATCTCACTGCAACAGTGAGTCAGTCTTCTTTGCCGTCCCCTTCTGCCCCGGGGCTGCTACCGCAGCTCCCCCTGCCCTGCCCTGCTTGTGTTGAGGTGGGCAGCACCGAGAGCCATGGTGATGGCATCTGGCCTGGATGCTGTCAAAGGGGGATTGGGCAGATTCCTGGAGGAACAGTCCATCCCAGGTTACAAGCCATGATGGAGATGGGTCATCTCCAGGCTTAAAACCGGGGTCCTTCAAGGGCCAGATGCAGGGGAATGATATCAGGAGACGGATATCAAGTCTCATGTACTCCCAGAGGCATCTGGTGGGGCCACTGTGAGATACAGGAAGCTGGACTAGAGGGGCCTTTGGCCTGATCCAGCATGACTCTTCTTATGTTCTTATGTTCTTATGAGTTCATAAGCGCAGCCAGCTGCTGCTGGTGCTACGACACAGGAGGTGTGCCATGGGCAATGGGCACCCCAGGCTCCTTCTTGATAAGCCTGATTTGGCAGGCTGGGAAAGACATGTTGATTTTCTGGAGGGCCTCTTCGGATGCCTGTATCAGTGAGAAGGGCTTTAGGAATCCTAGCCTGGATAAGTTGCTTTTCCCACACTCTAGAAAAGGCTTCGTATAAGCTATGGAAGCACTGTGGCCAGCTGCCAATTGCCTGGTGCTATAGGTAGCCATTTCATGTTGAAGGAGTGGGGTTTTTTTTGTCTCAGTTGTGACTCTCCTGTGGGTCTTTTCCACACCTGTGCAGGCCCTCTCCTATCCCCCACAGCTTTCACATTGCAATCCACCCTGGCCCTTTCTCAACCCCCACCCTGATTTTTCACCAGTCTTAGTTTTCATACTCTGGGCTGATTTTTTTTTTTGTCTTGAATTGTATTAGGCTTGTTCTCTTAATTTTTGATCGACGCATCTTTCGTACCTCCCAGATAAAGAGGTTTTGTTACCCCGGGGCTGGTTTTCCAAAGAAGGAAAAAGCACACCTTGAGGTGGTAACTGTTTTCTGACCGAGGGAGACTCCTGTTAAGCGCCTGCTTTGCTTGGGAGAAGTGCCTTTTGCTCAGCTTTTCAACCCTTGTTAAACTCTAACGCCCCAAGCCTGGAAAAGGCGTGCAGCAGGTTGATGTCGCCTTTTGCGGGAAATGTCATGTTTTTGCTTCTGAAGAGTAATCTCGTCGTACTCTTCTTTAGCCTCTGTGCCGATCTATTGATGTCCGTCTGTGTCCAAAAACCTCTGTAATCCCTGGACGGATCTGCAGCTTTTCATCTCCTCTTCAGTTCTCAGGGCTTTGTTATTAACAAGCAGCCTCTCTGGGCTGAAAGGACCAACAGCAAAGGTTTCGGGGCATGGCTGTTTGCCGGTAGCTCTCGGAGCTGAAAAAGAAATCAAAGGAGGAGGATAGGCAATGAGTTATTCTGGCCGCCGTGTCCCCTGTGGCTGCAGAAGAGTCGTGGGAAAGCCTCAGACATCGTCGGGCTAGAGCAAGCATGACCAAACTCCGGCCCTCCTGATGTTTTGGACCACAACTCCCAGAATTCCAAGCCTGTGTTTCCAGTGGCAAAGGACTGTGGGAGTTGTGGCCCAGAACATCTGGAGGGCCGAAGTTTGAACATGCCTGGGCTAGAGGGACACTCTTCTCCCTCTCACAAAATACCAGAACTCGGGGACATCCACTCAAATTGTGGGCTGGGAGAGTAACAACAGACAAAAGAAAAAAAATTACCCAACGTGTTGTTAGTCTGTGGAACTTCCTGCCACAGGAGGTGGTTTTGGCATCTGGCCTGGATGCCTTCCAAAGGGGATTGGACAGATTCCTGAAGGAAAAGTCCATCCCAGGTTACAAACCATGAGGGAGACGTGTCATCTCCAGGGTTAAAGAAACGAGGGTACTTCAAGGGCCAGATGCAGGGGAGGAGTGGTATCAGGAGACAGACATCTAGTCTCGTGCGCTCCCAGAGGCATCTGGTGGGGCCACTGTGAGATACAGGAAGCTGGACTAGATGGGCCTTTGGCCTGGTCCAGCAGGTTCTTATGGGCTAGTGGGGTGAGCAGGAGGCTTGCTTTTCAGCCTTGGTTTGTCCCATAGTTGCTCATGGGACAGGTCAGACATTTTGGATGTCTGGCCCGCCTCTCACCACAGTACCGGATCGCATAAGAATCAGCAACAGGCGAAATCAGCCTCCTGATCTTTCCTCATGGAAGCTTGTCGCTTGTAGAATCCCATCACACTTAGGCTCCCATCTGATGTATCGACCCCTTGCTGAAAAGAAGGCCACAACTTGATTGTCATTGGCAACTAAAGGAGCTGTCTTTCAAGAATTCTGTGATCATCGGTGCCCAGAATCAAGTAGTAGCCAATAATGACCACCCCTGCTATTTATTTATTTATTTTGAGTATTTTACCCTGCTATTCTCCTTGCAAAAGGACTCATTGAGGAAGCGGGGCTTTTCTAACTGCAGATATTATTTATTTGTTTACTTTGATGTGATTTATATACTGTTCCATCTGACCAGGGGTCACTCTGTCCAGTGGTAGTATCTCATCCATTGAACATCCTGATTGGATCTGCCTAGGACAGCCATGTCCAAACTTCGGCCCTCCAGATGTTTTGGACCACAACTCGCACAGTCCTTTGCCATTGGCAATCTAAGCTTACAATTCTGGGAGCTGTGGTCCAAAACATCAGGAGGGCCGAAGTTTGGACATGCCTGGCCTAGGACCTCACATTCTTGTGCCTTTCTAAAAGGGCTTCAGAAAGTTTGCCCTGCTCTGTTCTCGTGCCATAGATTTATGTATTTAAAATATTTTACCCTGCCTTTCTCCTAAAAAAGGGGGCTTGTAGTTATTACCTTGGCCCAGAAAGCAAGAGAACTTTGCACTCCAGGTTGGTTTACCAATGAACAAAATGATACTAAGACTATATATCACTTGATTGATTTTTCCCCTCTACCAGTATATGTTGAACATATGTTACACAATCTAGATACCTGATGAGCACTCTTTTGGTGACAGACATTCAGCTTCATTTCAGAAAAAAGAACACCCTTTTATGTGTTATTCTGGGCTCCTTGGGAGCTGTTTTGAGGGATGGAACTGGCCACCGCAGTGCCTGAGGTGTTCTTGTTCTTGACCGATGAGCCAAATTTTGCTCCTTATGACAGGTTTGCATGGCTTTCTGCAGCTAATTGTGACTAACTGACAGGGTGCTGGGATACATCTCGGTTGTGAGGCTGCATGCCAGCAGTTAGCTGCAATTAGCCATCGTCCCAGTGGGATCCTGCAGGTTATGGATAGTCCTCCCATTCTCACGCCTGCTTCCCTTCTCTCCTCGGCCACCGCCCCACCTCCTCCTCATCCCAGCTGGAGATCTTCCACCTGGTGATGTACCGGAATTATCAGCGGAAGAACGACATGGACGAGCCTCCACCCCTTGACTATGGCTCTGGTGACGACGACGGCAAGAGCGAGAAGAGGAAGAACAAGGATCCCCTCTACGCGGAGATGGAGGAGAAGTATTACCGCTACGGCATCAAACCCGACTGGATGACCATCCATCGTGTTATAAACCACAGGTCAGCAAACTTCTGGGCTTCTCTGGGAGGCACAGCGCTTCTCGCTCTCTGGGTGATGTACAATTTAATGGTGCAGGCTGCACCTTGCCCCCACCCCCAACGAGCTGGGTACTTAAATTACCAACCTCGGAGGGATGGAAGGCTCAGTCAGCCTCGAGTGGGCTATGGATTGGATTGAACCTTAGTCGTGAGTGGAGTTTAGGCTGCAGTTCTGCAGTTGAACCACTGTGCCACGGGGATCTTAGCCATCGTGGCTTCTGTTTGCTTTCTCATTTGCTTGATTCCTGCAGTGTTCACTGGTGTAGAACAGGCCTGCCCAACAGGTAGACCGCGGGCTACTGGTAGCCCATGAAGGGTTCAAAAGTAGCCCACCGGCCATCAATAAAAAAAGGGAGGGGATAAGTTCTCCACCCCTCCCTCCCCCATCCCAAGGACCACCACTGACCCAGCCAAGTTCTGAGTCTGCCAGCCCACTATCTCAGCCGAGCAGGGCAGTTCAAGGGCCATGGCACATTGAAATCTGTTCCCTCCAGAACAGATTAATTGGTTTTCAGTGCATTCCTATGGGAAACCACTGCTCTACTTACAAAAGCTTATACTTAAGAGCACGTGCTCAGAACAGATAAAATTTGTAAGTAGAGGTTTTAGTGTAGTAGCCCTCAGGCACTTTGGGCCGGAAAAAGTAGACCTTGGCCTGTTCAAAGTTAAGCAGCCCTGGTATAGAACACCATCAATCCATGTCATTTGTACCTTTTCCTTCTTTCCTCGGTCACTCTCTTCCTGTCCCCATTTCGATCGTTTCCTGCACGCAGCATCGATAAGAAGGGCAACTACCACTACCTGGTGAAGTGGCGTGACCTTTCCTACGACCAGTCCACGTGGGAAGAGGACGAAATGCCCATCCCAGAGTACGAATACCACAAACAGGCCTACTGGTCGCACAGGTGAGGAGCTGCCGTTGGGTCTCCTTTGCCCTCTCGGAGGGTGGAGGTGGGGCAGCGGTGGCGAAGGACCAGGCAGAGGCAGATGCATTTGGTCTGGCTCCCATCGGGGGGATGCTGGCAGCCCATGAGATTCCTGTGTGGGGTTTTGAGGGGTGCTTGGTTTCTCTTTCCTCTAGAGAGCTGATTATGGGCGAAGACCCTGCCCAGCCTAAGAAATACCGGAAGAAGAAAAAGGAGCTGACCTCAGAAGACCCACCAAACTCTCCCACCAACGACGTGAGCCCCGGGAACATGGCTAGCATCAGGGATGGCTTTTCCGGCTCGCCCATGGCTTGATCTTAAGGGCAGGGGTGTCCAAACTTTTTGCAAGGAGGGCCAGATTTGGTGAGGTGAAAATGTGTGGGGGCCGATCATTCAGCCACATTTGGCCCCCGGACCGGACTTTGGACAAGCCTCTAGGACAGGCCTGCCCAAAGTCTGGCCCGGGGGCCAAATCCGGCCCATCAGGCCATTCTGAGTGGCCCGCGGCTGGCTGTCCTGCCCCTCCCTCCCCCTCCTTCGCCCCATTTTTTTTTTTAAATCTTCCACCAACACTGACACTGCCGGGGAAGCTTGAGGGGCTAGGTGGGCCGGCCGGCCAGTGAGCAGAAGCTTGTGGGGCTGGGTGGGCAGGCGAGGGGGTGGGCCACTACCACCAGCACCGCCGGGAAGCTTGTGGAGCTGGGCGGGCAGGCCGGCCAGCCATTGTGCGGGCTGCTGCCACCGGCACTGCCAGCAACCATGTGAGGCTGGGTGTGCGGGGGGGGGGGCTGCCGCCACCGGCATCACAGGAACCTTCCTCTCTTGGTTTCCACCTTCCTCCCTCCCTCCCTCTCTTGGTCCCCGCCTTCCTTCCTGCTGGTGGGGTTGCAAGGGGTCAGTGGGTGGGGCTTGCAGTGGGGTGGCAGGGTCGGGGAGCAACCGGCCTCTGACACATTCTCAGCCACCAAATCTGGCCCTCCTTACCAAAAGTTTGGGCACCCCTGCTCTAAGACATGCAAGGAGGAAGGGAGGATGCTGCAGCAACAGAGCCGGGAGCAGCAGGTGGCTGGGGTGGTGGTGGGCAGAGGCAGGGAGGGCAGGCAAAACATAAAACTGCAAGCTGATGCCTCCTTCCAGGATGGGGAAGGGCCAGCTGGTGGGGATGAGTGACAGGCTGAGCCGGCGGGGAGAAGAGGCCGCGGGCCACTCAGAATTTGTAAACGGGCCGCATTTGGCCCCCTGGCCTGACTTTGAGCATGCCTGTTTGAGGGTGACAGGGCAGGCCTGGGAATCTATGGAGAGAGACGGGTCCGTACGTTAAACAGGGCATCCTGGGGCGCGATGAACTGGATGGAGGTGTGTGTGTGTGTGTGTGTGTGTGTGTGTGTGAGCGAGCCTTTGCTCTGCATCAAGGGCTGAGCCCCGACTCTCTTCCTTGCAGCCGACCGTGAAATACGAGAGCCAGCCGCGCTTCATCACCTCCACGGGGGGCACCCTGCACATGTACCAGCTGGAGGGCCTCAACTGGCTGCGGTTCTCCTGGGCCCAGAGCACGGACACCATCCTGGCGGACGAGATGGGCCTCGGCAAGACCATCCAGACCATCGTCTTCTTGTACTCCCTGTACCGAGAGGTGAGGCCGCGACAGGCCTTTCTCGGCTTGGGCATCAACCGGCTCCCCTCGTCGGGCAGGCTGGGGCTTAGGAATGTGTCGAGATGTGCTAAATTCCCCTGGTTCAGAACTTACCCTGCCTGTCCTGGCTGCAAACATTAGTATGTCTTTGCCTGACCTTCCTCGACACTGCGGGATGTCCGGATGCACAGCTGCGGCCTGGCTGGTTCTTGGGGCTTGTGGTCACGCTTCCGCCTCCATTAAATGGGTGAGAAGAGAGATTGCTCCTTGCCCTTGGAATCATAAGAACATAAGAATATAAGAAGAGGATGCTGGATCAAGCCAAAGGCCCATCTAGTCCAGCTTCCTGTATCTCACAGCGGCCCCACCAGATGCATCTGGGAGCACACGAGACTAGATCTCTGGCTCCTGATCCCACTCCCCTGCATCTGGCGCTTGAAGTACCCTGGTTTTAATCCTGGAGATGACACATCTCCATCATGGTTTGTGTAACCTGGGATGGACTTTTCCTCCAGGAATCTGTCCAATCCCCTTTTGAAGGCATCCAGGCCAGATGCCATCACCACATCCTGTGGCAGGGAGTTCCACAGACTAACAACGCGCTGGGTGAAAAAATATTTTATTTTGTCTGTTTTTTCTCTCCCAGCCCTCAGTGTGAGTGGATGTCCCCTAGTTCTAGTATTTTGTGAGAGGGAGAAGAGCGTCCCTCTATCCACTTGACTCTTGCCCTGCATAATTTTGTATGTCTGAATCATATCCCCCCTCAGGCGCCTATTTTCCAGACTCAAGAGCCCCAAATGTTTTAGCCTTTCCTCATAAGGGAGGTGCCCCAACCCTAAGAAGGAGAAAACAAAGACGGGATCCTGTCGCTGTGAAATCTCCCCCCCAATCTGTTCATGGGATAAAGGAGTTAACAAACGGGCCCTTGTTCAGTGGTCTCTGAATGGGCCCGACGGCACCTTTGGAAAAGAGGCTGACCATCCTGGCACCTCCTCCTGCCTCCTAGCCGGCCAGTCCCTTCTGTCAGTCTCTGCTCTTTTTTTTTTCCTACTGGGAGTCTGGGGCAGAGAATCAGACTGGAGCTGCCGCTGACCAGGGCCTAGACGAGGTGGTGAGACTTCCGCCCTCCAGATGTTTTGGACCACAACTCCCACCGTCGCCTGTCATTGGCAGTATAAGCTCAGGATCCTGGGAGTTGCAGGACAGAACATCTGGAGGGCTGAAGGTTCCCGATCCCTGGCCTAGACATACCCTCCTTGCTTGAGATGGAGGAGGCCAACGTAACTCGAAGCCTTCTCCTTCACTTCTTTTAATTCCCGGAGAACTGCACAGCTGGAAGGGACCCTTTGGATCATCAGGTCTAGACACAGGGGAGGAACCGAACCCCCACCCCCAACCCCTGACTCTGTACCCACTGAGTTATCCAGCTTTTAGTCGGGGAGTCGTGTCAAGAGTCCTCCCCATGATCTGTTCTTTCTTTTTATCGGAACATTGTACAATTCAAAATCACAGGTACCTCTTGGTAAAAAGAAAAACAGATGACAAGGTGGATCGGACTCCTGCTGAGGAGAAGCAGGCTCCTTTGGTAGCGTTAATTTTGGCCGTTGGTTCTTTGCTCAAAGGAGCTTTGGCAAAGAAGGGGAAACCACTGTGAGTCCAGGCGGGCGTCCCCTGGGCAACTGCGTGCAGCTGCCTGGCCCTTCCTTTCCAGAAGTGTTGCGCTGTAATCTTGCTGATAAGCAGAACAGTTGTTTATTTTACCATTGCTGCTGCGGTTGCTGTAATCCTTCAGAACTAGACCTCCGTGCTCCCTCAGAACTCTCCTTGCTTGGCCCTTTGGGGGTGGCTGAACTGTTCTAGTGCTGAATGCCGGCGGATCCTACCCATCTGCACAAGCTCAGCTTCTGGCGAGGTCTTTGACCAACTTCTTCCCGCTGTCTCTGACCCATCCACCTCTCGCCCCGACTTTCCTCCTTCCAGCCTCTCGGCGCTTCCGTGGCTGGAAGTCCTTCCAGAACTGCCTGAGCCTCTGACTTTTGGCAAGGCAGAGGAGGGCCGCTTGACTTGAACAGGGCGGCCTGGAGCTGGAGCGTGGTCTGCCCCAGATCAGCTGGTTCTGTAGCGGGAAGCGCCCAGACCTTAAGAACATAAGAAGAACCCTGCTGGATCAGGCCAACGGCTCATCTAGTCCACCTTCCTGTATCTCACAGTGGCCCCACCAGATGCCTCTGGGAGTGCACGAGACTAGATCTCTGTCTCCTGATCCCACTCCCCTGCCTCTGGCCCTTGAAGGACCCCGGTTTTAAGCCAGGAGATTACATATCTCCATCATGGTTTGTGACCTGGGATGGACCTTTCCTCCAGGAATCTGTCCAATCCCCTTTTGAAGGCATCCAGGCCAGATGCCATCACCACCTCCTGTGGCAGGGAGTTCCACAGACTAACAACGCGCTGGTCCGCCTGGTCATTCCCCCATCACAGAAGGAAGGAGAACGCTTACCATGCACAGTCCATAGAGTCCTGCCTGGGGCCAAAGGGTGTTGCCCCAGGGATCCCAGCACACACATCCTCCCTCCTTCAAGCCTTGGTGCTTATGCATTGGGCCAGGCTTCACAGGCCCTCCTGTGTGATGTGCGCGTGAGTGCGTCGCCTGCAGGGAGTCCAAGCTTTTCCCACCCGTTGCGTCGCGAGTGGCGCTTCTCCTCCGCCCATTCCCCGCCTCGCCGGTCTCTTTGTAGCCTGTCCTTGGGGCCCGTGATTGCAGAGTGCCTTGCGTCGCGGCGGGCGCCACCTGGCACGCGGAGGTGCTGAATGGATGGCTGCTCAGCCCCAGGCAAAGAGGTCCTTTTGTGAACAGCTGTTATTGCTGCCGGAACAGCTGCCACGGCTGGCTGTGTGTCAGTGATCCCAGCAGAGCCTCGCCAGGGAACCTCGCTCGCGCCGGCTGCCAGCAATTTATGAATGGGTTTCTCTCGGCCGAGCCAAGCCCCTGGGAGCCGAGCGCCTCGGATCTGCTGAATCCGGCTGAGCCAGGGCTGATGCCTGAGCTGCTGCTGATGGGGACAGGCTGCCAGTTCCCTTGTAACCTCCTCTTCTGCCCCCTCTTTTCTCCCCACCTAGGGCCACACCAAGGGGCCCTTCCTGGTCAGCGCCCCCCTCTCCACCATCATCAACTGGGAGCGTGAGTTCCAGATGTGGGCGCCCAATTTCTACGTGGTCACCTACACGGGAGACAAGGACAGCCGCTCCATCATCCGCGAGAACGAGTTTTCCTTTGAGGACAACGCCATGAAGGGTGGAAAGAAGGCCTTCAAAATGAAGGCAAGTCGAGCGTGTGTGTGCCTGGGTCTGTGTGCGAGCGTACGCACGTGGGCGAGGCTTTTACCGGCTGCTGCGAACAAGCTCTTGCTGCTCTCTGGCCTCTGAAAGGAAAGGGAGCTTTGAAACCCTTCCCCCTGAGATCTCCACCCTGCTGCTGTGGTCAGCTTCCCTTTAAAGGCATCAGTTACACATTTCCCCCAAGAAGAAGGGCCGTGTTCGTCGATGCCCTGTGGGGGAGCAGTAACGCCTCTACGCATCACATGGAGCTTTTAAGTGGCTTCTCTCAGGCACTCCGTTCTCCAGGTAATCTCTTTCCCTTCCACCTCCTCTTTTCTCCCCAGAGAGAAGCTCAGGTGAAGTTTCACGTCCTTCTGACCTCTTACGAGCTGGTCACCATCGACCAGGCGGCCTTGGCCTCCATCCGGTGGGCCTGCCTCGTCGTCGATGAAGCTCACCGGCTCAAAAACAACCAGTCCAAGGTGAGGAGGAGAGGGGCATCGGTGGGAACGGTGGGGTTTTCTTCCTTGGGTTTGGGGAGTCCCGTGGTCTTAGTAAAGGCGTTGGGGTGTGTGTGGGGGGGGGGAGAGAGAGATGGAAGCAGGTCCCCTCCTAATCCCCGTCCTGCCCTTGATTTTCAGTTTTTCAGGGTGTTAAATGGTTATAAGATTGACCACAAGCTGCTGCTCACTGGGACCCCCTTGCAGAACAACCTGGAGGAGCTCTTCCACCTGTTGAATTTCCTCACCCCTGAGAGGTTCAAGTACGTTCTCGCTTCCCTGCCTGCTGGCTTCTTTTTCCTCTCTTTGCTGCAGAGCTTGTGCCCGGTGCAGAAATTGGAGGTGCAGGACCTCGCTCTCTGCCCTGTTGTCCTCCACTGACCTCTTGGGAGGGTCCCTTCCCCCCTTCCCCCCCCACCCCCGCTATTCTCCAGGGGAGGGCTTCCCTTTTTCGGGAGTCCTCCACCATTCTAAATTGCCCCCAAGTCCAGCCTCTTTTCATTCCAAGATGAGCTGACTTAGAAGTGCAGCAAGGAGTCTTTTTGAACTCTGGCGTGCAGAAGCTCTGCCTCAGGTCCTTAGTTGACTTCAGTACCAGCAATGTCCTCTCTTCATCTGATCTTCCCAGCATCATAACTCCCGGGGCCTGACTGTTGATCCCAAAAGGTGGAGGGGACCACGTGGTCTCACCTTTGCAGTGCCTTTGTGTGTGTGTTGTGTTGTTACCGTCGTCACCGACTCTTTGTGACCCCAAGTCCTCCATGGAGTTTTCTTGGTAGGAATACTGGAGTGGCTTGCCCGTTCCTACTCCAGGCGCCTACAGCACCTGGTATTCCCTGGTGGTCTCCCATCCAAGTACTAACCAGGGCCGACCCTACTTAGCTTCCGAAATCAGGCGAGATCGGATGTGCTTAGGGCACCTAGGCAGCTAGTGCACCTTTAGCCCACATGATATCCAGAGGGAGGGGGTGTTGGGACCTTGACAGTGGCGCTCAGCAACATCACAGTGTCTATATCTGGAAGGAGATCTCCCCCTGGTGGCCCCTCCTGCATACTGCCACAAATCTGGCCGGTTGTCCTCCGTAGGAGAGCGTACAGGGCCCGCCGTGGACCTGTAGAAGGAGCACAGTTGCTCTTAAGAGGAAGACCCTCCTCACTTTGTTTAAGATCAGACTCTTAAGAACTGCAGCCCTGGAAGGGAACCTTCTGGAGGATCAAGTCTATCGCCTGTCGAGGAGGCCCACTGGGGGAATCGAACCCCCAACCTCTCTGGCTTCACAGCCAGATGCCTAAAGCCACTGAGCTATCCAGCAATTCTCAAGGGCATCTGATGCCATCCACCAGTTCAAGTGGACCCCACAGAAGTTTCAGAGGCTTTGTGGTGTGCTGGAATGAAGAGAAGGCCATGTGAGGAGGTTCATCTGCCCCTCTGTGAGCCTAAAAACATAAGAAGAGCCGTGCTGGATCAGGCCAAAGGCCCATCTAGTCCAGTTTCCTGTATCTCACAGTGGCCCCACCAGATGCCTCTGGGAGTGCACGAGACTCTATCTCTGTCTCCTGATTCCAATCCCCTGCATCTGGTCCTTGAAGTATCCTGGAGATGACACATCTCCATCATGGTTTGTCACCTGGGATGGACTTTTCCTCCAGGAAGCCTGAAGTCTTATTAAGCCAAGTGAAAAGGGATACCTACCTCTTTTCTCTGACAGGGTTAGCTAGTCAAGTTTGGGGATTTGTTTGGGGGTGTGTGTGTTTCCATAGTCTCTCTCTCTGATTTGGTGCTTCTCAGAAGTTACTATAAATGGTGATGCTGTTGCTGCAGTCACCATGGCTTTTGACCTGGGCGTTAGCCTATTTCTGTTTACGTGTCATCTCTCTGGAGATCCTAATAATGACCGGACTGTTTCCCCTCCGACAGCAACCTGGAGGGCTTCCTCGAGGAGTTTGCGGACATCTCCAAAGAGGACCAAATAAAGAAACTCCACGACCTTCTGGGCCCTCACATGTTGCGCCGCCTCAAGGCCGATGTCTTCAAGAACATGCCAGCCAAGACGGAGCTCATTGTCCGGGTGGAACTCAGCCCCATGCAGAAGTACGGGAGGGACCGGGGTTGGAAGGGGGGGGAGGAGGAGGAGAGGGGCTTGGTCAGAAACGTTCTCAGGAGCTTCCTGGGAGGGGTACGGGAGCTGGGCTTTCGATGCTGGAGGGTGGGCAGTCACGGTATAGATTCCCAAGAGGAGGATTGGAGTGGTTTTTTGATCAGGAACAAGGTGCCTGCAATCCAAAGGGCAGGTTGTGTGCATTAGAACATTTTAGCAAGGGAAGGGAAGTCAAGGTTCCTGCCCTCTCTGGGGAAAGAGCTGCATCTCTGGTAGTGGATAAGGGTATGCAAGAATCCAGGGCTTTGATCTGCCCAGACCACTTGGAAGGGAACTTCCAGAAACAGCTCTTGAGTTTAACTTGCCAAACCAATTGCTAGAAGGAATGGAGAAGCCTCGGCATTTCTCCTCCCTTGGGGTGAAGCTCTTAGCTACTTCTTTGTATATGCATGGACCCATCGGTGCATAGAGTCATGGAGTCGGAAGGGGCTTCTAAGGCCATCATGCCCATCCCTCTGCTTGGTGCAGAGAATCCAAATTAAAGCAGATCTGATAGATGGTTGGCCAGTTTCCTCTTGAATGCTTCCTATTTGAACCACTGGACTGTGTTATTCAGCCTAAATCTGGCTTCCTGTACCTGGAGTCAATTGTTACAATCATCTGGGATGATCGAGAAGAGATCCCGCCTCTCCTCAGTGTGGTTACCATTTAAGTTTTTCAAATGAGCCCTCGTATCCCCTCTCTGTCTTCTTTTCTCAGGGCAAACATTAAAAGGCTCAAGGCTCTTAACGCTCACCATTTCCCCCCTTGCTTCCCTCCTCCCTCACCCCCTCCAGGAAATACTACAAGTACATCCTGACCCGCAACTTTGAAGCTTTGAACTCGCGTGGGGGTGGGAACCAGGTGTCCTTGCTCAACATCATGATGGACTTGAAGAAATGCTGTAACCACCCCTACCTCTTCCCGGTGGCTGCCATGGTACGTCCCGCTTTGGCTGGCTGGCAGGACCCAGCAGGGCAGCTCCATTCACTCGAGAGGGGGGCCCATATGGGCCATGGAGCAGAGAAGCCCACCCCCCACCCTACCCTACCCCTCTGGGTCACCAGTTCACTGTGGCCAGTGAGCAAGGATCTGACTGGGGTGGTGGGGAAGAAATGCCCTGGCTGTGCATGCATAATTTGAAGTACAGTTGACCCTTGGTTAACAAACAGCTTGTATAACATAAAATTTGTACAACATAAAAAATTCTGGAGATAGGGGAAATTTGCTTAACATAATCGCCTATGTGGTGAAGCCGTACTACAGCATAAAAATGGGATTACTCTGTTTTCAATGCATTCCTATGGGAATTTGTATAAAGGAAAATTTGCTTAACATAATTTCATTTGGAACGAATTAATTCCTTTATACAAGGTACCACTGTACATTCCACCCTTGGCGTGCCACAGGATGGGGCTAGGGCGAGCCAATCCCTCCCTCCCCTCCACACCTGGCAGCCAAGCTCTGAGTGAAAAAATAAAAGACCTGACCAGGAAAGATCGACCCAGCCAGCAAGATTTTCACCCCCGGGGGCAAAGGGCAACCAATCCGTTCTGTTTCCTTTGGACAGGAATCTCCCAAGCTACCCAGCGGGGCCTACGAAGGGGGTGCCCTCATCAAGGCCTCTGGGAAACTGATGCTGCTGCAGAAGATGCTGAGGAAGCTCAAGGATCAAGGCCATCGCGTCCTCATCTTCTCCCAGGTGAGGAGGGGGGCTCGCGGTGGGCTTTAATCCTGGTGACCTGGGGCGAGGGGAGATGGAGCAGGGTGGCGAGCATCTACCCTCCGACCCCGGTGGCAAGCGGGGCAGATCAAGGGCAGGGGAGCAGGCAGGGAGGAGGGCTTCCTATCCTAGAGACTATCTGGCTTTAGGGGTCAGATGGAAAGGAAAGGAGGAACCGAGGGTGGTTAAAAGAAGCAGGGACTGTTTCCGTGTGGCATTTTTTATTCATACAATCGTCTCACTTCTGTTGAATTAAAGCAGGCATGTCCAAACTTCACCCTGCAGATGTTTTGGACCGCAACTCCCACAGTCCTTTGCCATTGGCAATCTAAGCTTAGAATTCTGGGAGTCCAAAATATCAGGAGGGCCGAAGTTCAGACATGCCTGAATTAAAGAAAACCCACAAGACAATTAATATACTAAGTACAGTCGTTTAAAGCAATAAACCTTTTAATATCCAGAGAGTGCGAAAAATGTAAAAACAAGTGTTATCCTTAATTTGTTAATGTTTTTGACTTTGGTTTTAAAGTTCACTGTATTTATTAATCATCAGCGACACTATTAATGCTTCTTACTTCAACGGATTGAAGTCACAGATTCATGTCCTAGTTGTTTTTAATCTTTAACAAATCAAGTCCCCCCTCCCCATTAGTTTAGTATTAATCTCTGTGATGTTTTGAACTTCTGTAAAGACTTAATACTGTAAATACGTCCTTTTGGTGGTTTATGTTTTAAACTGTATTTCCCCAGTTTTTTTTTTTGGGGGGGGGGCAAAGCCATGGTAAGTTACACCGGAAAATAACAGGTTGTTGTTGTTCTATATCTTTGTACATAGTCAGTATTCAGCTAAAATGACGTTTCTGTTTTAAATGAAATATATCAAACAATACAATGCTTCATGCTCCCTAGTACCGGATTCTTGTTTAAGTTCTTTAAAATAATAAAATACATTTAGAGCTGATAGGAAAATGTATTCAAATACAGTATTGTTAATATTTATAAGCAAATCTGTAAAAGCAAAAAGCAAAGTGTTCTGCTTATATACCGCCCCATAACACTTCAAGTAGTCTCTGGGCGGTTTACAGTTTTAATTACAATAATGCAAGCTACACGTTGCCCCCCCCCACACCCCCAGCAAGCTGGATACTCATTTCACCGACCTCGGAAGGATGAAAGGCTGAGTCAACCATGACCCTGTTACCTGGAATTGAACCCCAGGTCGTCAGAACAGTTTTACCTGCTGTTAATTTAACCACTGTGCCACGGGGCTCTAGCAAAGAAATATTATAGTAACATGTTGCACGTGTTTAAAGATTTCTTTCAATTTTCTGGCCCTGGCTCCCTCTTGACAAAAACGTGATTTGTGCTGCCCTAACTCCCCCCCCCCCCCGGACTTCAGAACTTCAAGGAATGTTTTTAATCTGCCTAGTGACTCTCATTTCACGAGTCCCTTTTTCCAGATGACCAAAATGCTGGATCTTCTTGAGGATTTCCTTGACTACGAAGGGTACAAGTACGAGCGGATTGACGGGGGGATCACGGGCGCCCTGCGTCAAGAAGCCATCGATCGGTTTAATGGTAAGGGTCCAGTCGTGGGGGCTGGGGGTGGGGAGGTGGATGGGAGAAGACCCACCCTTCTCAGGGATGCCCCCCCTTCTGCCCTGGGACGGGGCTGGATTGCTCGGACCGCCCGAGGTGACATTTTGCAAGGCCAGCCCCGTCGTCTGGATGGAGCCTCCGCCATCTCGTACATCCTCAGATTGAATCCCTGGCCTGACGTGGGCAGAATATAATCCGACCTGCCTCTGGGCGGACTCCTTCCTCACCCTGGAAGTCTTCCCTCTGTTCTTGGGCGATCCACTGGATCCTAGTATTCTCCAGGTCCCAAACCCCCCTTTTCCAGCTGGCCTTGGCTTTTTGCCTGTGAGAGAGACATGGCCATGGCCATCCACCCTCCTCACGGGGACCTGCAGAGAAGGGCGACCTCGCCGGCTGTCCTTGCCCACCCTCTGACCGACCTTTGCTTTGTCCAGGTCGCTGCTGCTTTGACGGGAGTGTTCCTGAAAGGTGTTTTGTGGCCTAAACTCAGCTGAATGCACCTGGGGGGGGGGCTGCAGGCACTCCACATTCCTTCTTTTCTCCTCTGTAGCACTGCCTGGGGTGGGGGGTGGGTGGGCTCCTTAACACAGAGAGAAAATACAAAAGAAACTACCTTTACACAGACAACTTTGAACGACAGCCGCTGGGCGGGGCTTCAGGCGGGAGGCTTGGCCACTACATTGGGAGCTTCTTCCCTGCTGAACTGGATGGTACACCCCCCCCCCCCCCGGACAAGAACCCGTGGGGCCCCTTTGACTAGGAATGGTTTTCCTTTGCATTGATGTGGCTTCTTCTGGCAGGCTGCTTTTGCTCCCATGCGTGTGGGGTCATGCCGTCGGGACGTGTTTGTTGCCTCGACTTGAAAGTCTCTGTGTTGTGATCGGACAACCCGACTCCCTCGCTTGAGAGCTCTTACTCCTGCATCTGTGTACCAGCTGAGGGGGGGGGGAGGGCAACCGGAGTCATGACATTGGACTGGGCACGAAGTGTGTGTGTGTGGGGGGGGCAGAGGGAACAGGCTCCCACCGAGGCTTGGCTGAGTTCCAGCAGGTGTCTCTTGAGATCCTTACTGGACCCAGGAACCATATTTTACACAGATGGCCAGAGTCACGTGTCATTTCCCCGTTGATGTTTGCATAGCACTCAGAGGACAAACTAATCTGTACTCTTACCTATTGATTCTGAAAGTATTTTTATCCAACTCTTCACAGACGATAGTTGTTTGTCTTGCTGGTGCGAACCAGTAACCAAGTATGAGGTTTTGTAGATGAAGCTGTCCAGAAAGTAGCTTTTCAGTCGAGAATGCTTGAGCCTAGGGTCCACAACAGGGAACTCTTCAGCATCCTAGAATCCTAGAGTTGGAAGAGACCTCAAGGGCCATCTAGTCCAACCCCCGGCCATGCAGGAACCCCCATCACAGTCCTCCTGACAGATGGCCATCCAGCCTCTGCTTAACAAACCTCCAAAGAAGGAGACTCCACCACCCTCCTTTGTGGCAGCGTATTCCACTCCCAAACAGCTCTAACCGTTGTGAAGTTCTTCCTAATGTTCAAATGGCATCTCGTTTCCTGTAGTTCGAAACCGTTGCCCCGCGTCCTAGTCTCTGAAGCCATGGAAAACAAACTGTGACATCCTTTCAGATATTTAAACGTAACTATCATATTCCCTCTCAGCCTTTTTTTTTTGAAAGGCTAAACATTCCCAGCTCCCTAAGCTGTTCCTCGTAAGACATTTCTTCCAGACCCTCAACCATCTTGGTCACCCTCCTTTGGACCCACTCACGGTTGTCAACATCCTTTTTAAATTGTGGTGCACAGAACTGGACACAGGACTCCAGGTGGGGTCTGACCAGAGCAGGATAGAGTGGTACTATCACTTCCCTTGATCTAGACACAATGCTTCTGTTGATGCAACCATGAATCGCACTGGCTTTCCTGGCCGTCACATCCCACTGCTGACTCATGTTCAATTTGTGGTCCACCCAAGACTCCCAGATCCTAGTTCACTTGCTTTCCTCTCTTCTCCACTCACCTTAAAAGGGCCTAATTTCCTTTTCAGCGCCAGGAGCTCAGCAGTTCTGCTTCTTGCTCTCCACGCGAGCGGGCGGCTTGGGCATCAACTTGGCCACGGCGGACACCGTGATCATCTTTGATTCCGACTGGAACCCTCACAACGACATCCAGGTGGGGAGGCCTCCTGCCTTCTGAGACGTATCCCGTGGCCGCTTTCCTCCACGGGTCACCCGCTGGGCAACAGAACACAAGACGGCCCAGGCGGGACCGGACGGAGAACCGCCTTTCACGTGGTGGCTAGCCAAGTTGCGGGAGCTGGAGGGTCCCCGGGCAGAGACTCAGAAACAGCGACTGCCCAGAGGCCTGTCCTGCCTTTGGTCCTGGAGGTTGCAGGTGCCCGTTGGTAGCCTTATCCTCCACAAATTGATTGTGTCCCCCTTTTTAGCCAATTGAGTTGGTGGCCTTCCCCACATTGTGCCTCCGCCGTTGCCCAAATAACTCTGCTGTATGGAGAAACCCTACACATTTTTCTTCTATCCCAGACACCCATGATTCAGCTTCAGCAGATGATCTCTATAAATCTCTTAATTATGAAGGATTCTCTCTCTGTCTTTCTCTTTCTCTGTTTTGGCCCAATATGGCTGCATGCCAGATTGCGAATTGGGTTGATAGCGAATCTGCGGGTGGGTCTCTCCTGAGCTTCTTTATTCCTACCCGGCCCCTGGCTTTATAAGGAAACAGGTGCAACAGTGAGCTTTGGTGTGCAGCCATAATAAATTGCCCCCTGCCAATGTCCGCCTGGCAGTGTCTACCTCCTGCTTGGCAGAAAGAGAGCCAAGTCCTGGATGGGCTGAAGGCCTCTCTTTCCCGTTCCCTCTTTTCAGGCGGGATTTATAGTCCCCCCCCCCCCGTCTAAAGAGGAGAGGACATGGGATCCCGCTCTTATTCCTAATGGCAGAATACTGGGGTGAGCAAGGAAAGAGTGACACTTTTCGTTGCTGAGGTTACGAAAGGGGTCAAGCCTTTCCTCTGAAGTCCCTAGAAATCCAGCGGGATTCTGAGGCTGCTTTTACACGACCCCTAAAATCCGCTGCAGAATGCTCGCAGATGCGGAGCATAAAATTGTTTTCCCACCAGCAGCGGGCTTTAAAAAGAAATAAAGTACGACCATGCCGACTTAAGCACGCCCCAGCGCATTTTACAAGTACCTGGTCTGGAGGAGGTAAAATCCTTGTTGCTGTTCCCTGTTGCTGTTTTAAAGCATTGCATGCCTGGCCCTCCTCCGCTTTTTGTTTGTTTTTGTTGGGTCCCTCCCCCCTTTTAACAGACAGGAATCCTAACGGGCTGGAACAATTAGCTGCTACCCATGGCAGGTGGAGGTGAGCCTGCATTTTTTTCTCTCTCTCCCCTCACCGCAGACAGAAGCAATAGAGTGCGGGAGGTGGGAACACAGGAAGCAGAACAAAAACCACGTCGGGGGGGATCTGCATTTAAGTTGCCAGCGGATTTTAGGGATGGTGTAAAAGCAGCCTAAGTGACTTAATCTTCCTCTCTAGAGCCATAACGGTAGCTGGGAACCACATTGGGCTTCCCTTCTCCATTCTCTCGCGCTCTCTCTTTTTGCACTCTTCATGTCACCCTTCTCTGAGCTTCATGGGTTATTTTCCCACCCACCCCACCCCCACCGCCCTGCCTCAGGCCTTCAGCAGAGCCCACCGCATCGGCCAGGCGAACAAGGTGATGATCTACCGCTTTGTGACGAGAGCCTCCGTGGAGGAGCGGATCACGCAGGTGGCCAAGCGCAAGATGATGCTGACTCACCTGGTCGTCCGCCCGGGCCTGGGCTCCAAGTCAGGAAGCATGTCCAAGCAGGAGTTGGACGACATCCTCAAGTTTGGCACCGAGGAGCTCTTCAAGGATGAAAACGAGGGTGAGGCGCTGGTGGGCCGGAGGCACGGGGGGGCAGGCGGGGGGGGCGGCTCTTCAGGAAGCAGGCGGTGGCTAGCGAGGCGGCCGCCTTCCAGGGTGGCCCCAGGCCTCATGAACCGCAGCGGTCTAGCCCCTTTGTCCTTCCAAAGGCAAACGTCTCTGGCACGTTCAGAATCCCCGAAAGAAGAGTCGTGGCCCTTGCCTCAGCTAGGAGCCCACCGGGGTCCTGTGTTTGGGTTCGGGAACTTTGGATTTGGCCTGGGCACCTTCCGCACCACCTTATTTTTATTTATTTATTTATTTTTACAACTTATATGCCGCCCACTACCCAAAGGTCTCTGGGCGGCTTCCAATCAAAGAATTAAAACAGTTAAAAACATCAAACAACAATAAATAATTAAAACAATAATAAAAACCTTATACTAATTAAAACAACAATAAAAACCTTATACGGTCACTATGGAATAAAGGGCCTTGGCTTAGAAATCTGCATTCCCTGCCAGGGATTGGGAGTGAATGCCAGGGGTTGAAACTCCTCCAAAGTGTTGGACCCGTCAGACTCAGAGGCAGCCCAAGCTCTCCTCCTGTCTGAATGGGAATTGAAATCTGCCTGCCTTGATCATCATCCCCATAAGAACATAAGAACATAAGAAGAGCCATATGCTGGATCAGGCCAAAGGCCCATCTACTTCAGCTTCCTGTATCTCACAGCGGCTCCACCAGATGCGTTTGGGAGCGCATGAGACTAGACATCTGTCTCCTGATCCCACTCCCCTGCATCTGGCCATTGAAGTACCCGGTTTTAAGCCTGGAGATGAAACATCTCCATCATGGTTTGTAACCTGTGATGGACAAACCCCGCTTCTCTCGCTTCATTCTCTCCCTCCCTATCCCTCCTCTGGCGCCACCTTTGGCCTCCCGTTCGTCTTGACCCTGCCTCACTTGGGCAGAGCTTGCCCTCTCGGTACGTCAAGTTATGCTGGCTGCTGTATGAAGTCAACACTGTTTTGCCAGCCAGTGGGCAGCGCGGCCACTGTCATGGGCCAGAACCTGATGTGGGGAATCATTCAGGAACTTGGGGCAGAAAAGGGGGTGGTTTATTTTATTTTATTTTATTTTTACAACTTACAGTCTATGCCGCCCACTACCCAAAGTTCTCTGGGCGGCTTACAATCAAAAGAATTAAAACAGTTAAAACATAACATATCAATAAATAATTAAAACAATAATAAAAACCTTACACTAAAACCATTACACTAAAATTGCCATCAGAGGACCCACAATCTACATTGTATCAATTAAAAAACTTCTGGAACAGGAAGGTTTTTACCTGGCGCCGAAATGTCATCAATGTTGGTGCCAGGCGGGTCTCACTTGGGAGGGCGTTCCATAGCTTGGGGGCAGCTGCCGAGAAGGCCCTAGAGACCTACAGGCCACCTGTTTCACCTCCTTGAGGGATGGCTCTTTTAGGAGGGCCCCCTGGCTCGATCTTAATTGCTGGGTAGGTTCATATGGAAGGAGGCGGTCCTTCAGGTCTCTAGGTCTTAAGCCAGGGGTCCTCAAAGTTTTCAAACAGCGGGCCGATCCACCACCTCCCAGACACCACTGGGGCCGGACCACAGTCCAAAAAAAGGCCAACGTGGAAGAAAGGGGGGAGGGGCAGGTGGGGGAGTGGGGGACCTTACTGTGGCCCTCCCACTTTCAACTGCCCCACTAGCCAGCGTGCTGATCATCGGGGCAGTGGGTGGAGGGAGTGGGAGAAATGATGTAGCCCACTGCTTTGAACGGCCTCAGTAACAGAAGCAGCTGCGGAGGCTGGCTTGCTCGCGAAACAGGGGGTAGGCGGGGGGGTTGCAATTGGTCCCGGGGGCCGGATTCAGGACCCTGGGGGGCCACATCCAGCCCCCGGGCCTTAGGTTGAGGACCCCTGTCTTAAGCCATTTAGGGCTTTATACGTCAAAACAAGCTCTTTGAATTGGGCAACAGCTGGTAACCAGTGCAGGTTACGCAGAACCGAGCGGTTTTGGCACTCGGTTGCTGGTGTAACCCACTTTGTTGTGCCGGAGGATGCTGGCCTTCGGCTGCCTCCTGGAGTTCCACCACCACCACCACCACCACCAATTAGATCGGTGCCCTGCCTTCCCTTCTCACTCTTGCTCTCCCTCTCATCGCAGGGGAGAACAAGGAGGAGGACAGCAGCGTCATCCACTACGACAACGAGGCCATTGCCCGGCTGCTGGACCGCAACCAGGACGCCACGGACGACGCGGACGTCCAGAACATGAACGAATACCTCAGCTCCTTCAAAGTGGCCCAGTATGTGGTTCGGGAGGAGGACAAGGTCAGTTGGGCAGCGGGGGTGACCCTAGGAGTGGGGATGGAGCAGGCAAAAAGCCAGGCTCCAGGGTCGAGGGCTGGGAAGGCTGCTCCCCCGCAGAAGGTGGGCGCCAGGGGGATGATGCGCCAGAGTGGCTCGCGCCGGCACATCCGGCCTCAAGGTCTCTGGCCGCCTCTTCCTCTCGCCCCCTCCCCCCCCCCCCCAGATTGAGGAGATTGAGCGGGAGATCATCAAGCAGGAGGAGAACGTGGACCCCGACTACTGGGAGAAGCTGCTGCGCCACCACTACGAGCAGCAGCAGGAGGACCTGGCCCGCAACCTGGGGAAAGGGAAGCGGGTGCGAAAGCAGGTCAACTACAACGACGCCGCCCAGGAGGACCAAGGTCAGCCCCCCCCCCGCCCTGCCCCCCCCCGAGGGACCCCCTTGGGAAGACAAGGGGTTGACTTCGCCCCAGACCCACACACAGCCTCCCAGATCCTCTTAGACCCACCGATAAAGGCAGGCCAGCATGACAAGGGTAGGTCTTCTAAGTCCAGCTTCCCGGTTTCTCCCCCGGCTGTCGAGGGCGGCGTCATCTCCACGAGATGGCTAATCCTTGCCCCTCTCAAGGTGGCCGCTGGGCATCTCTCCGGCCAGGGAGTTAGTGGGCAGCCCAGGGGCTCCCAAAGGGCGACACAGGCCTTCTGTAGAGGCCGCGGAAGCCTATCGGTCCCAAGTGCCGCTCTGCGGGGACTCCAGGGGGAGGCAGGAAGCGTTTGACTAGAGAGAGTCGAGTTAAGGATTGCAAACAGAAACAATCCTGTTTCAGACAATCAGTCTGAGTACTCGGTGGGGTCTGAAGAGGAGGATGAAGATTTTGACGAGAGGCCTGAAGGTGAGAGCTTTGTCCTCCCTGCCCCCTGCCCCTTCTTCCCTAACGGGGGTGGGGGGTGGGCTGGGGATGCTAACGAGGAGGACCCAACGACTCTGGGTCGATCTAACCGTTCAGCTCGGGAACAGGTCCCTGTTGAGTTCGCCTCGGTCACCCTTCTGAGTGACCCAGCAGGCCAGCTTGGCCCAGCAGGGGACAAACAGGCCTGAGGAGATGCTGTCCCTTAACTGGGGGGGGGGTTCCCACCTGGAAGGAGAGGTCGTGCTTGTGTTGTTTTTCCACGGGCCCGAGTGGCGGGTGTCAAATCTGTCACAAAGGCCTACCCTCTGCTGCAGCCCACTTAAGCCGACCCCGTCATTCCTGGGGGCCTGCTTGGAGGAGGGTGTGAGGGGAGTGGGGGTGCCTCTCAGAACAGCTTGCTGCCCTGGCCTGCCTGGGAATCCGGCCAGCCCTCCTCCCCGCCAGCCTGCCAGGAGACCGGGCTGCCTTCATGAGCTGACCAAGCGTGGTGGCCTTGGGCTTGCCAGCGTGGGCGAGGAGGGGGGCGTTGGTGTGGCCCCCCTGCGTGATGTCCCGCCAAGGCAGGGGAAAGCCTCCTGGGCCCCCGGCCAAGCCTTGGTCGTGCTGTCAGGGTTAGGATTCTAAGCTCTCCCCCCCCACACTTTGGTTCCGCCTGCCAAGGTCGCCGGCAGTCCAGACGGCAGCTGCGGAACGAGAAGGACAAGCCCCTTCCTCCACTCCTGGCACGCGTCGGTGGCAACATTGAGGTGAGAGCGCTGTCGTGGCGGCGTGGCTTGCGGGGGGGGAGGTGGTTCAGAGGCAGGAACCGGGAGAGTTCCCCTATAAGTACTTTGGCATCATGGGTCACACAAGGAGGCCAGTTCTGTGGGGCAGACGGCCAGACCGTCCTGTCTGTGTAGGCCAGGCATGTCCAAACTTTGGCCCTCCAGATGTTTTGGACCGCAACTCCCACAGTCCTTTGTCATTGGCAATACAGGCTTGGAATTCTGGGAGTTGCGGTCCAAAAATATCAGGAGGGCCGAAGTTTGGACATGCCTGGTGTAGGCTACTGATACTGGGGAAGGAGGGTCAGAAGGGGAGCAGCCCGTTCGGCCAGAGACTCATGCAAGAAACAGACGCTTTCCCCCCCCAAAAAAAATAGGACCTCCAAGGGGGTGAAACTTAACAACAGGGTTTCCTCCTTGTGCGTGCGTCTGTCTGCCCCTCTGCATGTCATTCGTCCGAGAACTCCAGAACTGGAAGGGCCAAACCTCTGGCCTTGAAGCCAGAGACCTCCTAAACCACGGAGCGGCCTAGCAGTTAATCTTAGAACATTCCAGCTAGCAAGGCAGGCAGGTGGACTCCACGAGACCAAATGGTTGTTCCATCTGGGGAAGCAGGTGTCTTTCCCGCCAGGTCAGGACTCCAGCGATAGCTCTGCTGCCTCCTTGCAGGTGCTGGGGTTCAACACCCGCCAGCGCAAGGCTTTCCTGAACGCGGTCATGCGCTGGGGCATGCCCCCCCAGGATGCTTTCACCTCCCAGTGGCTGGTCCGGGACTTGCGTGGCAAGACGGAGAAAGAGTTCAAGTAAGCAGGCCTTGCGGGTGGAATCGGTTATCCTGCAAACAGGGGGAAGGCGCCCCACCCGTGTGCACTATGAATACCCGTATGTTTGATTCACAGCTGCCATGGAAAAAGAAAGCCCCGTGGGGCTCATTCTTGCAGGGGGTGGGGTGGGAAGGAAGGATGATTTTCTGGGAAGCTTTTGCAACCCAAATGATAAAATTGTCCAGTCCTACCAAGCTAGGGGGAAAAAACCCAGCATCCTAAGAAATGTAGATTTAAGTGGAAAGAATAAAAAATGGTATTTGTAGCTCTTCTGACCACAGAGCTGAGCTTAGTAGCGTGTCAATGATGTCTATGGAAATGTGTGAAGCTGGAGGCAGATTTGATAGTGTGTTTTCCCTCCAGAGAGCTCACGAATAGCACCCAGCAAACGAGGGAGAAAACAGCCAATTTGGTAGTGCCGGGTTTGAACGGGGACCTTCCTTGTGTGTGATCCTGCGTCCATGGGATAAGGGTGCGCCTGTTGGCCCCACAGGTTTGATTGCCAAGTGATGATTGTTCTTACTCATCTGACATGACCCTCCGTTTGGCATCGTACGGTCTGTTTTTCCTGGAGTGCGAGGCAACGAGGCGACCCTCCCCTCCCTCATGCAGACCCAAAACAATCACACACCCCCTCAGGGGAACTGGGCCCAGGACCAGTATTGGGGAGCCAGAGCGATGGCCTTTCCCCAAGCTGGCCCAGTTAACAGAGCGACCAGGTTTGCTGGTTGAAGAACAGAGCAGAAGAATCTGATGGCAAACCTGTGGGGAGCAGCAGGACCCCGGGCCCCCCACCCCACCCCACGGCCTCTTTCATTTGTAGGGTGTTTTCATAGAGACCTATGTATTGCATTTCTCTTCCCCCTCAAAAGTTTCTTGTTCTCTTTTAAATCCATCTACGTTGGTGGCCGTCCTAATTCTTGTTGTAACGAACTCTGACAGTCGCTTGGCTGCGGTGGATGGCCTTGACTTCTGATATTACAAAGGAGGACTTTCCTTCAATCCTCCATGCCCTGCCACCGTTATAATCCTTTCCATGTCTTCCACAGTAGGACTTTTTTTTAAAAAAACTCCCAACGTAAGAGCCTCAGACGCTGTATAATTTCGTATCCCATGGAAGTCCTGATGGCTTCCCAAGGAGGCAGGGGGCTGGCTGGTTGGGGAGATGGCTCTGTCCCTCACCTTGGGCGCTTTTTTTTTGCCCGGTATGAGTTCTTATTCAGCTTTCGGATGTCGTTTCCTTCCTCAGGGCTTATGTCTCTCTGTTCATGAGGCACCTCTGCGAGCCCGGGGCCGACGGTTCCGAGACCTTTGCTGACGGGGTGCCCCGGGAGGGGCTGTCAAGGCAGCAGGTCCTGACACGGATAGGCGTCATGTCTCTGGTGAAGAAAAAGGTAGGGAAGGCGACCGCTTGCGGGGAGGAAAGGCAAGTGGATCAGTGGGAAGAACCAGCCAGCCGGTTGCTCCAGAAATGATTCTGCACCAAAGTGCACATAGCTCCAGTCTTGCCAGGCAGGGAGGAGCCTCCAGTGGCCTGCCTGGAGGTTGTGACGCTCCCGTCTTCCTTGTCACTGGCTGGGCTGACTAGTCTGATATCTTGGTGCATCTTGGCTTGGTGTGAGGGAAGAGAAGGATGCCCCGGATTTTTACAAATGAGTTTTGAATCCTCTTAAAGGAGGGGGCCAGGAAGAAAAAAGACCCAGCATGTTCTCGAAGGCTTTCATGGCCAAGGATCGGATCATTGTTGTGAGTTTTTTTTGGGTGGTTTGGCCAAAAAGACCCAGCCTTTTCCAGTTTTGAGTCTTTGGGCATGTCTGGAAGTGGGGCCACATTAGTAATCTCTAGGCTGTTGTTGGGGAGCCCAGAACCAACTCTAGCGTTCCCCCGGAAGACGGGCGGTATAAAAATAAAATAAAATAAATCTCGATCGTGGAATTTCTCTGAGGGGAGCACCACCGGCTGGGTCCTCGAGATGTAGCTTCCTGAACATGTCTCTCTCGCCGTGGCAGCTGAAATCCACTTGCTTGCTTTCTGTGTGGCAGGTGCAGGAGTTTGAGCATATCAACGGTCGCTGGAGCATGCCTGAGCTGATGTCTGACCCCAGCGCTGATTCCAAAAAATCCTCCCGGGCCTCGTCCCCCACAATCAAAACCTCCACCACCACCCCAGACCCCAGCTGCACCAACACCCCCTGCACCTCCAAGCCAGGTGAGCAGCGGATAGTCTCCAACAGGGACCCAAGACCCCCCAACCCCGCTCTGACTGAGGATTAGATTCTAACCTGTCGGTTCCGGTTGCAGAGTTTTTAAGATGAGGTTGCTTCGTAGGGTTTGCTTCTCTTCAGGATGCCTCTTCTTGTCTTTCTCTGGCTACCGTTGTTAACAGAAATGGCTACCATTAGAATGGCTGCCATTGTTAATAGAAATGAGTGTCATCAATGTTGCCATTATGCCCCTTTGTGTGAAGACGTTTCATATTGTTATGAAAACAGAATCAGCCTTTGATGGCACCTGTATTAGAATTTTTATTAACTGTTATTCACGGTATGGCCCTTTTTGGTACCGAAGCAGGCAAAGTACAAAAACTTGGCATACTTGCGCTGTATTTTCAACCTTTGCAGCTAGCTGCACAGCGCAAATATGAAAAGTTTTTGCACTTTTTGCCCTGTATTAGGATAGGCATTGATGACAAATCGGCCAAAACGGTTAAGCAGTGTGTCACTTTGGAAAAAGCTCAACCCTGGAATAGTCCAAATGGATGGCAGGGAATGTGTGTGCTGGGACCCAGGAAGATGGGGTTCAGCTGATGCCAGGCAGAGAGTGACGGTCTCTGTTCCACCAGCTACCCCGGCTCCAAGTGACAAAGGAGAAGCGGGGATCCTGGCGGAGAAGGAAGATTCGGAGGTCAAAGACGAGAAGCCGGAGAAGGAAGCCAGGGGGAGCGAGAAAATGGAGACCGAGGTTTGTGCTCATACGGGGAGTGTCTCCTGGGTTGTGGCCTTGGGTGCAGTTCAAGAGGAGTGGAGGCAGCACCTTGCGGGGAAGAATCTGGGGACCTTTTGAGAACGAGACCTAGGAAAATTGCCCAGACATTGGTAGGGAAGGCAGCAAAGGGACACGGCGTGGGTTTCCCCTTCCTTGTCCCTTTAGGAGCCTGATGAGCATTCTCTAACGGCAGAAAAAACCCAGAGTTTCAGAAAGGAGTTGCCTCTGCCTGCCAGCAACTCTGTGGTGCTGTTTTGAGTGCCGTGGTGTGAACGCTGCTTTGCCTGGATGCTGCCATGGTCTCCTGCGGCCTCCAAGGGTTGTGGATGTCACCACTAGCGAGTTTTGGGCCAACCTACAAAGAACAAGGAGGCTTGTGACACCTTTAAGGCTCACAAGTGTTATTTGGAATATGGGCGTCCCTGGACTGCAGCACCATTCTGACCTCTAAAAGCCGCCAGTGTACAATGCCAGAAAAACCTGCTTCTTTGGGGAGAATCCTTGGGGGCTGCAGCCCCGTCTCGCAGCTGAGCCTTGAGAGCTCCTGGAGGCACACTGTGGACGCCGCCTGCACCCGCCTTGACCCTCCTCTGCGACGGCCGTCTTGCCGTAGCTGTACAAGCGCCTGCTTTTGTTTTGCCTTTCCCAGCCATCAGCCCCCGAGCAGCCCGTTCCTGCCACGTTCTCAGGTGAAAAAGCGGAGATCGAGGTCACCAAGAAGCCTGAGGAGGAAGGAGCCACGGCCCTCGGGGAGAAAGAGCCCGAAGCTGAGCCTCCGGTCAAAGAAGAGAAAGAGAAAACGGGTAAAAGGCGTAAAAAACAAGAGCGATTAAACAGTAGCAGAGAACGCCAGGGGACAGGGTGGGGGGTGGGGGTGGGGCTGGCATCCAAAAGAAAAAAGAGGGCTCAGATGTGGGGCCCAAGGACTATATCCTCCCCTCTTTGAGCCTGCCCAGGGGTGAAGATCATCAGGAGAGGCTTCCTGGTGGCCCCACCACCTCATAGGTGCGCTTGGTAAATACAGGAGAGGGTCTTCTCAGTGGTGGCTCCCAAGCTCTGGCGCCTCCCTCTCACTGGAAGCCAGGCTGGCTGCATCTTTCTTGTCCTCCTGCAAGCAGGCAAACTTCAGGCCAGCTTTCCTTGAAATGACTGGTTGACTAAAGAGACTTTAAATTGTTTTGTTTTCCTTGAGCATTTAATATTGCTCTTATTTATGAGTCTTAATAAGGTATCTATTTAGTGCACTTAAATACTGTTACAGTGGACCCTTGTATAACAAACAGCTTGTATAACGTAAAATCTGTACAACATAAAAAATTCCGGAGATAGGGGAAATTTGCTTAACATCACCGCATATGGGGAAAATCTGTACAACATAAAATGGGACTACTCCGTTTTCAATGCATTCCTATGGGAATTTGTATAAAGGAAAATTTGCTTAACATAATTTCATTTGGAATGAATTAATTCCTTTATACAAGGTACCACTGTATTTAGCTCTGGTTGGATCCTTTAGGAGAAAGGCAGAAAGTGAACGAATGAATGTTAAGCACTGAAAACTGTCTTCCTTAAGTAGGGAATTAAAAACACACTTGGCTTATCCCGGTGAGTTGTGTGCAGGTGAAAGTACAGTAGAACTGCCGTGAGGGCTTAAGTAGGTGGTGCAAGAAAGGTCAGCAAAGGGCAGTTAGAACCTTTCCTCCCACTCGGCAATCATTTTGCAAAATAGAGCCCACCTGCTCAGAGACCTGCAGTTGTCAGGTACTACCTTGTGGGTGGGTGGGTCGGTGGGTCACGTGGGAATCTGTGCATACAGTAATAGAAGTACTTAAATGGAAGAAGTGAAGTTGTCACAAGACAGTGTTTGTGGGAGTTTGGATCTCCTGGCACTGGTAAGAAGACGGTGGAGTGATGTTGCGGCTTCTGCCAAATGTCTGTCTGGCTGGCAGGAAGACGCAAAGAGAGCAAGAAACGTTGACTCATCCTCAGCCCCCCCCAGGTTATTAGCAGGGGTCTGTCTCCCTGGGCGAACTGCAGGGGCTGTTGGCGAAATGGGGTCGGGGCTTTTCCTGGCACCCCGTAGACCCTTTTCCTTCACATTCCCCCGCATGTGCTGAAGTTCCACCTGCTGATCCAGAGAAACCGCCAGCAGATGAGAAGCCGGCGGAGGGAGAGGAGAGCAAGGAGAAGGCGGAGGGGGAAACGCCGGAGATGAAGAAAGGTACATCGGGGCGGGGGGGGGCTGAGCACGAAGAAGCTTGCTGGGGAACCTTGGCCCAGGCAGGTGTTGAAGCTGGGGGGCGGAGGGACAGAGGGGGAAATCAGGGGCTGGGTCCTTGGTCTTTCCCCCCTGGCCTCCGCACTTTCTGGTTGATTCCCCCCGATCTGGAGGAGGAGGAGGCGCCCTTAGAATGGTCGGATCCGGCCAGCCCCGTCAATTCGGAACACCTTAAGGAGCAGCGCTGGGGAGGCCTGCTGCCGAGGGCGGCGGAGATATGTGACTCGCTGTCATGGTCCAGTGGCCTGTTTTTCACGTTTCCTCTTTAACAGAAGAGCCCAAAGCCGAGAGAGAGGCAGGAAAAGAGGCGAAAGCTGGCAGCGTTAAAGACGAAAACCGTAACAGTGGCAAGAAGGAGGAGAAGGCAGAGAAGCCCCGATTCATGTTCAACATCGCAGACGGTGGCTTTACAGGTACGTCGCGGCCTGAGGGGCCTTGATGTGCCCAGGGGAGCCTGGGGCGGGGGGTGGGAGTGGTGCAGCACCAGGTAAGAGGGCAAGGGAGTGCCCCCCCCACTACCACCACCATGCCACTGCTGCACGTCTGCCAGCCAAGGGGAAGTTCTCTGCTCCTCTTGGGAAGTGTGTGTTTTTTTTTGGGGGGGGGAAGCAGGAGCCCTCTCTTGCTGATTTCTTTGTGGAGGAAGGAGCCATTTCTCAAGGAGCAGTTACTCAAGAGTAGCACTTTCTGTGGCCATCTCTGCTTTCATCTCCAGAGCTCCACACCCTGTGGCAGAACGAAGAGCGAGCTGCCATTTCCTCTGGCAAGCTGAACGAAATCTGGCATCGCCGACATGACTACTGGCTACTGGCTGGCATTGTCCTGTATCCTTGTAGCACTCTGTGTGTGTGCGTGTGTGTGTGCGTGTGTGTGTGTGTGAGAGAGAGAGAGAGGTGCCTCATGTCTATGGAGCCTTGTGGTTCCACGATTACTGTGTATACTCAAGTATAAGTCGAGGCCCCTAATTTAACCCCCCAAAACTGGCGAAACTTCTTGACTCAAGTCTAGGGTGGGAAATGCAGCAGGGCCTGGCAGCTCCTCCTTTGTGAGCTGGAGGAGTGGTGTGTGATGTTTAAAATGACTTTTAGCTACCGAGGCAAGTGTTTGCCTCAGTGGCTAAAAGTCATTTTAAACATTGTGCGCCGCTCCCCCGTGATGTGGGGGGGGGGGTCAGGAGAAGCAGCGCATGATGCTTAAAATGTAGCCACCAACCCAAGCACTTTCCTCAGTGGCTACAAGTATTGACCCGAATCTAAGTCGAGGGCCCCTTTTTTCAGCCCAAAATTAGGGCTGAAAAACCAGACTTACATTCGAGTATATACAGTAAGCTGCAGTACTGCCGTCAAAACTCTGCTCACCACCTGGATTCAATCTGAATTGCTTTGAAGTGTAGGATGATTGCCTGGCCCAGAAGGGAGCCTGAGAATGGCAGGAGAACCTCCGTATTCCAGCCTGTTCTGATGTAGACGTTTCCAAGTCTGGGATGAGGTGAGGAGTTGCTGGGACTTAGCACCTGCTTAGTGGCCGTTCCTGGGTGTTTTCCAACATTTGTCCAGAAAGGGTTTTTGCCTTCTCCCTCCTCCCTCCTTGAACTGTATTATGTCCAGTTCAGAAACTGAAACAAGCTTCTGAAGCAGTGAAGAATAGAGATGGGCACGAAATGAACAATTTTTCATTTTCATTTCCGTTTTTGTTTTTTCGTTTCGTTACGCAACGAAACGACAAACGAATTTTGTCTCTAAAATGAAACGAAATGAACAGAAACACCAGAAATTTTGTCGTGCGTTTCGTTTCCGTTACTGCAATATGAGTGAATTGCTTAAAATGCTAAAAAAAATATCAAAAATAATGGTAACGAAACGGACCGAAACGGACCCTACAAATGACAAACGACAAACGAAATGCCATTTTTTTTAATTCGTGCCCATCTCTACTGAAGAAATCCACTTGGGCCTGCATGCTTCCTTCTCTCCCACATACCCTGTCCTGAGAAGCAAACTTGTGGCCAGGACTTCTTGGTGGTGGGAGAGAGGAGGAGAAAATTGCAAATGCATGGCTCGAATGCGAGGACGCACGCCCCAAACCCAAAGGTTAAAGGATCTTAAATCTCCAAGCAGAGGTCTCTGGGTAGGCCATAGACACTTTGCAGAGGCTGCCGAGTAGCCGTGGCCTGTATGCAATGGGCTTGTCCGTGGGTGTTCCTTGAGCCTCCCGTCTGGCTGGGGCAGCTTTTGTCTCTAACCAGTGGACCTTCCTTAATGGTCCCCCACCTCCCTCCAGTCACGGCTATGCTCGCTGGCAGGACATTCAGAACGACAACCAGTTTGCCATCATCAACGAGCCTTTCAAGACCGAAGCCAACAAGGGTAACTTCTTGGAGATGAAGAACAAGTTCCTTGCCCGAAGGTTCAAGGTGCGAACAAACGGCCAACGGAAGCGAGAGGGACTGAGAGGGGCTTACGGTGACCCGGCCCCTCAGGCCTAGGGGAGGGTCCAAACCTTTTAAAAGTGAAGTCTGAACAGGGCAGCCGAGAACTGCCAGCCAGTTCTAAAATAAATGAGGCGTAGATTGGAGGGACCCAGCTGTAGTTCCAAAGCACAGCCACTGAGATCAATGAGACTTAAGGAAGCTGCCATGACTTGTTGGATTGATTTCAGTGGGTTGACTTCTGAACGCAGTTGTGCTGAATTTCAGCTGCTTTGGGGTTTATGCAGCTATAGAAATAGGAACATTTCTGATCCATAATAAATATATTTCAAAGTAAAAAAAAATATGGCACACACACACACACACACGTACAGTACACCTTCGGCCAGAAGTGCTATGAGGGCAGGTTGATACAGGTTCCTGGGAATAAGACGGACGCTGCCTTCAGGTTTTCACTCTTAAAAAGACACAGTAACAAAAGCCGTAAGGGATTGTGATGTGGAAGCAGAATGAAGCCCCTCAGACACGGTTTGTCACAGTTCAAGGCTGTCACCGACTGCGACACCTGCTGTGAAGCAATGGGTCGTTGTGGGTATTCTTTCATAAAGGTGGAAGACAGTTTGACGGGAAGAGGCTGTAATGGCTCCTCTCTCAGCCAAACTGGTGGAGTTGACATTTCCTTCTTTCTCGCCTCCGTCGACCAGTCCTGGTGGAACGGCTGCTGGGGGGCAGCTGGGGGAGGAAGGAAGGCATGGCAAACAGGCTTCTTTGCAGGGCTAGTGGTGGCCCACCTCCCTTTTCTGCTGCCACTGTAGTCTTCCAGATGTGCGTGCCTACATCCAAGTTCAACTGAGCATTTGGCAGTGGAGTGCAAACAGCAGCCAGCACCCTGGGAATCAAAAGTATCAAAATTGGCTCCTGTGGTTCTGATTAAACCAATGGTTCTCCACCGGTGGGTCCCCAGATGTTCCTGGACTGCAACTCCCAGAAATCCTGGCCAACTCAGCTAGTGAAGAAGACTTCTGGGAGTTGCAGTCCAGGAACATCTGGGGACCCACCGGTTGAGAATTAATTGTACCCTCCTAGGGAACAGCCTAGATGCCCTAAGCACATCCAGTCTCGCTTGATTTTGGAAGGTACCCAGGGCCAGCCGTGGTTAGTACTTGGATGGAAGACCACCAGCGAATACCAGGCGCTGCAGGCACCTGGAATAGGAGCTACGTTCCATTGGTGCTTTGGTAACATTCCTGCTTAGGGACCCCTTGGGGCTTAGAAGAAATTGTAAGCCTCTCGACAGGATTCGGTTAACGAAGGCTGCAGAGGCCGCCCTCCCTGGCTCCAAGCCGACGACGGGTCATGCCCTGTTTTCCTTGCAAGAGCGGGAGGGCGTGTGACGGCAAGCTGGGACTTCCGAGGCGCCCACGTTCCTCTGGTGGTGTCTCTCCTTCCCCCCCTCCCCTGCAGCTCTTGGAGCAGGCGCTCGTGATTGAGGAGCAGCTGCGGCGGGCCGCCTACCTGAACATGACTCAGGACCCCAGCCACCCCGCCATGGCCCTCAACACCCGCTTTGCCGAGGTGGAGTGCCTGGCCGAGAGCCACCAGCACTTGTCCAAGGAATCTCTGGCCGGCAACAAGCCTGCCAACGCCGTCCTGCACAAGGGTAAGAGGCGGGCGGGTAGGCGGGCCCGGAGAGGACAGTCCACGTGACCCCCCCTCCCTGCACCCCCTACCCTACCCATCCCGCGCCGCCGTGCTGTCTCCTTCTGTACCACACACTGAACCCATTAAAGTGCGGTTGTGATCAGCAAAGCCGCTGTGTGCCGTTGTCTCCTTGATCCTGCTCTGTGTATTTCTGGTGCATCTGGTGCTGTGACCTCCCTGTGGCACGTTCCACAAGCTTCTTCGGAGCATCTGCTGACGACAGATCTTTTGTGTGTCCACAATCCTCCAAGCCCCCCCACTTTTTTTTTGAACCTTCCAAAGGTTCTCCCTCTCCTGCTCAACCATGCTGGTTGAGTGTTCTCCTGAGTTTCCAGCTTTGGCGTCACGATCGCGAAGACGGCCAATGGCCTTTTCCAATAGACCCCGCAAAACGCGCTCCGAGTTATACCCGGCGCGCTTCTGAGATCTCTGGCAGTTTTAGTATATTTTCCTTGGTTTCTCTACCAAGTAGGATGTCAAGTACCACCAGTTCACGTCTGTCCCCATCCAAGTGTCACGTGAACACCGCTTACGTATTTCACTACCTGCATTATCATTTCTGGCGCCTTTCTCAAGTCTCCCTGGTCTGTTTCCCTGTGAGTTTTGTTGGTGTGCCACCACCTCACAAGCATCATCTGAGCAGTCTATCTTGTGTCGAGTCTTCCATAAGTATTCTCGGTGACTACATTCCATTCACTCAGGATTAATTACCCTAGAATTTCTAGTGCTTTGGGACCATCTGGGACTTCTAGGTTTCTCTCTGTGTTTGTGGGTGGACAGTAAGGGCTGGTGAGTTGGTGGGATGCCTCCTGCACAGAGAGTAGGCTGGGACACCGGCTAGGCACAGCTAGAGCTCCTTGGGGGATGTCTCCAGAAGACATGGACTAGGGAGTTGGTGCCTTAATGACCTTCCACGGTAGGTAGGTTTGGCACACGGGTTGTGGTGGGTGCCAAGACACCGGTTGACATGCGCTTCCCCCACCATGATGGTTTTCAGTCTCTTTCTCCTCCTTGTCTCCTTTCTCTTTCTCTCTCACTCCTGCCGGCCTGCCAGTGCTCAACCAGCTGGAGGAGCTTCTCAGCGACATGAAGGCCGACGTGACGCGCCTGCCGGCCACCCTGTCCCGCATCCCTCCGATTGCGGCCCGCCTCCAGATGTCTGAACGTAGCATTCTCAGCCGCTTGGCCAGCAAAGGGAATGAGACCCAGACGGTCCCGGTAAAAACGCTTGCCTTCCTCTTCTCCACTTGTCTTCTCCCTGACAGGCTCCCAGGAGATCAGCAGCGTAGGCGAAGGGGGGTGGGCAGGCATATCTGGTGGACCCTAAAACTGGCTTGCTTCTGTTCTTGTAAATTACAGAATCACCTGCCCTAAAAACAACCTCCCACCAGCCCAAGGCAGGATCACCAGCGTTGAGAGGCCCTAGGAGCTTTTTTTGGGGGGGGGGAGGGGGAGTGAGAAGCCAATGTCTGATGGCAGCAAAGCATAAAGTAGAATAGATGAATGAGTAATGAAAATGGTTCCATTCCTGAAAAGCCACGACCCACAGGGCGGGGGGGTCTCTTCCTTATGTGTATGCCAAACAAGTCCCCCTGTGCACATTTTGTCACAATTGGAACAAAAAGAGTGGGTGTGCAGGGGAAGAGGAGTGTTGGGTGGGGTGGGGACCAGAGGTGCACATGTAACAGGGAACCCCTTGCTCATCCATGCAAGGCAAGGTGGGACGGCCCCTGGAGAAGGCAAGAAAGAGTCCAGAGCTTATAGGACGTGATCCACCAGCCCACTGGGTCCCCATCTTGGTCAGGGAGGAGGGGTAGTGGTCTTCCTCTCTGGCTTCTGTGGAAAACAGGAGGGCTGAAGGAGGAGGATGGCCCACGGGCCTTGGCCAGAAGAGCCACTTAAGCTGCAATGAATCCCTCGTCCCCTGAGACTACTCAGTTAATGGATACAAATGTTCCATAACAAGAGGTCTTGTTAAACATTCAGCTTTTGCCACTGTGGTGGTGTTCCCCCCCCCCCGCCAGGGGGTGGGGAGGAATTTGCCCCCCCCTTCTCACTGCCCTCTCCCTTCCCCAACTTGCAGGCCTTTCCCCCTGGGCCCTACGCCACTCCTCCGACCTTCGGAGCCTCCTTTGGTGCCACACCGGGCGGGGCGCTGCCCACCATGGGCGCCAACTACAGCCAAATGCCCACTGGCTCCTTCATCACAGGTGAGTTGCAGGCCAAGCAGGGCAGGGCCAGGCAAAGGCGCGTTGGAGGAGCGGCCGTGGGTGTCAGCGAGCAGCACCTGCCAGCACAGTGTTAAGGAGGGCTTAGCAAACTGCACAGGAAACGACGGACCTTGTCTGGTTCTGGAAGCTACAAGGGGTTGGTCTGGTTAGTGCTTAAAGATGGGAGGCCACCTGGGAGGGCTAGGAGAGAATCCACAGCTGCTGGTCACAGGTGACCACCTTCGGCCAGGTAAACCTAAGTTCTACCTCCAGGCAAGGCAGCTTCCTACGTCCCTAACTCTGCAAGGATCAGAGGCCTGATTTACTCAGGAGCGCAGAGATATCAAAGGACCCTTATTATCATGGCTAAGAAATACTGGGTTAAAATACATAGATGGCTTAAAAGAAGTAACTAAACTGAATATAGAATTTAAATCAGAGATGTTTTTATTAGGTATTATGCCAGAAAATATCAATACACAGAATATATTACCATATTCTGACTGCAGCCAGAATAGTATGGATCCAAATGTAGAAATACGAAAATACACTTAAGGCCGAAGCAATTATACAAAAAAATTTAGATTGTGCTGAGATGGACAGAATGATAATGAGAATTAAAGAAAAAGAGGATTCTGAATATTACTTGACATGTCATAGATTTTATGACTGGTTTGAGAGAAGAAATAGTGTATTGGGTGGAGTTGAGACATGATGTAACACCCAGACAATATGATGAATGTCCAACTCACCGTCCCACTTCCCGCCAACCCTGTTGCCTTTTTCTCTCCCCGCTGGCGGGTCTGCAGCCAACGGTCCCCCTGTGATTGTGAAGAAGGAAAAGGAAGGCGAGAACCTGGAGAGGAAAGAGGCCAAGAGCGGGGAGGTGATCTGCATTGACGACTGAGGAGGGGAGCCACGGAGGCCGGCTGGCCCCCACCCGGTCACTCACGGACAGGTTCCTGCCTCTGGCAAAAGGGATTGCCCCCTGCCACCACCCACACCCCTCCAGCTGGTCTTTTTTGTTTTAATTTCCAGATCACGTCGATGGCTTTGCCTTGGGTTGGAGTGGGGAGTGTGGGTGTATGTATTGGGGGGGGGGGAGCTGCCTAGGCCCCTCTTTCATTTGATTTCTTTGGTGTTCCCACGTTCCTCCCTTTCCCCAACTGGGGAGCAAGGAGGAGGAGGAGGCAGCTGGTTTAGAAGAGAGAGCTGTTTGATGGAGCCAGGATGCACCCCCTGGTTCTGTTGCTGGCCTGGGCATTTTGTTGGCCAGGAAGACGGATGGAACGAGCTCCTGGGCTCCATCTTTGGGGTGCCCTACACGTGACAGGGCATGGGGCAACCCGGATTGTGCCAGGTTCCCTGCCCCCGCAGCAGTGCTGAGTCATTCGGAAGCGGCACTGCCAAGTGACTCTATAAATATGAATATATATATAATGTATACACACTCATCTTGTATGTTTAACCCCCCCCCCCTTTCCACTTGTGCTTGAACCCCCACTGGGGCAATAATGGGGCAGATGGGGGTGGGGTGGGAAGAGGACACACTCCTGAGCCATGTTCTGGTCTGAAACTGAGCAAGGAGGAAAAGCTGTTCCCATCCCGTACCTGGGAATTGGGGCCAAGGGGAGGGAACTCCACTGGACGCATTTCCCTTCCCAGGAGAAGGTCCCCGGGTGTGTCGGGGTGGGTGGGATTGGGGGGCTGCCGCTTCCCCTCCCTCCTACCCCTATGCCTGGAAGCACGTTTACTTGAGAGGTGGGGAAGAGGCGGCAGTAGGTACATGCTGCACTCCTGGTTTTTGTTGCTGAATCTTAAGTCACTTGTTTAAACCTTGCAGAATAAAGGCAGATTCCTTGGCTACATAAACCTGGATGTGTTTTGCCTCCTTTGTTGTTGTTGTTTTGTGTGTGTGTACACATCATGGGGGGCCTTTCCAGGTAAGGCTGTTAAGATTCCAGTTACTGTGCCTCCAAGCATTGACGTTTATGGGGATCCAGACAGGGTTTCCTCCCATAATCATCTCCATTTTCTTCACCGTCTTATTTTTTTAAGCAGAAAAAAATTGGTATTGCCTGAAAACACAGAAAAGGTGACCTGCTGCAGAGGGTGGACCTTGTGCGCTGCAGAGCAGAGGTGCCTGGAGGGATACCCTGCTTGCTCTCTTGGCTGCTTTGAGGCACAGCCAGTGGGAATCCAGATCAACTTCAAGGCACCAGCAGAGGTCAGCCTAACCCTTTTCAAACAGTTCCTTCAAGAAACCAGGCCTGTCTTCCAATTATGGGATGTTTCCGCCTCTGCCAAAGGACGGTCTAGTCACCTCCCCAAGGAGAGATCATACAGGAACTATAGAGAATCCAAGGGACCTTCTCTCTTTCCAGCTGTTAAACCTCGAGGTAGGAAATATTCAAAGTCACTTCTACTCCAGGCATGTCCAAACTTCGGCCCTCCAGATGTTTTGGACCACAACTCCCAGAATTCAAATCCTGTATTGCCAGTGACAAAGGACTGTGGGAGTTGTGGTCCAAAGCATCTGGAGGGCCAGAGTTTGGACAACACTGTCCTACTCCTTTTCTTGCTCACTTTCTACCAGAGGTCAGCGTTCATTCTACCCTTTCACACTTCTTGGGCAGAATCTCCCAGGTTCCTTGGCCCAGCTCTTCTCCACCTTGCGCTGATGGTCCCATTTTTGTTCTTGTTTTTGGCCTTTTAGCCATCCAAAGAGCACCCTCATAGCTCATCGCAATTTCTCCTACGCCGAGCTAAACATACACACCCGATTACCCTTTGTGAAAAGGAACCCAAAACTCATCCGCTGGGATCCTTGCTAGTGTGGTAATAGTTAAGCAATTCCTTGACACTCTTTTTTGGGAGAGAACTACAGTTCTTGTGACCTCTGTGAAGCACACATATGGGTGTTCATCAAGTAAACGTGTGCCACTTTGGAACACTCTTATAGAGTTCACAGACAAAATACTGTTAGTCTCCCCCTCTTCCCAATGTGCATGTACTGGCGAGCAAACGCCCAGGCCTCTTGATTCCTTTTAGCTGCAGCCCCGGTAGCATCTCGGGAATGTTCTTTTCCCCTTTGCTTTGGCAGGCTCACTGCTCAAATTCAAGGGCTGCCTTATCCGCAAGCTGCCATCCTGACCACATGTTCCTGTGCCTCAAGGAAAATTCCAACGTGCTCTTCAGAACACGACTCCTTGGGCACCAGGTGCTTTAGTCACATCCCTCCACTTGTTTAAAATCTCTGCAAACAGCTGGCCTTGCTGCGTTATACTGCATGCTTGGGGCCAGGGTGGACAGAACCCTTGTGAATCATCCAAAATGACACCCACAATTCATTAAAAGCAACACCTGTCGTAAGACACCGGCAGGTGGCAAGTCCAGAGTGGTGATTAAACAGGATATGAGTGATGAAGAGCGGCAACCTTTTTGTCTTGGGACAGTCACGCTTGGAAAGGCTCTGGGATTAACAGGAGACTGGATTGAGACAAAGTCAACAAGATGGGGAAATCAAAAATTGCAGGAAGAGACATTTTGCATGCATCACACAAAGGAAATGCCTCTGTACTCAATGATGGGGAAATGGCTGAGTAGCCAGATGCCTCTAACAATAGGAATCAGGCCTGTCCATCACGTCATCACAATCCTTTCCCATCCGGAGTCCTGAGGAGGCCACGACTTCTAAGATCCAAAGCAAGGGCAACATTCTTCAACTTTTCTACAAAATAACTTATAATGGTTGAAATCCTGTTGCTGTACGTTGCACCGTGCAAGTCTGATGAAATCAGCTGGGAGACTGTTTTTTAAAAGAAACATTTCCTATTTTTCTCCCCAGATACCTGCAGTTCCTATGTAATTCCCTTTCCTCCTCAGGTAAGTGTGGGCTCTGCAGGATCTGAAGAGGAAATCTTGAGCTACTGAATATAACCAGTGAAGTTTATCCCTGTTACAGTAATTCTGGAGGAGGAATTCAAGACTCCCCCCCCCCACCGTCCTACAGCTCCCACAGGTTCCAGAGGATGAAGGGGATTTGCACAGGAGTTGTGGGGGGCCTTGGGACAGGGACAGGGACAGGAAATGTAACTTGCAGGAAGACAGACTCGGTTAATGTTTCCTTATCATGGAAGCCAAAATTATTTAAAGAGGAACCAAGCAGCTGCAGGCAACTCGCAAGTCTAAGTAGATGAAGGAATTAGTGGTGTGGAGAGATGAGGGGCAATTACTCAATCACTCCACATGGCTTCTATAGGGCTGCGAAGGAAAGCGAAAGCTCTCTTACCACAACCAGGCAATTGGCTCCCTTGAGAGATGGCAACTCATCTCTTTATTTTATTTTTAAACTAGCCTTAACTGACTTAAGCAACCAGGATCTTCCATTTCCACAATGGCGGCAGAAAAGCAATGTTCTGGTCCACAGACAGATACAGGTTGCCAGCACATGGCATTCTGTACTCCTTTCACATATACGCTGAGAACCATAAGGGTATTTTCCGCCTATTAAGAAGCAATCACGTTCTTTTGTATTTGAAATCTTAAAAAGTTTTTTTTAATTAAAATTAAATAAATTGCAATTACCAAAATGTGAAACAGAAATCATAAATAAAAAAACATAATCAATGTCAAAAACATTTCACATAAATGCTTCTTGGAAAAGCAAACAACCAGCACTTAAGTTTTCTGAGAAGGAAACCATTACCAAATTAGATCCGATTGTCTCTTCTGATACATCTGTACACACATGTGGACTTGCACAAGAACATGTCTTGCAGATTGCCAGACATGCAGGTGAGAAGTGTGTTTGTTTAGGAAAAGGAGGGAGCAAAACCCACTTTTTGCTACTGAAGGATTAAGAATTAGCATAGGAAATTAAAGGACAGCTGCCTGTATCTTGACAGATGGACCCCACAAGATACCTAATCTCAGACCCCTCCAGCCAGAAAACAAGGTCTGTTTTGTTGTTCCCTAATGTTCATGCCTGAGCTAGAATTGGCCATGTTTTATGAATTCAATCATTCCTTGAGCTTCCGTGGTCAAAAGTATCCAACAATCCACAGCACCAGTATAACTTTACATGCCTTGAAGTTATAGTATGTGTTTATATGCAGACATAAAAAATAACATCTCCTCAAAGCTTGAACAACGAAGACAGAATATATAAGGGTGCTCTGGCACCTCCTATACCTTCCCTCCCACCACCCAAAGAAGACATGTCCAATTTGAAGTTCTGTAAAAACATTTACTTGATACCTTTAAAAACCCATTCACTCAGCCTTGAACCCCAAGTACAGCTTGTTAGCTATGATCTCAGACTCACCCACACAATTTCTGTCAAAAGGAGCATGGAGGAATACTCTCAGAAAGCTGTCTTAAAAACTGCCCGCCCACCCTTCCATTTTTAGGAGGACAAAGAGGTAATGGAGAAATTTAAAATACCAGGGGCGGGTGGATCAGAATTGTGATACAACACACAGGCAAGACATAAATACAACTGGAATTGTACTGTACCACATACTACTGAATTAAGACTGGAAAAAATGGCATCTGGCATCCCATATGACTGGACATGCCGTGTTGTACACACTTCATCTCCTATTATTTCAAATGGCAAGAGAAGCCTTGGACCACAGGATTAAAAAAAAAACTGTCCTCTCGCTTTTTCTGCATCACGACTCTCCAACAGTCTCTGTGGGAACAGCAACTTCCTGAAGGATTCTCTTTATGTGAAAACCAGCTTCCACTGCATCTCTGCCCATCGCCCTCCGCGCATTACAGACAAGGAAAGAACATCCCTCGCGATGCCAAGGGCTGGCGACACCAACACTTCTAGGAGGCAAGTTGGCCATGTGCTCGCCCAACGCAGCTGGTCCTGAATGTTTGTCGGCTCCAGCCAACTTGTCCTCATCAGATGATGTAGCAGGTCATCAGCGCCAAGTCCTTCATTTCAGAGCCGTAGGCTGTGCAGGAGAGAAGAGCCACCGAGGTAAACAAAACAAAAGGGTGACCTTGTTTTACACTCATAAATGCCTGAAATACTGGACTAATTCCTACTTCTTCTGCCGGCACAAGCCCCATTCTTTTATAGATTCTCATTCTCGTTGGAACCAGGCATTAAAGTCAGAATGTGCTTCGTGTAAATGAATGTGTGCCAGAAAAACCTCCCCTCCCATGGAAGCAAGCCAAAAAAATAATTGGTGCACAATAACCATGCCTGCACAATTCCATTCATGCATCCAAAGAGTCATAAGACTGCCGATTCCAAAAGCAATGGATATCTGTGTCTTTCTGCTTCAGTCAATTGGGATTTTTAAATTTAATTGCTACCCTGTTTTTCTTCTCCCTCCAAGCTAGTGAGGCAGCTTGCATATAATAATAATAAAGTACAGTATAAGTAAAATAATTTAAAATGGAGAGCAAAGGACAAAGACAGCCCAGCCTCCTTTCATGTGGGAGGGAGTTCCATAGCCTCAACCAACTATTGAAGGCCCTTGCTCCTGCCTACAGCAAGCACAACTCTGACAACGGCAAGGCCAAGAGAGAAAGGCTTCCACTGAATATCTTAAAACCTCATATGGAGAGACTGATCTCACAGGTAGTCAAGATCCAAGCATTCGGGGCTTTATAGATGAAAAACAGCACTTTCATCTCTACCTGGGAACTGAATGATATACAGTTACTAGGTATTTCATTAATCCCTCAAGAGCAAAGTGGTTTTATGCTCTATGCCTTCTTTCAATATTTTTAAGTCCAAGAAAGAACCGGTGAGGTGGAGAACCCCTACTAAGAACAACGGAATACCAACATCTCTGCAGGCAAAAACATCAGATAATGCTTGCTCCAACTCGATGGCCTTGCCCTCATTCCAACTTAATTTTAAGTGCACTTTACTCCATGGCAAGAAATGTTTGTGAGGCACTGCAGTAAAAAGGACAGGATATTAAATATAACCCCCTGCTGATAAAAACATGGCCCGGTAAGATAACAAAAGCACATAGACTGATGTACTGCACTAATAATCCTGACCTGAATATTTATTGCTTTGTTGACACCAATGATTCCTGAAACATTTACACATCTGTTATTATGTGTCATCTGGTGAGAACCAACTGATAGTGGCCCTGATGAGGCTTTCAAGTTAAGATATTTCAGGAGTGGCTTTACCAGTTCCGCACCATCCATGGCTGAGCAGGGATTTGACCCCAGGGCTCCTGAGTCCTTGTGGGTCGCTCTACCCATTGTATCACAGTGGGTCGTTAACCACATGTGGAGACAGAAAGACAAAAGCCACCTCAGGTTGGTTGTTTGGCTTCTCCTTCTCCAGAGGTAGATCATTAACACAGTGAGAAGGAAACCAGGGCACACATCTGCCCCAAATCGCCTCCAGACACACCCTTAAGCCACACTGGAAATGTTCATTTTAGTAAGCAGAACGCCTCAAGATTAAAGAAACCCTTAGCCAATTAATTTCAATTCACCAGCTATTTGCCAACACGGGCACATAAGGATGAATTAAGGTCCAAGCAGTTTGGAAATATCTGACTTAGTTTGGACTACAACTCCCAAAACCCAGTCAGCATTCTCTAGTCCAAAAAGCATTGCTTCCAAGTTCGGCCCAAACTGCACTGCTCTCCTTGCCCTTTCTTCAGGAAGCCCACCTTTTAATTTAGGAAATAATAAGAAGAGCTTTCAGAGAACGATCAGAGCCAACAGCAATGGAAGCAGCCCCCTCCATGGTGGCAACCCTAAATCCTTCCAACCTCCCAAAGGGGCCACAAGGAAAGTCTTTCCCAAACTCGGCTGCCAGCACCTGGAAGAGCTGTCTTCCTTCACTACAAATGCAGGAGCTGGCAATACCTTTACAGCCTGCTAAAAAAATATCATTCCATTTGCCTGCTTCATTTCCTCAGGTCTGCACTAAGGTCAATATCTTGAAACTGCAGGTTTCTAGTTAGGTGGGGAAGAGAGCAAACAAAAAGTCCTTGATCTGGGAACTGGTCTGAAAATGAAATAAATCTGCGACTATGTTTCGCTAGCAGGGGTTAAATTAATAATACAAATAGGAAATCCTCCCCTATCAGTAGTTGGCAATTCACTTATCCACTGGCTCAAAATTCTAAACAAACAAAAGTCCAGGAAACACCTATTTATATTCTCCCGCGTGGGCATCTGTCTAGATGGCCACTAGACAGAGGCAGCCAGAGCCCATGTGTTTATCAGCAAGGGGTGGGGTGGGGGGTTTGGCACTGATCCCTTGCTGAACAAGAGCTCCTACCCTCCCTTAGAGGCTACAATCCTGCTCAGCTGATGTAAAAAATGCAGCTTACATCTCCAACAAGCTTACTTTTCCAGCCTTACCTCTGCTTTCCAACTCTCAGCAGCATTTTCCCCTCTTTTATTTTTCTTAGCTTTAGTATTATTGCCCTTTCAATGACCCAAAATGCCTCTTCACACTCATTTATCTGAATGGCAACTATTTTAACATGTTGACAAGGTTGCCAGCTCCTTGTCACCAACTTTATATAACAACATCCCGTCCAGTAAAATAAAGACATATTCAAGTTGAAGATCAGGGAATCGGCATCTTACAAGGCAGCATTAAAGCTAAGAGAGAAGGCGAGCAAGTCACTATGAGTGTCTTGGCAGTCAAGCCGCCCCCGCGCCCCCAATGGCAATGCTGTCGAGTTCTGGCCTGGACTACAAAGCCCATCACTGCAGAATGGCCAAGGACACCATCCTCCCCGATCTGAGTTGGCCTATACAGTAGGACCCCCCTACCCACTGGTTTATTATCCACTGATTTAGTTATCCATCGCTGGCAGAGCAAAAAAGTAAACAAATAATTCAGCAGCTGTAAAGCAAGATACTGCCGCAAAACAGCAGCCATAAAGCAAGCTGCTGTCAACAAACCGCATTTGGGGGGGGGGGGTGTTGGCGTTCTCTCTTATCCACGGGAAGGCCTGGAGGAGAAGTCCATCCCAGGTTACAAGCCATGATGGGGATGTGTCATCTCCAGGCTTAAAACCAGGGCACTTCAAGGGCCAGATGCAGGGGAGGAGTGGGATCAGGAGACAGAGATCTAGTCTCATGCGCTCCCAGAGGCATCTGGTGGGGCCACTGTGAGATCCAGGAAGCTGGACTAGATGGGCCGTTGGCCTGATCCAGCAGGGCTCTTCTTATGCTCTTATGACACCAAACAGCACCATTTTGGGGGGGTGGGGATGTTGGCGTTCTCTCTTATCCAAGGGAAGGCCTGGAACCAATCCCCCGCGGATACTGGGGTCCTACTGTATAACCCCTGTCTTCCCCTCCATCTCCCGCCGTCCCACCACCACCACCGCCACCAGACAGCCGGACGTACAGGGAGAAGGAGGCGAAGGAGGGGAGGGCGAAGACGACGACGGGCCACTCACGGTTGATCAGCGGCGGCCTCCTCCGGGGGGGCAGGGAGCGGCTCCGGCCACGCCGCGCCTGGCGACTCGCGCCTCTTCCTCCTCCGCCCTTGAGGAGCCTCTTGAGGGCCCGCCAGAACCGCCCCGGCCCGTCGTCGTCGTCGTCGCCGCCTTCTTCCTCGGGCGGCAGAGAAGGCAGAGGCGGCGGCGGCAGCTCCGTCGCTTCCCCTCCTCGGCGGCCTGGCCCCTTCCTCCTCCCTTCCTCCCGCTGCTCCTCCAGGCGGACGACGCGGTGCCAGAGCTCGGCGTCGATGGGCGGCAGGACGAGCCTCCTCCGTCCCGCGCCGCTCCCTCGCCTCACGCCGGCCACGAGGAAGCTGGCGCGCTCCCGCAGCGACGTCACGGCGCGGCAGTAGGGGCACGTGACCTCCTCCCACCAGCCCTCGCGGGCCAGCTGGCACACGCAGGCGCTGCAGATCACGTGCCGGCAGCGGGAGGGCTTCCAGGAGCCGCGCGCGGCCCCGAGGCGGCGGGGCGCGCGCCCGCAGCGGTCGTAAGGCAGGCAGCAGATGCCGCACTCCAGCTCGTCGTCGTCGTCGCCGACGTCATCCCGTTCCGGGGGCGGCGCCGAGGCCGCTGAGGCCACGCCCACCCGGCGCTGCTCCTCCTCTTCCAACAGCATCGCCGCGGAATAAGAAGCCGCCGCGGCCGGGCTCCCGGTATATATAGCCACGAGGGGGCCGCGTGTTGATGCGCTTGGCCCCGCCCCCCGCCTCTCAGCCAATGCAGAGCCAAAAGGGGCGGGGCGGCCGGAGCGGTTCGCGACCAACGGTTCACGCCTCCCTCGCTTCTTTTAAATTGGGGAGAAAAGGCGGGAAAAGGTGGCGGGTGGGGCCGAGAGCGCCTCCCCGAGGAGTGCGGTGACGTAATGCGTCGTATTTGTAACCGCTTCCTGCCTGACAGAAATTAAACGGTCAGCGTTCAGGGGGAAAAGCTCGGCTTCTCCTGTTGAATGGTCTACCTGTACTATGATTATTATTTTTTAATTGGGCCTCAGGGACCCTGATTTCAATTTACTCCCAGGAAATTTGCATAATTTTAAATATTATAGTAAGTTTTTATTTCTGTTGATTTGAACAGATCTGAGAGGGTCTTGTTTTTAATTAGATATTGGTTTTTTAAAAAGTCAATAACAACTGTCAAGAATTTCCACAGATGAAACCATATTCATTACTGGCTGCTGACCAGTGGAGATAGCCAAAGATATATACTTTAACTATATGTTATACCAAATTTAATATGTTCCTTTGTTACTTGTCATGTTATCCAATGTTGTAAATCACCCAGAGTAGACCTAGGGCTAGATGGGTGGTATAAAAGTCAAACAAATAAATAAGGAAATCCTCAGTGGGAAATTCTCTCTCCCTCTCTGGCTCCAACCTAACATTCCCTGGCAATGAGGTTAGCCTGGATGAAAGGGGAATCCTTATTGGAGGCATCCCGAGATTCCTAGAGGGAGACTTACTTATTTTATTTTGCTTAGAATATTTTACTCTGGGACCTAGAGAAAAGCCTGACCTCATGATATTAACACTGGAGCAGGCTCACAAGGGAAGGTGCTACATAGTTTTGAAGTGATTTCCATTCAAACATCAAAAGATCACAGTGAAAATAAACACAAGGCACCCCTTGAGTTTTTGCTTTGTTTTTGTCACACATACTCAGACTTACAGATTGCCTCTGAAATGCTATCAAGATATGGTCCGGATTTTAAGGGGTGGCGGGAGAATACAGATCAGTGTAACACCACTTTCTCTTTTGGGCAGGAACTAGAAGAGCAGTGCTTCTCAACCTGTGGGTCCCTAGATGTTCCTGGACTACAACTCCCAGAAATCCTGGCCATCTCAGCTAGTGATGAAGACTTCTGGGAGTTGCAGTCCAGGAATATCTGGGGACCCACAGGTTGAGAATCACTGGAACTAGAGGATCTCATGATGGGAGAAGCTTGATTTGTTGTCCTATGCCACCTTTTCTCCAAAGAGCTCAAAGCCAGGCACACAAGCAGTGGTGTTTCCCTTCTTGATCCTCCTAAGAACCCTGTGAGGTGGGTCAGGCTGAACAAGGGCGGCTCTATCCCAGGATCATCCACTGAGTTTTATGGCCAGGCGAAAGTTTGAGAACAGGTGTTTCACCACCTCCCCAATCATAGTGGCCCTCTCAGTATTGTCTTGGTGGTGGTATTATTATTACAACAAGTACCTTGAGAACCATTATATTGACAGCCAGGTTCTAGACCTCCAAAGCAGCAGAGTGGGTTGTGATCCAGAATTGCTGACAGAGGCCAGGCAGAGGGAATCCCACTTCCCACCTCCCAACCTATTATGCCAACTCCACTGTCTGCTGATCCATTTCTTTGCACCATTCAAAGTGCTGGTTCTAACTTGTAGAGCCCCAAATGGCCTGGGTCCGTGCTCTCTCACGGACCGCATCTCCCATTATGAGCCAAATCAGGTGCTAAGATAGGGGAGGCCTTTCTCTTAACCCCACCACCTTCACGGGTGCATCTGATGTGGGATAGAAGAGAAGGCCTTCTCTGTGGTGGCTCCCAGACGCTGGAACTCCTTCCCACTGGAGACCAGGCTGGACCCCATCTTTTGCTGTCCTTCCACAAGCAGGCAAAGACCTTCCTCTTCAGACAGGCTTTCCCCTCAGTGAACTGCCTGAGGAGAATTTTTAAATACAGTGGTTCCTTGTATAAAGGAATTTTCATTCAAAATGAAATTCTGTTAAACAAATTTTCCTTTATACAAATTTCCCATAGGAATGCATTGAAAACAGAGTAATCCCTAATCACAACCATTTTTATGTTGTACAGATTCACCCCTTAGGCAATTCTGTTAAGAAATTTCCCCTATCTCCGGAATTTGTTTATGTTGTACAGATTTTATGTTATACAAACCATTTGTTATACAAGGGTCCAGTGTATTTGGTTGTGCCTTGCATCTCTGAATTTGTTTTCAATGATGCTTCCTTGTATTGTTTTATTTTTTAGAGTGGTATTTGTTTGATCCTTCTTAGTACTCCTATACTCCATGTGGTTGGCTTTAGATACTGTCTTTTAGTGACAAAAGCCTCCTTGGATCCATTTTTTAAAGACTAATAAGGTGGGGTAAAAGATTTTAAATAAATCAATAAGGCAAGACTGCGTCATATTAAAAATGAAGGGGGAGAGGATGCTGGAATGAGCAGACCAGGGGCCCAGTCGGACTCTGCAGTTAGTACCAGAGTGACATTTGAGCCTGGTGGACACAGGTAGCTGAGTCGAGGTTGATGCGTCGGCTAGGAAAGCCCATGCGATTCTTGGTTGCATCAACAGAAGCACAGTGTCAAGATCAAGGGAAGTGATAGTACCACTCTATTCTGCTCTGGTCAGACCCCATCTGGAGTCCTGTGTCCAGTTCTGTGCACCACAATTTAAAAAGGATGTTGACAACCTTGAGCGGGTGCAGAGGAGGGCGACCAGGATGGCTGAGGATCTGGAGGAAATGTCTTATGAGGAACGGCTTAGGGAACTGGGAATGTTTAGCCTTTTAAAAAGAAGGCTGAGGGGGGATATGATACCTATGTTTAAATATTTGAAAGGATGTCATATTGAAGAGGGGGCTGGTTTGTTTTCCATGGCTTCAGAGACTAGGACTCAGGGAAATCGTTTCAAACTACAGGAAAAGAGATTCCATTTGAACATCAGGAAGAACTTCATGACAGTTAGAGCTGTTCGGCAGTGGAATATGTTGCCACAAAGGGTGGTGGAGTCTCCTTCTTTGGTGGTTTTTAAGCAGAGGCTGGATGACCATCTGTCAGAAATACTGTGATGGGGGTTCCTGCATGGCAGGGGGTTGGACTGGATGGCCCTTGAGGTCTCTTCCAACTCTATGATTCTATGATTCTATGACTCAGCTTTCTGTCCTTCCGATGTCAGTGAACGCAGTAGCCAGCGCCCAGAGGGGGCCCAGTGTGTAGCCTACATAATTACATTTGCCCACTGCCCAGAAAGTGCTTCGAATACTATGGGGTGGTGTATAAACATCAGGATTTTCAAGCATTGCATGTTGACTTTTTCTCCCCGTCTCTGGCTGTCTCTCCCATCAGTGACACAGAGGCACGGATGGAATTGGTGAGATGTGGTTGTGGGAAAAACCCTCGGAGGTAGCGACAAAACGTTATGCTTCTTGGCTCCTGGGTACTACTGGAAAGTCTCTTTCTGTACCTTCCAATTCCAACCTCTGTCTTGGACAAACAAATTACAGTACAGTATGGGTAAAGCAAACAAGATTTAACCACGAGGCGGCTGACGGGTTCCAGTGAAGTCAAAACTGACAAGAGAACAGAAAGTGCAGAACTGGACATCCCACCCCCCAAGTGTTTATGTTGCAGACACTTCCTGGTTGCTCAATATGTTGACGGAGAGGTCAAACAGACACTGTCTGTTTGGTTTTTAAGTCCACCGTTCCTGGGCGCCTAGAAAGGCACTTGCTTCAGCTTGGAATGCCCCCTGGGTCTCCATCCCAGTATGCAATACAGTAGGACCCCCGGTATCCGCTGGGGATTGGCTCCAGGCCTTTCCGTGGATAATGAAAACCGTGGATAAGAGAGGACGCCTGCCCCGCCCACCCCCAAGCTGTTTCCTGACAGTAGCTTGATTTATGACTGCTGTTTTGAGATAGTAGCTTGCTTTACGGCCGCTGTTTGTGACAACAGCTTGCTTTACAGCTTGCTTTGTGGCTGCTGAATATTTTAATTGTTTCCTCTGCCAACCATGGATAACTGAATCAGTGGATAATGAATCAGTAAATACTGGGGTCCTACTGTATTGAAATGTGACCTGCTGCTACCAAGAGATAAATATGTTTCTCCCCTCAAATCGGGGCATCCGTTAGTCCTTAATTTAATGGATCGCAAATTTTAAGAGAAAACCATATTCCTCCTCTGTGGTTCGCACATTCAGGAGATCTATTGTCACAGCAACTTGCTTTCCTGTTTGAAGACCGATCTTTTCATCCCATCCTTCTTTCATGACTTTCGGGGCTCATCCAAACTAACTGCCTTTTTGATAGAAGCATACCAGGTTTGTTCATTACGGTTTCGGAAGCCATGTGGACTGTTGGAGGTATTAGGAGAACCCGGTAGGATGTCCATGTCGTGTAAAGCTTTTCTTGGGAACAAAACCAACAATATTGGCGATCCAATCGCAAGTTCTTTGGTCTCATCCTGGAGGCAGTTTTGGTTTGTTATGCTCGGTAGAGCGGAGCCCTAGCAAAAGGAGCAAAAGGCAGCCTCTTAGTAAATGCTTTAAAAAGTCCTTGCTTCCCTCTGCCCTCCTCGCTTCTTTCCTATGCCTACCTAAAGACCCATGAAATTGACTCTCTCACACACACACACATACCATCTTTGCACCTCTCCTTCACTTATGTAGCTTGTCTGCAACCCAAATGGCTTAAGAAGTTCTGGAGGCCCCATTGGAAGCCAACGGGATCCCCAGCGGGTTCTGGGTGCCTTTGAGTTCCTCCTCGTGTGCACCTCGTGACCAAACAGGAAGCCGGCGTCAACCTCATGCAAATTTCATTCTTGGCACCTGGGATGATGGATCAGTGACAAAGGAATGAAGCACCGGGCTATCATGAGGGAATCTGAAAGAGCCCAGACCGGCTGGCTCAGACACCTCTGGGGAGACAGTGAGCAAGCCTTATGGGATCTTGTTCTGGGACACAGGGACTTAAGGAAAGAAGTGTGTGTGTGTGTGTGTGTGTGTGTGTGTGTGTGTGTGTGTGTGTG
>JAHTLZ010000224.1:448641-458860 GCA_023846285.1 Phrynocephalus versicolor | reverse complement strand
GAATCATTTCATCATTCCTACACCCAGAGTCCCACCCCAGAGTTCATACATGCTCCCACACAAGATCCCAGAGATCCCCTCCGACCAACGACCCAGCGAGGCCTGGTCTTCTGAGACAGGAGCTCCCAAGGTTCAAAAAAGGAGTCATGCAAAGTGGTTGGTTTTATGTAAACAAAAGCCCAGTCCAATGAAGGTGCGGGAGATCCTTTGAGACCGAGATACATGCTGTTTTCATATATCGTTGAGATGTTCCCTTGCTAACCTGCTCTCATGATTAAACTGCAGTACTGCAGCCAAGACTCTGCTCGCAACCTGAGCGAGATCCCAATGTGCTCAGGTAGTCGGCTAAAAAAGTGTCTCAACCTTCCGTCCATCGGAGGTCATTACACTGAATACAAAGCTCACGGGGGGTGGGGTGGCAATGTACTGCCTGCATGATTAAATTATAAACCATCCAGAGCATGCCTTAAGTGCTATAAGGCCATATTGACAAGTGACACGCATTGCTTTGCTCTCCGTCTTGTTTGTCTCAGTTTTTCTCCAGACATGATTTATAGAGGGGATGTTTTTGTTTTTTTAACACTGATGCCGACCTGCCCAGAAAAGACGGGAAGAGTCTTTTTTTCAGGCTCTCCTCCCAATGGCCCATCTAGTCCACTTTCCTGTATCTCACAGTGGCCCCACCAAATGCCTCTGGGAGCTCACGAGACTAGATATCTGTCTCCTGATACCACTGGCCCTTGAAGTACCCTGTTTTAAAGCCTGGAGGTGACACCCACACATCATGGCTTGTCACCTGGGATGGACTTTTCCTCCAGGAATCTGTCCAATCCCCTTTTGAAGGCATCCAGGCCAGATGCTATCACCACATTCTGTAGCAGGGAGTTCCACAGACAACGCGCTGGGTGAAAAAATATTTTCTTTTGTCTGTTCTTACTCTCCCAGCCCTCAATTTGAGTGGATGTCCCTTAGTTCTGGTATTTCATGAGAGGGAGAAGAGTGTCCCTCTATCCACTTGACTCATGCCCTGCATTATTTTGTACATCTCAATCATATCCCCCCTCAGATGCCTTTTCCCCAGACTAAACAGCCCCAAATGATTTAGCCTCTCCTCATAAGGGAGGTCCCCCAGCCCAGTGATCATTTTAGTTGCTCTCTTTTGCCCCTTTTCCAGTTCCACTGTTTTGTTCAGGTTTGCTTGCTTTTAAGTCCTCAACTGTATTTGCATTAGTGCAAAGTTTAATTGTGTGTGTATGTTTGGGGGCGGGTTATGCTTAACTTGTTATGCTTTTAATTCTGTCGTTTTCAAATATTGCGAGCTGCCCCTTCTCGGGAGAAAGACAGCATACAAAACAAGCAAGCAGACAAACAGATTTGGAGGGATTAAGCACCCCAATCCACGCCATAACTGGTCCTGTATGCATTCTGCACCTGGGCCGTAAGTGAGACAAGGACCAGAATGCCCGGATCTTGTCTAGGATGCTCCTGGTACCCTCACAGGCATGTGGCTCTTCTCTGTGCAGTGCCTGTGGGTTCATTAGCCCTGCCGTGCGGACCCTGCTGTGGTGCTCGCGCCTCTCGCGGCTTCATTAACGGACGGAGCTACCGCTACGAGCGATAACGGAGATAAAAATAGACAAGAGAGCTGATCTCGGGGCTTCCAAACGGGGTCACTGCCGCCAGGAGCTGGAAGCTTCTGTGAGGGAAAGAATGGGGTGGGAGGCGGGAGTAAGACCCGAGCAGAGGGGGTAATGCGGCCAAAATTCTCTCCTTCAGCCATTATTTCCCACCCTCAGTGCTGCTGGGGATATATTTGGGGTCTATTTTATTTTTTTTTGAGGGGAGGAGAAAATTAAGGACGGCTTTGCAGAAGTTCCTCCTCTCCGGTGTTTCCTTGTAAAAATGCCCAGCGGGGAGTCAAAGGATAGCCCAGACCGGGTTTTTTTGGGGGGGGGGCAGTGCCGGCCAGCACGCAAGAGCAAAGCGTCAGGATGATGCCTCTGAGCATATGTGGAGTGCACCTCTGCTGTCGCCCTCTAGCCGCAGCAAGAGCCGTCACATCAGTAAAACAGATGGCCCTCATAGCCGCACATCTGTTTGAAATGGAGTACCTCGAAAAGAAAAAGGGGCACCTCTATTCCTCTCAGTGTTTTGGACCTCAAGAGCCATCAGCCCCTGCTGGCATGGCTAAACGTGAGGGGTGATAGGACTTGTAATCCTAGGCTTGCCTACCTCTGCTGTCAACATACTGAGCTTGACTTTTCCAAGAGGGTGGGGAAATTTTTTTTGGGGGGGGACTACAGCACCCAGAATCCCCAGCCAGCATAGGCACGGGCCTTGCTTCCCTCCCTCCACTGGCACCAAACAGACTTCCCATGGCAAAATGACCAGACCGAACAGTGGATTGGGCCCTCAGGAGACCCTATAGAGTCCAATCTCAGCTGCGTTGTGAAGTGCCAGCTGGATGACGCTGGGGCCTTCCTCCCCCCCCCCCAACCTAGACTACATCACAAGCCAGGTGTGAATGTAGTGGCATTGGAAATCCTGTCCGGTGTTGTGAATTCTCTGGACAAAATGAAGGTTAACTAAGGTTAACCACCTGAAGTTGTTCTCTGAATTAAACTTGGTGGTATAGAAATCCAAAAACCCTTCCCTGAATGATGGACTACCTATTATGTGTCTTTTACACGATCTACCATACATGATTACACAGACTTTGTATTTATAACCAAACTTATAACTTTGTGTTTATATTTCCCCTGGTGTGATTGCATTGTCACTATGTTTTCAATGTTAGTCTCCGTCCCCCATAACGTTTGGATGGTCTACCGTGCACGATTAAATGAAATGTTTACGCTCTCTTTAACTGCCCATGTTCTCTTGTAGCTTTAATTGTTGCCTTTTAATGCTGTAAGTAAGATGTCCCTCAATTCCCTGTTCTCAAACTTGAATATGTCTTAATTGTACTGGACTGTCTATTGTCCCTCATTACTGTAAGCCACCTTGGGTCCTTTTCCAAGGAGAAAGGCGGGGTAAAAATATTCTAAATAAAAATAAATAAATGAATAATTAAATAAATTCATATTCCCTGTGAGTCCACTGAAGCCGGAGGTTGAAAAAGTTCCTTTTTTGGAACACAGCTCTTAGATTCCCTGAGCCAGCAGGCCTAGCGGCCTTGTAGAAAACAACCGTTTCCCCACGTTCTTGTTAAAGTTGCCAACTTCTTTTTGGGGGCTTTGCACCTCTGCCCTAGACAAGCTGAGAAATCCAGACTTCTCCTTACTGTCTCCAGACACTTGTGTGGAAATAACTCTTTAGATCCACTTCCTGGAACAGGCTTTGTTGCAAGTTTCTCCACCAATTTTGGGGAAGGTGGGCCGACGAGGAAAGCGAGGCAGTGGGGGTGCTGTTTTCCCAGACCAAAGTTGGCCATCTTGACTCGTGTCTGAGGGGTTGCTACGCTGACCCTATTTCTCTTCTCCTCTTCCACACCAGGGGGATAAAGATTACCGTTCCCCCAAACGCCAGCTGCCGTCATCCTACGGATCTCAAGGCTCAGCCTCATCATTAAACCATGAGGGACCACGAGGAAAACAGACGGCAGAGGGGCCAGACACCCAATCCCTCGCCAGCCACGATCTCAACGTGGCCCCAGTCGGTCAGAATTGCGTCCCTCCGAGAGCAAGCTGGACTCACCCACTGGATTTTATGGGAGACTTTGCGTGTCCCTTCCCTTGATGCTTTCTGCATCCAAAATGTTATTATTTCATTTATTTAAAATATTTATATGCCACCTTTCTCCTAAAGGAAGGTCACGGTATTAAGAGAAACCAAGTTAAAACCAATAATAAAAGGGTTTTTTAAAAGCATTAAACAAATATTGCATTTAAAGCTCCTAATAAGAGCTGTGTTAAATCCACAAGTAAAACACAAGATGAAACAAACTTTTTTAAAATTGCCCTTGGTCAACCGGTGATTTAAAGGAAAGGCTGCATGGAGAGAAAAGTCTTTGTCTGCTTGTGGAAGGACAGCAAAGATGGGGCCAGGTGGGCCTCCAGTGGGAGGGAGTTCCAGAGTCCGGGAGCAACAACAGAGAGGGCCTTCTCCAGTGTTCCCTATGGAGGTGGTGGGATGGAGAGAATAAACTCTCCCCTGATGGATCTTCACACCCAGGCAGGCTCATAAAGGGAGATGCGGTATTTTACATGGTTTGGACCCAGCCCACTTAAGTTTTTGGAACTGGCAAGCCACTCCAGTATTCCTGCCAAGAAAGCTCCACAGACATGGGGTCACGACACACAAGAGTTAAAACCAGCATTTCAATTATAATCAGAAACAGATCGGCAGCCTGTGAAGCTGCTTTGACAGGCCAAAAACAGAGAGAGAGAGAGAGAAAAAGAGAGAGAGAGACTCTAATTCCCAGGTTGACGCTCTTACGCATTATATCCCATTGCCCTTCTTTCCAGCAGGCGCCTGCGGTTTCCCCAAAAAAGGCACTCTGCACATGCTTGGAAGAAAACAGCAAAAAGCTCTAAAGCGCCTTAAAACATAGCATGTTCTATTTGGCATGAAAGCTTTGCCCAAGCAAAACATTTCACTCCTTAAAACTTATCACCCCCACCTCACCCCAGTCCCTGCTGTCTCTGGACCAATTCAGCATCTTTCGAACGGCGCATAGTATTCTGTCCATCAGACAGAGGCTTTAACAACCCACAATTTTTTTTTTAATTCAGGGCTTTGCGGTGTGGCCTTGGTTTGAAACGATGTCAAAAAGCATTGTTTTATGAGGTGCTTATGCTTTGTGGTTTGTGTTTTAAGTCTCTGCGTCCTTTCTTTAAAAACAGATATAATAATCCCCCCCCTCCCCAGGATAGCAGTTTTAAAGAGAGAGAGAGAGAGAGGGCAGATATAAATATTGAATATTAAATCATAAATTTTAAATGACGTTTTCATCTACATCTTTAAGATGAACAAGATCAGGACTGGGAAACATGCTGTAGCCTGAAATAAATATAGACGCAAAAGCGTATTTATAAATGCACCTACTTATGGTGAGAAGATCCACCATTCAAGTTTTTTGTTGACGGAGCTCGGTGACCTTCACGTCTGATTCCTTCGCTAGGCTCGTCCTTTGCCCCCCCCACCCCACTGTTTCTGTGCCTCCCAAGAACTCTGTGTGACACACACACACACAACACAACACACACACGCACACACACACAGAGTCATTGAAAGTTTAGCATCTCTCCTACTTCTAAGGTGTCGTGACATCTTTCTTTTTTTCCTTTTAACCTGCTGTCGCTCAGCCAGCGGTGGCACAGAAGGTTCTTCCTGGCACACTCTGCCAGGGGTGGGAGTGGGTTGTCACCCCACCACAGAAAGAGGGGGGGGGACATAAAGCCGGCTGGAGGGTTCGGGGTCCTCCGAGATCCCAAAATAACAGAGCTCTCTCCGTACGCCACCCCGCAGGCATTGGACCCAAACGTCCTTGGGGGGCATCCCAGACCACATCGGAGTCCACCTGGCTGTGGTTCCCGTGCACACTCCCCCCCCCCCGCTCTCTCTTTGCCCTCTCTAGGTTGGCATCTTCCTCTCCCCTAAATCAGCCCCCCCAGACCTCTCTGCTGCCCTCCTCACCCTCTTCCTATATATCAGACCCTCCTCTCCACTGCACTGCAGTCCAGAACACAAGCGACGTTTCTGAAAGAGATGTAGCATATATGGCAGGACTGGCCTGCTCAGTTACAAAACAGGAATCCTGGGTAGTTCCTTGTTTGTTTGTTTGTTTGTTTGTTTGAGCCACAGTTCCCATCATCCGTGGCGTGATCTTCAGCCCAACGGCTTAGGGGTTTGGAGAGGTGCAGCCGAATAGGGTCCCAAAGTGCTTGGACCGACAGCAAAACCCTTCAGGAATGACCCCTGCCACTAGGCTAAACTGCCCTTCCTTTGCCAAATGGCTGCTATGGGGTCAAAGCTATAGGTCCTGACTTCTCCTAGGAGAAAACCCAGACACTCCCCTCTTAACCCACGGCTCCGTTGACATGACATGCTTTTTTGCAAGGATGCACGGGTGCCCCGGGCGTTGGATTAAACCCCATTGCTTCCCTTTCAAGGAACCCCCAAAATTCGGGCTCACGTTTCCCTCAAGGCACTCTAGTGGTTATGACCCCCCCCCGCACCGGGGGGGGGGGGAGGGGGGTGGGGTGTCTCTCCCCTCCCCCACTCCCCACTCCTTTGAGAGCAAAGGGATTAAACCTAGGGTGAGCCGAGAAGCCATCTAAAGTTTAATTAAATGCCTGATACGAAGTTACGGGATTAAAACCATCCCAAAAGCCACGAGTCCATGATTGCTGCATGGGGCATGTGTGGGGGGGACATGTGCAATGACGTGGTTGCGTTTGAGGAGGGGGCTCAGGAGCTTATGTACCTGCTCTCCCCCCACCAAGTCCCCCCTCCAACGAAAAAATCAGGTTATGAGCATCACAGAGCTCCAGATACCCCTTAGGCTGGCTCTGGAATTCTGTGGTATCTTGCTATACGTTCCCTGTCCCCCCCCCTCCAGTTTGGGGAGTTCATAAAGATCCTTTTCTTATATTCCACTATATTTCTCCTCAACCTCCCCCCCCCACCGCACCCCACCCTTCAGGCTGTTGCTGTGGAGGTGACGAAGGAGTCCTGGCCCTCACAGCTAGCCATGGGGCCACCTTCAGTCCCCCAAACCCCATTTACTTGGGGAGGGGTGTTAGTTTGCTTCCGCTGGCCACAGTTCCTGCTCCCCCTCCTCTCCTCTGTCACACAATGGCCCAGGATGCGTCCCAGAAAAGGACCCCCCCCAATCCCACAAACGGACCTCTCCCCCTGCTGCAAAATTTATTCCCCCAGCAAATAGGGTGGGGGCGGCTATTAAACCTTCAATCCTCCTTCCATCCCACCCCGCCATCACAACTATGACAATCCCAAGTGGTACCCTCCCCGCCCCCTGCACAGAAACCCTCCACACACACCCGGAGTCCCATAGATTGGAATCTTCTTCTATCAAATCCTTTTGGGGGGGATCTCAACCCCAAACCTGCCCTCCTCCACCCCACAAGCCTAAACCCTCCAGGCCGGCCAGCTTCCTCTGCCTCCCCTGCGCCAAATCCTCATCCCAGAAACCCAATAGCTTTTGGACCAAGTTACTGGGGTGGGAACTACACCTCCCAGAATCCACCAGCCAGTGGACATCCTAGCAAAAGACCTTTTTCCCTGGACGATGCCTCCCATGATCTGTGGCAGTTCTTTTGGTTGCAATAAAGAGCCCCACTCCCAAATCCTCCTGGCCAGGGAAGCGATTGAGAAAGTTCCTTTTTTTGGTGACTACACCTCCCAGAATTCCCCTGGCCAGCCCTGGGTTCCCCAGAGGCAGTCAAACTACATCCCCCGTGTCCCCCCCGCCCCCAGAAGCAAGCAAAGAGCTGGGGGAAGTTCATTTCTCTTTGAACTACCCCTCCCAGAGTGCCTCCTGCTGCTACCGATCGTAAAAGTTACTTTTTCCCCCCACACCGACGCGCAACCTTCTACACCTCTCCCTGCGCAGAGCTGGGCAAAGTTCCTTTATTGCATGGGGGGGATTATGGGAGAGGTAGTCCCATAAAAGTTACTTTGCCAGGCGCTGCCAGCCCCCTTGCCCCCCCCCCCCTGGCCTGAAACCACCCACCCACCCCCCGCCCGCAAATACCTGTAGTTCATGCCGGTCGCTCTGCCGGTGGACTCGCGCAAAAGGAAGGCGATGTGGGGCAGGTTCTGGCCCGGGGGCCGGGGTCCCAGGGCCAGGCGGGCCCCTTTGCCGGGGGGCTGGTAGCCTCCGTTGCCTTGTCCGCCGGCCCCTTGTCCGCGGGAGGCCCCCCCTCCGCCCCCGCCCCCTCCGCAGAGCCGGTCATCGCTGCTGCGGCTGCGGAGGTTTTGCTCGGTGCAGGCGATGGAGACTTGCATGGCGCTGCCGGGGCGGGGTGGGGGGAGAAGCGCTGCTGGGGAGGGGGCGCTCAGAGGAGCCCCCGGCTTGGAGGAGGAGGAGGAGGAGGAGGAGGAGGAGGAAGGATCGGGGCCGTCGTCCTCCCCCCTTGGACGCCTGGCTGGAGTTGCATGCAGCGGGAAGAACGGGTGGAGTGGGGGGGGGGAGAGAAGATGGGGAGGCTCTTCCTGGGGAAGATGTGCCGCCCCCTCCCCAAAAAGAGGGGATCGGGGAGGCCAGGCGTCCGAAGCGAGCCTCTCTCTCTCCTGGACGCCGGTAGCCCCACTTCGGAAGAAGTGGGGTGGGGGGGGGGAGAAAGAGGTTATCCGGGCCTCATTTGCATGCCCGGCCCCGCCCCCTGGCCCTCTTTTGGGAAGGTGGGGGGGGGTTGCCGCGCGAAAGGATGCTGAAGGATGCAGGCGAGGATGCAGGCAGAGAGAGAGAGAGAGAGGTGGGGACCGCAGCCTCCGCCCCCCCCCCCCGCACCGCCGTGCCGAAGCTCTGACGAATAAGAAACCGGGGGTGGGGGGGTAGGATGATGAAGAGATCGAGGGTTATTGGGAGCGGGGGGGGCAGAGAGAGGAGAACAGGACGGCTGGGTTCTCAGGAAGGGCCTATGGGACGGTCCAGAGATGGAAGGGGGGGCTGAAGACCGACAGCTGCAGAAATCTGACGGGGGGGGATACCAGCCTCCCTCCCCCTCCCCCGACTCTTTCTCTCTCTCTGCCCCCCCCTTTTCTGGCTGGGATAATCCACTCAAACGAGGCAAAGTTAAGAGCATCCATTAGGGACATGAGGCGGGGGATGGGGGGGGGAGAGAAGGATGGAGAGGTAATAGCCCTTCAGGAGATAGGGGATTTAAAGACGGGGGGGAGGGAGAAGTAGCATACTGGGGGGGGAATGGAAATGGGGGGGGCAAGAGATCAACGAAGCTAGCCAGCCGGACTGGGACAAGCTGACCGTTCTGTGCTGCCACCATCCGGAGGCCAAGGGGAAGGGCACCCGAGCCCCCCCCCCCTCCCCAAGACAGGCCACCCCTGCTAAGGTCAGCCTAGAGGTGGCCTTCCTGCCCCCCAAAAGCAGCCCAGAGCCAGGGAGGGACCACCCGGAAAGCCACCCCGGTTTTATCTGGCGCCAGCTGTTGGGGAAGGAGAGCCCCACCTTGGGGTGAGTTGTACTGCGCCAGATTCCCACCGCCTGACCAAAGGGGTGGTGAGGCACCAGGAAAGATGCTCTCCTGGTTGTGTCTGGAAGTTGAGTCATGGCTACTGGACTTCTTTTTTGAGAGATAGAAACGTTTCGCTGTTCATCCAAACAGCTTCATTGGTGCAGATTCGGTGCTTGGGATTTGTTGCACGGAACAAAAATTCCTCCTGCTCTGAACTCAGACCATCAGCTTCCTGGTTTCATCCGCCCCTCAGAGACTCCAGCCGCAATGGATTCATGCAACACACCGCTATTTTTTGTGTGTTTGTTTGCAGTAGCGGCAAAGCGGGAGGCAGCTGTGCCTGCTGGCCAGCGTCTGTGATGCCTGGCCCTCCGTTCCAGCTGCAAAGCAGCAGGGGCCTGCCTGGGAACTGGGAGCAATTTGCAGCGAAGAGTGAAGGAACTCCTTCCGGCAGAGCAGGCAGTCATCAAACAGGTGCAGCTTTCCAGAGCATCAAGGCATGGGGATGAAGCTACTCAAAAAGTACAGGAGCTTAGACATGAAAGAAGAACTTGACATGTGTTTAAAAAAATTATTTGAAGGATAACTGGGCAGCACCCAGTGAAGCTTTAAAAGTTTGTTTTAAAGCAGGTTTCTAGCCCTTAAGATGAACTAAACTCCATTACAAAATGGGCAGAGGGCAGATCCAGAGGAACCCTCAGCATATACAGAGATGTCTAAGGATGAATTTAATTAATTAAGTTGGAGCTGGCAAAATGCCTCTCTTCCTCTCTTTCTCCCCCACCCTGCAGCCTTCAGAGAAGCAGCATAGGCGGGGGGGGGGCAGTTAATCTTTAGAAAAAAGGCCTTTAATATGCATTATGTCTGCAGGCAGCTGAACATAAGTTTTCTAGTCTGGATCAGTCATCCTAACCACCTTTTATGTGGGCACTATGGGAATGAGAGAGATTCTAAATAAAAAGCAAATAAAACCAAAGTAATCGGAGGAGGAGGAGGAGGAGGAGGAGGAGGAGGAGAAGAAGAAGAAGAAGAAGAAGAAGAAGAAGAAGAAGAAGAAGAAG
>JAHTLZ010000224.1:435270-448631 GCA_023846285.1 Phrynocephalus versicolor | reverse complement strand
AGAAGAAGAAGAAGAAGAAGAAGAAGAAGAAGAAGAAGAAGAAGAAGAAGAATTGTGGGGAAGGTGGGAGGTGATTCCCCTGCCTAAGAGAAGGGGTAAGGAAATCATATGGTTAACTGTTATCTTTTCCATGTCTAAAGTAAAAAGTCGTAATCACTTACTTTCTTCCTCTGCTCCCCTCCCTGGAGAAAAATAGAAAGGCATGAAGAAAGCTCAAATACACTAAACAAGAATGCACTGCATTTAATTAAGTCCTAATGCATTTATAGTGCGGCAATGTTTCCTTGAGGGCATCTAAACCATCAGCTAAAGAGACACACACACACACGGGAAGATTCTCTCAACTCAAAACGTGTGAGGCTGTAATAAAATTTCCTGCTTGTTAAGGCCCTGTAAGGCAAGCAAGAAATCAGTTTTCCTCCCTTTATTACTGGAAGCAGAATTTAACCTTGTGTGGGTAAAACACCATAAAGCACTTGATTAATCTCAGTGCATCTGGTGACAAATAAGGTTGTTGTTGTAACTTAAAATTATATACATAAAAAATTATAATAACGAAAGTAGATCCATGATGAAATCTGCCTCCACCCCATGCAGGGACAGGAACTGATAATCAGGGGCAGCAGTGATGTTAGAGATCAACAATGCTGCTGCCACTACGACCAAGAAACAGTACATCAAGTGCTGAAAGTACAGGAGAGCCAGAAAAGGACTCTTCTAATCTATGCTGGAAGGGGATTGCACCTAGATTTTCCTCTGGTCCAAACGCTTCAGGTAGTTCAGCAGCAGCAGCAGCAACTTCTACCTGGCTGGAGAATCCGCTGCGGGTTTTATTTTGAACATTCAAGGACCTTGTCACGGCATGCAACCTATTTTAAGGAGAGGATCTCAGCCCTATTACTAGCGCCTCAAAAATCTGGACTAAAATCCCGTGCAGAGGCATTGCTCCTGAGTCATCCTGGTAGCCAGCCTCTAATTACAATTTTAAGAATTCCTGGGAGTCGTCCTTGGACAGAACTGGAGTGTGCAGGATGTGGGAAGTCGGCCTAAATGGCACAGGGAGTCATGGAATCATAGAATCCTAGAGTTGGAAGAGACCTCAAGGGCCATCTAGTCCAACTCCTTGCCATGCAGGAACCCCTATCACAGGACTCCTGGCAGATGGCCATCCAGCCTCTGCTTAAAAACCTCCAAAGAAGGAGATTCCACCTCCCTCCTTTGTGGCAGATTATTCCACTGCTAAACAGCTCTAACCGTCATGAAGTTCTTCCTGATGTTTAAATGGAATCTCTTTTCCTGTAGTTGGAAACCGCTGCCCTGTGTCCTAGTCTCTGAAGCCCTGGAAAACAAGCCAGCCCCCTCTTCGATAGGACATCCTTTCAAATATTTAAACATTTACGCTCACCCTTGGATGACACCCAGAGCCAGGTGGCCCTGCTTAAACCTTGGACCTTTGGAAACTTCTTCTCCATAGCTTGAACTTGCAGCTATTTGCAACAGCAACACTCTTCTCGCGTTATTTATTAATGCCCCTCGTTTAGAGGAGAACCTGTGCTGCTTTCGATGGTGCCGCTGCTTCAAAGGGAAGGATGAAAGTGGCAACTGTCTGTAGGCCTAATTAAAATTATGTGTGAGGTCAAGTCGGTACTGACTTACATGGGTTTACTCCCACACTGGGTTTCCAGGGCTGAGCGGGTATTTGAACCCTGTTCTCCAGAGCCCTAGTCCTTCACTCTGGCCTTGACACCATGCTGGGAATTAGATCCACTTCAAAACAGGGCTAAGGCTGGCTGGAGAGCTCAGTGGTTGAGAGCCCTGGTTGCACAGCCAGAGGACAGGAGTTCAATTCCCCTGCTGTACCTCCTGGGAGAAGAGCCAGCCTGGGTGGCCTTGGGCAAGCTGCACTGTCCCGGGGTTCACCCCCAGAAACAAGGGCAGGGGAAACCCACCTCTGAGCACCCACTACCTGAAAACGCTGAAAGGGGTTTCCATTAGTCAGAAATGACTCAACAGCACTTGATCACAGAATCAGAGAATCATAGGGTGGGATGAGGCCTCAAGGGCCATCCAGTCTGACCCGCTGCCATGCCGGAAGCCCCATCTCATAGGATGCCCAACAGATCCAGCCTCTGCTTAAAAACCTCCAGAGAAGGAGACGCCACCACCCTCCTTTGTGGCAGCATCTTCCACTGCCGGACAACTCTAACCATCAGGAAATTCTTCCTAATGTAAAAATGGAATCTCTCTTCCTGTCGTTTGAAACCATGGCCCCGAATCCTAGTCTCTGAAGCCATGGAAAACAAGCCATCCCCCTCTTCGATAGGTCATCCTTTTAAATATTTAAACATAGCTTTCATATCCCCTCTCAACCTTTATGATGATGATGATGATTGAAACCAAGGTCCTTAAAAAGAGACGGAGAATACATTGACATAAAATCCATGATGGACAATGAATTTGACAACTCTAGCTTCCGCTGTTGTTGTTGTTGTTGTTGTTGTTGTTGTGGTTGTGGTTGTTGTTAAGTTTAAGGAAAACAGAAATTGGAAATGTGAAGACAAACTTGATATATAAATAAATGTTAATCTGTTAGATTTTTAAAATAATAGAGGCAGTTAGGTATAGATAAGATCTTCTATGCATAAAGTGAAACATATTATGTGAAACATACTATAGACCAAGAGGCAGCTCTCTTATAATAACCCATAAAGCATTAATTTGAATTAGTGCTGATTGCTGAAATTAGGCATTCTTTGGAAGAATGGGTAAACATACTGTGGATGATATACAGAATATATATATAGTTAGCCAAATCTGTCCTAAATTGCTTAGTACTGAAGAGCTAAACAGCGAGTTTGAATAGATTGTTGAGATTAGATAGGCTATATGCTTTATATTAAAAACAGATGTAAATAAAGATAGATAGAAGAGGGATGAGATAATAAGGAAACTAAGCATGAAAGTATGCTCATTTAAGCTGGGAAGGGAGAGATGAATGATATTGGGCTCAAATGTTGGGGAAAACCGTGATTGAAGCGGTAACATGACAGAAGACAAGCAATATACAGTATTTGTTTTATGTAAATTAGTGCAGAAAATAAAAATATTTAAAAGAATAATAATAAACAGGCCAACCAACCCGAGTAGAGTCACCTGCCTGCCACCCGTGGGAGTCAATGCCTTCTGTCAATTGTGGTCTTTTGCAGAGAATCCTGCCTTATATGCCTGACAGCCCAAAGCCTCCGCCTCAGCATTTATGCCTCCGGAGAGAGAGACAGTGAGTGAGTTCAGGCTTAATTTGATCTAGGACCCACTTGTTGCTCTTTCTGGGCATCCAAAGTACAGTGGACCCTTGTATAACAAACAGCTTGTATAACATAAAACCTGTACAACATAAAAAATTCCGGATATAGGGGAAATTTGCTTAACATAATCGCCTATGGGGAGAATCCATTCAACATAAAAATAGGATTACTCCATTTTCAATGCATTCCTATGGGAATTTGTATAAAGGAAAATTTGCTTAACGCAATTTCATTTGGAACGAATTAATTCCTTTATACAAGGTACCACTGTACCTGCAAAGTTCTGCCCTAAAGGCTTTTGTAGCAGGCCAGACCAAGCTGGTCTCTCACGTTGCCATTTGGTAGGGGGAAACACCAAAGGGTCAGGAAAGCCCATGATGACCACAGGAATCCCCTTAAAATCCTTCACGGACTTTTTCTAGACATAGCCCTCTTCTTGAATTCCAACCCCCCCCCCCTTTACCTGCATCTCGCAATAGGACCAGGGAAGTGGTGGATCCCATGGGCACTCAGGAAATCCCCTTCTCCGCTTTCAGGGTGGCCGTTCTGGGGTTGTCCGCTTGGGGCCTTCCCTTCTGGCCCGTGGCGGGAAGCGCTGCAATGGGGTCCCGAAGGCCTCAGTGCCACGGGCTTTGTAAGGGTACATGGCAGGCGGGGTGCGTCTTTGCCACGGCGAGGGAGAGGTGGGAATAAGGCCGGGTGGCAGGTGGGCGAGAGCAGATGTGGCTGAGCAATGCACACACACAATACACACCCACCCCATCCCTGTTACCGTCATGGATAAGAATAATATGTGACACTTGTCTTCTTTCTCACTGCCCAGGAAACAGAGAGACAAAGCTTCGTGGAGGGGTGGTAAATCCCCGAGCCGCTGTCAAATCAGATATAAGGTATCCCTGAGCCAGTTTGTGGGTGGGGTGGGGGTGGAAATAGGTAACTCACCATAGGTAACTAGAAAAATGGCTGTTGAAGAAACAATTATTGCTATCTAGGGCACTTTTACATGACCCCTAAGATCCGCTGGCAACTTAAATTCGGACCAGAGATCTTGGGGGTTTGTTGCTCTTCCTGTGTTCCCACCCCTCCGCACTCCCTTGCTCCTGTCTGCGTGAGGGGAGGGAGAAAAAAAGGGAGAAAAAAATGCAGGCTCACCTCCGCTCTGCCATCTGGAGCTGCCCCGGAAAGCATTCCAGTCTCTTAAAAGGGCGGGGGGGCGCGGCAAAAAACAAAACATAAACAAACAAACACAAGGTGAGGACAGCCCGGCACTCACTGCTTTGCAATCCGCATCAGAAATTTTTCACCTTCGGAGACCAGGTACTTGGAAAATGCGCTGGGACGCGCTTAGGTGGGTGTGGTTGTACTTAATTTTTTTTAAAATCCAGAGCTGGTGGGAAAACAATTTTAAGCTCTGGATCTGGGAGCCCTTTGCCTCGGATTTTAGGGGTCGTGTAAAAGCGCCCCTTGTCTTCTGTCTTACTGCTGCCTAGATGCCCAAAGCACATCCGATCTCGCCTGATTTCGGAAGCTAAGCAGGGTCGCCCCTGGTTAGTCCTCGGATGGGAGACCACCAGGGAATACCAGGTGCTGTAGGCGCCTGGAATAGGAACTGGCAAACCACTCCAGTATTCCTGCCAAGAAAACTCCATGGACATGGGGTCACAAAGAGTCGGTCACGACTCACGACGCAACACACACAGTCTTCTGTCTTAAGGGCTGTATGGTTACTTTCTTGGGATACACCCATTATTCTGCTTTCCAGAACTGCTGTTTCCCTCGTGGTGTACCTTTTCCCCTCCTTTTAACCCACCATCGGTTTGTTTTGTTTTTTAAATCCAGGGAGTCGACCCACAAATGCTAATATTTTGCATGAACTAGCAGATGCAATCTTTTTCTGTTGCTAGAAAACATAGTATGGGAGAGTTGCTCCCCCCACCTTCTGCTGAAAACTCCCAGAAGGAGAGAGAGGTGAGGTGGCTCGCTGGGGGAGGGTTCAGCCTGTCCACCCTTCAGCACGTTAAGCCCATCCTGGGAGATAGGATGTGACACCTTTCGGGAGATGCCTCATCCAAGTTGACACCAAAGCTGGAGGCAGTGGGTGCGCTCTCAGCCCGCCACGCTGCCCACTTCCGCCAGGGCCAAAGGGATGCAAAACTCTGAGGATGAGGTGACACTTGCCTGCAAAAAAAAAGAGATTCCGGCCATCCAAACAAAAGGAGAAAGATGTCATTACTTCAGTTTCCCCAAATTGATACCAGCCCCTGTGTATCTGCTGCCAGTAAAATACTGCTGTTGCATAAATGATCGACAGATAATATATGCAGGGATCGGGGAGGCCCAAGGCATCTTGCTGCCTGAGGCAAAGAACATAACAATCCTCTCCTATCATTTCACAAACAGAAACCAATAAGCATTGATATTAAATCTTCCTTCAACACTGGCTGGTTGCACTAGAAAAGATGTTCCTGAACTTGGGGTCCCAAACGTTCTAACAGATTAACATGTATAGCAGATGATACTCTGTTCTCTCTTTGCTGTGATTCATAGTACAGGCTGCCTCGTGGTGCAGTGGTTAAATGCCTATACTGCAGGTAAAACTGTGCTCACGACCTGGGGTTTAATCCCAGGTAGCAGGCTCAGGGTTCACTCAGCCTTCCATCCTTCCCAGGTCAGTAAAACGAGTACCCAGCTTGCTGGAGGGGGGGGCAATGTGTAGCCTGCATACTGTAATTAAGAACTGTGTATTTTATAAGAATCTATGGGTTCACACAGACTTTGTGTTTATGACTACTTACAACCATGTTGCTTTAATGTAATGTTGTATATTAGAGATGGTCACGACTCAAAAAAATGGTGTTTCGTTTGTCGTTTGGTCGTTTAGGGGTCCGTTTCGGTTCGTTTCCATTTTCGTGAGGTTTTTTTGCAAAAAAATTCATTTTCGTTTCATTGCGTAACGACCCGAAAAACAAAAACGACAAATTGCTGTTTTGTTACCATTTAGCACAATTCAATGTATTTGCCGTAACGAAAACAAAGCTGTCGACAAAATTTTTCGTGTTTCGGGTCGTTTCATTTCATTTTGGAGTCAAAATTCGTTTCGTTACGTAACGAAACGAAAAAATGAAAACGAAAAATCGCTCGTTTCGTGCCCATCTCTATTGTCTATTACTGCTGTAAGATGTCCTTCAATTTCCTTTTTCTCAAATACTTGAACACGTCTTAATTGTACTGGACTGTGTATTATCACTCATTATTGTAAGCTGCCTTGGGTCCTTTTCCAAGGAGAAAGGCAGGGTAAAAATACTCTAAAACAAATAAATAACAAACCGCCTAGAGACTACTTGATGTGGTATGGGGTGGTATATAAGCAGAACACTTTGATAGTGGTTGGGCTGTCTCAGTTGATGAAACCATGTGTCCATGGTGTATGAGAATTGTAGCCCCCCCATGCCTCTGAAATCCAAATACCAGATGGTTGAAACAAGTGGAGGCAGACAGGATACAACTTGAGGCTGACAGCAGAATCCCCCACCCCACCCCGGAGACAGTTTCTGCACCCCGTCCCTGTGTCCGACTGAACAAAATCAAAAAAGGTATCTTGTATTTGCCAGAAGCTGATTTCTGCATGGGGTATGCTAGAAAGATATACTGTACATTGATGTTGGAAGTTGTCCCCCACTGAAGCATTCCATTGGCTCGTCGCTCATATTTGCAACCCTGACTATGGCTTTTAAGGGCTTCCACCAACAACCGTTCTACCACTGAGCAAAACAATTCCCTCCCTGTTGTTATGATGACTCTGGTGACATTGGCCCCCAATAAGGAATACTGTATTTCCCTCATCTGAATTTCACCCGCAGTTTGGTGGGAATTATTCCCTACAAAGTGAGTTTCAGAACGCCAATTACATTGAAAAAAATCTGATCGATTCAAGTGACCACCCCCGCAAAGCCCCTTATCTTTTTATATATATTTTGCTCCTTGGAGCTCCTGTACATTAAGTTAATGGTTTCCTGCCTACCCTTTGCATGACCACCATTAGTCATTTCCCATTTCTCAGATAAGTCTCACTAACTTATTTCCTTGTGTGACCTGATTAACTACTTATTCATCTGCTTAATTTTATCCCTCCACCCTCCAAGTATTTATACTTTAATTCTCCAGTAGAAGTTTTACATAATGTCAGCTTATGGCGGCTACTTAGGCACTTTGTCTTCCATTCAAACACCAAGTTAACTAAGCAAATTCTCCATTCAATTTATATTAAAATGAAGCGAATTCTAAAGAAAATATTAAGCCCTATATTCTGATGAAAATGCATTCTCCAAATTATTATGCTTTGCTTTGACATAACAGTCCCTAATGATGTTAACCCCTTCTATGCTTCCTCTTGGCTTCCATGAAAGATACCTCCTTAGACAAAGGAGAAAATAAAAAAAGAACATGTAATTTTTTTCACTAATTACAACTCCCAGAATTCAACAGCTGGGCTGGCTATGGATTTTAGGAGATGTACTCCAAAAATGTAACTTTTCCAAGCTCTGATGGTGAAAAAACACTCACAAAATGGTCTTTTTGAGTGAACAGAATCTGTCAAAGTTCCTTTTGGGTTTTGTCTACTATCTCTTGGCAGAATCCTACTGAGGTCCTTCACTTTACATTTGTGTAGTGTTGGGGTAGTTTCCTCTGAAGGGGAATGACCATGGTTTCATTGCCTCCCTGCAAGAGCTTGTAAAACATACTTTAAAAAAACACCTATCAGATTGCTGCATCCTAAGCACTCATAACACTTGCTGCCCTCCCCCCAAACTGTTGCTAGTTGATGTTAGTATAATAAGGCAAGCCCTGGCATCAAACTGGTGCCTTGTTAACAAGGTGCTAAGTTGTGGTCCTGGGTGAGTGCTGAAACAGGTCCACAGCTAGGGATGCAACGAGCAGCACCTCATTAGCGAGCAGGCAATTTGACACTGAGACTGATTTCCCTTATTTAAGCATAAAGCAACATCAGGATTCTGCTCAGCGTCTTGGAAATCAATTCGGATGAAAGCCGGAGGAAATCTTTCTAAAACTGATAACACCGTTATCAGTGTGCCTGTATGCATATCTGACCGAAATGGAGGAGCCAAAAGAAGTACACAGTCAGCTTGGAAGACGAAGGAAGGAACACAGCCTAAGATGGGAAGTCTAAGTATAGATCTAGAGAAGGATAGGTATTCAGGCCATCTATCTGCCTATCACCCATCCCCACTGGTTCGGATCACTGTTCCAGAGGACCTGTCTGAATCCATCACTTGTTCTCAGTTAATCCCCAGTAGCTGGCTCATGGCTGACTCAGCCTTCCATCCTTCCAAGGTCAGTAAATTGAGTACCCAGCTTTGCTGGCGGGACAATGTTCAGCTTGCATAATTAAAAACTGTGAACCGCCCAGAGACTACATGAAGTGGTATGGGGCGGGATATAAGCAGAACGCTTTGCTTTTGCTTTTTTAATGGAAGGGCCCCTATGTGCCGGAGCGTATCATCCAAAGATCAACATCAGCCCGACCCACTGGAACATCCCAGTACTATGCCCTTCAGATTGCCACTCCTCGGGAGGCACGCAGAACTACCACCAGGAACCGCACCTTCTCAGGGTCTTTTCACATGACCCCTAAGATCCGCTGGCCACTTAAATTCGGACCAGAGATCTTGGGGGTTCGTTGCTCTTCCTGCGTCCCCACCCCTCCGCACTTCCTTGCTCCTGTCTGCGTGAGGGGAGGGAGAAAAAAAGGGACAAAAGAATGCAGGCTCACCTCCGTCTGCCGGTCCAAGCTGCCCCAAGCCCCGTCGTCGTACTGATTCCTTCTCTTAAAGGGGCAGGAGGCAAAACAACAACAACAACAACAACAAACAGAAGCGAGGAGAGCCCGGCACTCTAGGTTACATTCGGATCTGGGATTTTTCACCCTCCGAGACCAGGTACCTGAAAAGTGCGCTGGGACGCGCTTAGGTGGGCGTGGTCGCACTTAATTTTCTGTAAACTCCGGAGCTGGTGGGGAAACAATTTTAAGCTCCGGAGCTGGGAGCAATTTGCAGCGGAGTTTAGGGGTCGTGTACAAATACCCTCAGTGGCTGGTCCCACTTTGTGGAAGCATCTTCCGAGTAATATTAGGACTGCAGAATCCCTCCCAGCGTTCAAGAAGCTAGTAAAAACTTGGCTCTTTACGGCTGCATTTGGTGACCATGGGGGTTGATTTATTCTTGTGCAGTGATTTGATTTATTATGTCCACCCACTTTTCTTCGCCATCTTACACTAGTATTATTATTAGTACTATTATTCTGATTGATTGTTAGCTTTTTTTATTAATTTAGGGTCATTGTTTGCTTTGCTTATATCTATCCTTGGAACCGATTATTATTTTTTGTTGTCTGTATTATGGAATTTTTATATCTGTTAACCGCCTTTGGGATATAAAAATAAAAATAAATAAATAAATAAAATATGCTCCACAATGAATGAAAGTGGCCACCCTCGCTTACTGCCTCTTTCTGTATTTTCAGCTACCTTCCTTTGATTCTCCTTCCCTTCTTTTCTCTCTGGACCCTCTGGTGTGTCAGCACTGTTGAATTTTAGATCGCGTGGCCAACTAAATACTCACAGCACGGACCACGCGGGCTGTTTCAAGTGCTGTGCACACCAAACAAATGATCAATCGATCGATCGCTCAGTCAATCCAGTAATGAAAAATAAATGTTAAAAATGAGCGGGCAATCCCTCTCCAGGCAAACAGCAGGGCTGCATCTTAAAAGCTAGTCCCCAGGGAACAGGAAATTATTAATTAAAAAGGGCAATGCTGTAATGCAACCGCTGGGAAGCAAAAGGGGATTAACAGAAAAATAGCCTTAAAGAGCTCTTGTGGTTGCATTTTTTTTGGAAAAGTATGTTATGTTCTTATTTTACTTTTGCATTTCAGTTCTTGTGCTTAGAGATGGGCACGAAACGAGCGATTTTTCGTTTTCGTTTTTCGTTTCATTACGTAACAAAACGAAAAACGAATTTTGACTCCAAAATGAAATGAAATGACCCGAAACACGAAAAATTTTGTCGACCGCTTCGTTTTCGTTACGGCAAATACATTGAATTGTGCTAAATGGTAACGAAACAGCAATTTTTCTTTTTCGTTTTCATTTTTTTCGGGTCGTCATGTAACGAAACGAAAACGAATTTTTTTTGCAAAAAACCTCACGAAATCGGAAACGAACCGAAACGGACCCCTAAACGACCAAACGACAAATGAAACACAATTTTTTTGAGTCGTGCCCATCTCTACTTGTGCTCTTTCCTCTGTTTTTTGCAGGTGCATCCTCTTTTGTATGGCCAGTAGGGGTGCAATGTTGTTTTTAATCACAGATTTATGATGGTTGCTACGAGCATCCAGGAGCGTTTTCATTTGGAGATGAGGAATGACATGGATATGCTTTTTAGTATCAAACAAAGAAATAAACAATCAAACAGGGAAAGCAGTGGAACTCCACGCTGTTGTCTGGATCCCCTAGAGGAGGTGGACTCAGGGATCAATTCAGAAAAGGGCCAACCCACAGGAGTAAACAGGGCTTGAGGGATGGGTTGGCCTAAGTCAGAGGTCGTCACCCCTTCGTAGGTGCTCAGAAGGAGTTCTGTGAGGAAGTGAGAAGGCAGGCCATGGGATCAGTAGGAAATGGACCCAGCGGTTTTACTGGGACCAGGCCACAGGAGGCATTCTGGGCCTCCGAAGAACCCTGAAGCTGGATTGGTCCAGCACCCCTCTTTTCCCTCCAGCTGCCAGCCAGATGTTTCTGAGAACCAGGTGAGGAGCAGTAAAATGGCATTTTTTTTCTGCTTTGGCTTCCCTGTGACTGAGAGAAAGAGCTCTGTTGCTGCATAAAATGCCTTTAATTCAACATTTAGTTATAAATTTTACCATTAAAAAAAAGAGAAAGGGGAAAAAGAGACATTTATTTATTTATTTATTTATTTATTTATTTATTTATTTATTTATTTAGCAACCACATAGGAATAGGCATTATTTATTTGTTTGTTTGTTTATTAAATTCCTATACCGCCCATCTAGTCCAAAGGCCCAACTATTAGTGTAATTTATATTAAGCTGATCAACGTATATCGCATGAATTGAGCACTTCAGCTAAATGGTGTTCGGGTCATGCTTTCCTGTGGAACATGATGCAGGCATGCGTCTCCTTTCTGCCTGGATGCACTTCAAGCTTACTGAAAGTGCTAGAAACAGCTTTGCTATTTAAAGGTATTTGTACACGACCCCTAAACTCCGCCGCAAATGGCTGCCAGCTCCGGAGCTTACAATTGTTTCCCCACCAGCTCCGAAGTTTGCAGAAAATTAAGTGCGACCACGCCCACCTAAGCGTGTCCCAGCGCACTTTTCATGTACCTGCTCTCCGGTGGTGAATATCCCTGATGCGGATTTAAGGGAGTGAGTGCCGGGCTCTCCTCGCGTCTGTTTTTTTTTTTTTGCCTGCTGCCCCTTTAAGAGAAGGAATCAGGATGACGACGGGGCTCCGGGCGGCTTCGGAGGTGAGCCTGCATTTTTTCCTCTTTTTTTCTCCCTCCCCTCACGCAGACAGGAGCAAGGAAGTGCGGAGGGGTGGGAACGCAGGAAGAGCAACGAACCCCCAAGATCTCTGGTCCGAATTTAAGTGGCCAGCGGATCTTAGGGGTCGTGTGAAAAGGCTCTAAGGCACACTTGTGCTTTTGAAACTACATTCTGGTGAGTTGGAACTTAACTGAGGTTCATTAGCAGAGTAGATCCTGCATCGCTTAACTGTAGCAAAAATTACTGATATTCCAGCACCGGAAAGCCAAATGAATGCCAACTGTTACAGCATTCTGTGTTTGGAGGTCTTTACCGCTTTATTTGCAGACACCTGTTTGTTCTACAGACAGCATGATTACTAGCAGCCATCACTCAATTTACTATTCAAGAATTTATTTAATTCTCCCTTAGGCCTGCAGCCAGTGGAAACCAGTAGCTCCGATGTTTGCGGGATGGTGAATCCATTCCATCTTTTACTTCAAACTTTATGAGAGCTGTCCAAAGTGCTAATCCCCACAGCTCCAAATCCCTCCAGCCTCCCTTGCTGGATTGCTCCTTTACAGTTTGGACAAAAACCAGGACCGGAGTTGCTGCCAGCCCGCTGCCATTGCAACCACCTAAGACTGTTGGTTCACCTCTTAATCTCGACGAACAGGTGCTTTGTCCTTCTAAATCTCCCAACTTTTCAGCTTTTTTGGGTGAAAAAGGCAAGAATCCCTCCGCTCTCTGTGCCTTGCCTATCCCTGGTTCACAGAGCTCAGCCCTTGATTCAACTTTCTCAGGCTCCATTGCAGTATCTCTGATTGAAGATGCTTTGGAGAGGGGGGGTTGCTGCCATGCTCCCAGCCAGCATCCGAAACAGCACCTTTCCTCGGGGAAAAGGAGAAGAGGACGATTTCGAGGCAGCTGGAGGAGCTAGCAACAAATGAGTTCTGAGTTGGCAGCGTGCAGCGTGAAAACGGCAGAGAAAGCAATTCTGGCAACAGAGCCCGAATTCAATAAGAGCACAGGATTCCTTTTGTAGGGGAGAGTTGTTCCTCTCTAACTATTTTGGCTGTGTCTTTTCTACACTGTGCTCCATTTCCACAACATCCTATTTCAGACAAACGGATAAGAGGTGTAGACGATATTTCACAATATTTCAAGGTGTAGATAATATTTGATGCCCCTGTCCTGATATTCCAAAGCACCAAAAGATGTACATCTCAAGGCCAAAGGCTTTCTCAAATATTTGCCTTCGTGTGGGCATGTCCAAACTTCAGCCCTCCAGATGTTTTGGACCACAACTCCCAGAATTCTAAACCTGTATTTCCAATGGCAAGGGACTGTCGGAGTTGTGTTCCAAAACATCTGGAGGGCCGAAGTTTGGACATGCTTGCCTTAGTGCAAGGGGGAGCCACTTAGGAACACGCACGCACGCGCAAACACACACACACACACACACACACACACACACACACACACACACACA
>JAHTLZ010000224.1:422799-435260 GCA_023846285.1 Phrynocephalus versicolor | reverse complement strand
CACACACACACACACACACACACACACACACACACACACACACACACCTAGACCCGAGGGGGCCACAGCCCCTCTTGCATGTACTAACCATTTTTGTCATTGAAAAGTTTCCACGCATTCTCTAGCGCCAAAACCACTAAATGTGAAGGGGGGGCACAGTGCTGCATCCCCAAACAGACCCCCCCCACACACACACCTTCTAAACGGCACAAAAAAGAGACCGGGGGGGGTAGGTATGACATTTTGTGGCTGGGGGTGGAGGGGAGATCCTGACGTCGAGTAGGGGCTCCTGGGAACGCTTTTACATGGAACTGTCCCCCTCCCCAACTGCTAAGGATCCTTAGTAGATGCAGTGAAATCCCGCTGCTTCTGGGGCCTCCTGTGTTTCCATCACATCTATACAGCAGGGATTGCCCACTCTGCCTCTGTAGCAGGCGTGGATTCGATCATCCACCGGGCCTCTTCCCACTATGCAATCCTAAAATGGCAACCAGGGCATTTTTTTTCCAGCCAAAAATAAGGACTGAAAAACTGGGCTTATATTCAAGCATATAAGGTAACTGAAAAGTTATCATTCTAAAAATGAAACCTTCATCGAGTTGTAAATATTAAGATTAAAACGACTCCAGCAAAAATGAGTCTTTATTTAGAAAACCATGACTTAAATTGAGTCTTACTGACTAGTGGTTTAAATGACAATTTAAATCAAAGTGATTTAAACCAAATCCACCCTGATGGCAACAAGGATAATATTGTCTCCTTTGTGCCTGTATTAATGTCTTTCTACCAAGCCTGCGTGTTTTGCATCAAAGAAGCCGACTAGCATAGAAAAAAGCTTGTGCCCAATAAAACCTGGCAGGCTTTAAGGTGCCACAGGTTTCTTGGTTTTAATCACACAGGGCAGCCTACAGCGCTACAGTATCCGATGTTTCACTGGCAGTTTTGTTTTTTTAATCTTTGCAGCTGCCCTGCGCTGGGTGGACATTTGGTCTGAACCATCTGCCGAAACCTGAGAAAGATAAGGCCGTCTGGTCTTCCTTAAAATACATCCACGGATTTGAGCTTCCCTTATTGTCACCTACCCACACCGTCTGGGAAGATGCTTTCTGGAATGCATTGCTGTTGCTGTTATTGTTGCTTTTGTTGTTATTGTTAGTGTTCTTCAAAACGATCTGGAGTGATTTGCTCAAGGTTATCTACGAACCAGCAAGCTTAAAAATGCTGATCTCAGAACAGATGCCAGAGGATTTGCGTTCTCTCTATTGTTCGGATTGTTGTGTTTATTCCTACGCTCTGCTTCCTGCTCTTTTGTTGTAAGAAGGACCAACCTCTGACAGCACGTCCATTAAGTCGGAAAGCTGAGGGAGATTGCGGGGACTTTGTCAACAGCTTTCGACTGAAACACTCCCCGGGCTGAGCAGTGGTTTTACAATCAGCCAGAACCCCTGGGAGCTCCTATCCTGTAAATCTGAAATCTCTTGCAAACTGTAATAACCTTGGTTTAACAGTACCTTGGCTTAAGAACGTTTTGCAAGACAAGCAAACATTTCTTCTAAATTTTGCCTTGATCAACAAGCAGTGTCTTGCGATACAAGTAACCGAAGCAGGTCACATGATCACAAGGGAGCCAATGATGTCTATCTCCCCACTTGATTGTGGATGATTCTCTGGAACGTTCCATCTCAGGCAACCACCAAAGCAGAGGGAGAAGAGAGGGAGTTCTCCCTTGCACCAGCCAGGAACGTTTTCAAAGGGGAGTGAAAATTAGGAGTTTGTTTTACAGTATTTTTCTATATATTTACCTTTAATTTGTTTTCAACAACCTTATTTTTTCAAACCAGTTCTAGTCATAAGGCAGCTAGTCAAGAGCATATAGGGCTACAAATCACATTTTATTATTGTCACATTAAAAACACAGAGTAAAATCCAATTGTGAGTCCCAGATTCTGCAGCCAGGCACCCAAACCATGGTGTGGATGTGGACTTCTAGCCAACTTCTTTTGTGAGTTCTGGCATTTTGTGTGTACAGTATGTGGTCTATGGGAGCCCAGAATGAATCACCTGAGTTTCCATTATTTCTTATGGGGAAATTTGCTTTGATATAAGAGTTTACAAGCATGTTTCTGGAACAGATTATGCTCATAAATCAGGATATTAGTGCATTGATAGTTGAGAAGGGATAACAACGCAAAAGGAAAGGCGCAGATAGTCCCAAATGCTGTCAAGTGCCCTTGAGTCTACGTTGGGCATGGTTCTTTAAGGCGTGTTGCCATGATCAGTCCCTGCATTGCTCCACCACCTTGCCCAGGAAGGGAACACTGGCTATAGGACGATAGTTGGACATATTGTCTGACTCTACAGCCAAGCCCGGTCTTTTAAGAATGGGCTTAACCACTGTCTCCTTTAGTCAACAGGGAAAAATCCCACCCCTGAAGGAGGCAGTGGCAATCAATGAAGCCCATGCAGGTATGCTCCCTCCGGCGGTCTCAATCAGCCAAGACGGGCAGGGGTCGAATGGAGAGGCCGCCGCTCTGCAGTAAGCTAGCGCCCTGGAGGCCTCGGCTGCTGTAACAGGCCCGAACTCGACAAACCGAGGAGACCGAGGTGGTGCGACACCAGCCACCCTCGGGGATAGATCAGTGCAACCGGAGTCCAGGTCGGAACGGATGGTATCTATTTTGGATTTTAAAAAGGCTACGAATGAGTCACTAGTGGCCTAATTTGTGCCACTATTTTCTAGGAATTTGTCCATCTGTCCGTCCCTCCCCTTTCTTCTTTCCTCTCCCTCTCTCCTTCCCTCTGTGTCTGCAACAATATTATCTATCTATCTATCTATCTATCTATCTATCTATCTATCAATCTATCTATCTATCTATCTATCTATCTATCTATCTATCTATCTATCTATCTATCCCTTCTTTCCTGTTCTATCTATCTATCTCTTCTTTCCTGTTCTATCTATCTATCTGTCTGTCTATCATCACATTCAATGAATAGGATAAATGAAGCCACTCTCTAGGCAAACAAAGATCAACCCAAGGTCAGAAAAAAAATGACATTTTAAAACCCCCGACATGGTCAGGGATCTTTAAGCCAGCTGCCGCAGGTCTAAAAACACCCCAAAGATGATCAGGGGAAGAGGCTTCTGAATAACTTTCACCACGAGTTTGCAGCGGATGGACAGAGGCTCGAATCAAGAGATAAGTGTGTTACTGCAGTACACGCTTTGATTGGTTTATCTGGTGACAGACTGTGTTCTGAGCGACCATGGTTTTGTGAATGGCCTTTTTTAAATCAGGCCATTGTCAATGCCAGTCTTTTTTGTATTGAATTTCCCTCGGGCCTTATCATCCACTATCTACCGCTGCCCCCTGCATCTGTTGTGCATCTATATAGAGTACCTGAAATTCTGGCTATCTCAAGAAGTGTTCTGTGATCCACAGACGCTTACAGCATAAAGAATGTACAGTATTAGCCTGCTAGCTGCCATGGTTCACAGGTGACTACAGGAGCATTTTTCAAAGTCAGCAATTACCATATTTTCCCATTGATAAGATGTAGAAGACCATAAGATGTAGGAAACTACCTTCATTTTTCCAACACAGAATGACAGTTTCAGAGGCATTCTGTTCTCTCGTCAGATTTCCATGTATAAGATGACCCCCAATTTTTAGTCTAACAATTATAGACAAAAATATAGACTTATACACTGAGTAGCCTTGTTGCTACATGGTGCGGTATATAAGTCCAATAAATAAATAAATAAATAAATAAATGTACAGCAGAAGCAAACAGACAGTTCTTACGGTTGAAATCCTGTCCTTTAGAATAAAAAAAAAAAATCTTAACCGTAAATGCAATCCTATCTGGCAAACAAAAAGTCCCTGTTGTAATTCTCAGGAACAAGCACACAAGCGCACCAAGTCAGAATGTGGGTCACCCAGTAGAATGGCCACTGGGAAAACTTGTAGGTGCCAGCCAGGAATGGACCCAAAGTTACACGTTTCCTCATGCGAAGCTGCAGAATTTCAGGCTTAAGTCTTGTGCCACCTTTTAAGACAAATACATTTGTTTTCGTGTGTAAGCTTGTGGGAATTACCAGCCCACTTTCCTCAATTACCTGGAGTATAATATTTAGGCCACAAGGCCATAAAGACGGTTGTATTTATTTATTTATTTATTTATTTATTTGCCACCCATCTTCCCAAAAGAACTCTGGGCAGTTAACAAAAGGGATAACAAGCAATCCCGATACAACAATCAAGACAGAATAAAAAGGGAAAATAAAAAGAACACGACAGAACAAAACAAAAATCTTCGGCAAGACGGCAACTCAGAATATATATTTACAGTGGTACCTTGTATAAAGGAATTAATTCGTTCCAAATGAAATTCTGTTAAGCAAATTTTTCCTTTATACAAATTCCCATAGGAATGCATTGAAAACAGAGTGATCCCATTTTATGTTGTACGGATTCTCCCCACAGGCGATTATGTTAAGCAAATTTCCCCTATGTCCGGAATTTTTTATGTTGTACAAATTTTATGTTATACGAGCTCTTTGTTATACAAGGGTCTACTGTATATATAACAGAAACATGTAAAAGGTGTTAAAGGTTGCCAAATGCTTTCTGAAAAAGCAGGTATGTGGTTGTGAGTGCAGGGGCCAAGTGAAATGGGATATTGAGATGACAATGGTCATGACATTTGAATGTTGATTATGTAAATAGCCCAGAAACAGGGTGATTAACTAATGTAAAGCATCCATAGCACACAACAGTTAGACTTTTGAATCCACTATCAAAAAAGGATTTTTCTGAGGCCAAAGTTTTGCCAAAGAAACCAACAAACTTTTTGCTACACACAGGAGTGATGAAAACTAGTTGATTAAGATCTAAGCCATGTGATAAGCAAAGAAACAAAACCAACTCCACACGCAATGCCAACGCTAAAGACCCATACTTAATGGGTGTTGGGGTGGGACTTTCACACATCTTAGGCCACTATCCATCTAACGAGCCTATTCAGGTTTTTGTCCAACTTATGAGCCTATTCGGACCAGGGTGTGTGTGAAATGAAGGTGAACTATAAAACGGAGTCCTCGCCGCACTATTCTCAGACTGATGAAGCTGCTTGGATGAGTAGCGAAACGTTTCAGTCTCTCAGGAAAAGAAGTACAGTTGCCATGACTCAACTTCCAGAGAATCAATATACAATACAGTATTAAAATTTTGTATGTAGCATGATGCATAGTACAGTACTGTAATTGTGTATCTCCCTTTGATGTTCAGAATTAGATTACTGCACCTATGGCGAGGATGTTTATGTAATCAAGATTTTGAGTGTTAATTACCAGTGCTAATTAACAGCTAATTAACAATGCAGCTGCTATCTCTGTATCAATTTCTCTCTGACGCTTGTCGGTCAACTACGATCATCAACGTTTAATATTTAATTTTATACAGTGCTGTAGATGTTTGAAGAAGTTGGTTCATCCATGAAATAAAGTGAAAGTGGCTGTGATTCACATCAAATCGGCCTGATTAAGATAAAGATGCCACAAGAGTTTGAACTTGTGCAGCAAAACATCTGAATGGATTTGGGCATAGGGATTTGTAAAACTTTTATGAACTTTGCGGGGGGGAAACCCAATTTTTCTAAGGTTCCGTCCCCCATGGTTTCAACATTTCCAGAAATCGTACAGCTGTATTTGACACAAAGCTGATTAAAGCAAAGCAAAGCAAAGCAAAAGTGTTCTGCTTATATACCACCCGATAGCACTTCAAGCACTCTTTGGGTGGTTTACAATTTTAATTATGCAGGCTATACATCTCACCACTCCCCAGCAACCTAGGTACTCGTTTCACCAACCTTGAAAGGATGGAAGGCTGAGTCAACCCTGAGCCTGTTACCTGGGATCGAATCTTAGGTCGTGAGCACAGTTTTAAATGGTTACTTCACGTCCTTCCTTCTCCCGCAACTAGTTTTGTACCGTGACAGCTTTGGTTGTGATCATGTGCTTTTGTCCCTGTTTAGTCCCCGTTTCCGTTTTCTCACGGTCGTGATAACTTGTCTCGTGATAACTGTTACTTCATGGTCTTGTTCCGTGACAAATTCTGAATTTGTCTTGCTTTCTTAATCCTTTTTTAAATATCGTAAATAAAACTTTTTCAATACTTTGATTTACTGGTCTTCCGGGAATTACACGTCAATGCTACAGAATTTTCAGTACTTTCTTTAATAAACATTTGCGCTGCATGGTGTTTCCCATAGGGGAACTAATGTCAAATGCTGCTTCAGTTGCTGACCACTACTAGGTGGACACTGGTTGTTGTGTGACAGTTGTTACCACACGGCCCCTTGTCTCAGAACAGGAACCAGGAACAAACCGTGAGAAGAGAATACCCCAACCCAGTGCCAGGTACAGTATTGTCACGCTCTGATCCTGCTCTGGGGGCGTGGTTGAGACAAATTCCAGCTGTTGCACGACGGATGTACAGTAAGATTTTTTTGTACCGTTCCGAAACACAACTTACAGAGACAAAATGGATGTGAAGTACCCGCATTAGCTGCAGTACAGGCATTCAACCACTGTGCCACGAGGCTCTTAAATTAGGGCAAATAATGCCATTATGGTCCCCATGTTATTTACAGACCCTTTCTCCTTGGTCATCCTCCACAGTGACTTGAGTTGTTGAGTCAAAGCCCAGTCTGGATTTATCCAAAACCCGGAGAAAACAGCTAGATCTCCAGGCTAAGCACCTCAAAAATGTGCAAAGCAACCCAAGGGGTGTGTGGGCAGGATGAGAAGGGGGTGGTGACTCTTGGCCGGCATTCTTAGTGGGGAAACCAGCATGACACTTGCATGGCTCTGGCATGTGAATCTTTCAGGGATCAAGCCGGCTTATGGCATGATTGTGGAGAAGGATGCTTTTTATCCATATTATCTCATCAATTTGGGAAGGACAGGGCTGGATTTTTCAGACTTTTTGGGGCTGATCAGGAAACTCGACTAAAGTGATCAGCCAGAAGAGTGGGGGGGGGGAAATACCCGGCAAAATTTAGCTCGTTAAGTAGCTTTTTTGTGGGTTTCCAGTCTGCCAAAGAAGTGAATTTTTAGACGTGTGCATTTCTCCCCTGTTCAAGTTCTACCAGCTGTTATGAGAGGCCAGTGTTCAAAGCTCCTCTCTCACCCAGAAGGATAGGACATAAATGATGAAATGTAATCTTGGTTGGTCTTGTGGCATTTGGGTAGTTTAGTTGCCACCCCATAGCTCCATGATGTGAAAAGGGGGAGCTGTTAGTGGGGGGTCCTTATATATTTTAGAATTATACCGGGCGAGTAAAGATTTTTTTTCTCCCCCTAAAATTCTAAGGACTAAAAACGTCTTCCTTTGACCTGGAGCTGTTCTCATCTCAACAATCTCACTTGGATGGTCAAGTCATTAATAGAAAGATAGGGAGAGAGGGGTGCGGGGAGGTGAAGACATAGAGAGAAAGTACACGACCCCTAAACTCCGCCGCAAATGGCTGCCAGCTCCGGAGCTTACAATTGTTTCCCCACCAGCTCCAGAGTTTGCAGGAAATTAAGTGCGACCACGCCCACCTAAGCGCGTCCCAGCAAACTTTTCATGTACCTGCTCTTGGAGGGTGAAAATCCCCAGATCCGGATGTAATCTGGTGAGTGCCAGGCTCTCCTCTCTTCGTTTTTTTTGCCTCCCGCCCCTTTAAGAGAAGGAATCAGGATGACGACGGGCGGCTTTGGAGGTGAGCTTGCATTTTTTCCTCTCTTTTTTTCTCCCTCCCCTCACACAGACAGGATCAAGGAAGTGCGGAGGGGTGGGGACGCAGGAAGAGCAACAAACCCCCAAGATCTCTGGTCTTAATTTAAGTGGCCAGAGGATCTTAGGGGTCGTGTGAAAAGGCCCATAGTGAAAGAGAGAGGGAAGTCCACGTGGGTTGTAGTATGGCTGTCACTTTGCGCTGCAGCTATATTCGGCTTTTTCTCTCCTGATTAAATTAGCCCAACTGCACTGGCTCGCCTCAGAATGCCCAGCCAGAGTTTTGTGTATTTTATTGCCTTGAGACACCACTTTTCTCCTGACAGCAGGACTAGAGATGGGCACGAATAAAAAAAATGGCATTTCGTTTGTCGTTTGTCGGGTCCGTTTCGGTTCGTTTCTGTTTTTCGTGAATTTTTGCAACAAAATCATTTTCGTTTTCGTTCGTTTGTTACAATTTATTTCAATTTTTTGTGATTTTTTTTTTTTAGGATTTTAAGCAATTCACTCATATTGCAGTAATGGAAACGAAACGCACGACAAAATTTCCAGTGTTTCTGTTCGTTTCGTTTCATTTTAGAGACAAAATTCGTTTGTCATTTCGTTACGTAACGAAACGAAAAAACAAAAATGAAAACGAAAAATTGTTCGTTTCATGCCCATCTCTAGTCAGAACTCAAACTGACCTCTTGACTGTGTTTTGAAGGCGCTGATCGGACCTTGTCTCCTTACCTTCCTCGCCTGTCCCTGTTCGCTCCTCCTTCCAGTTTTCCCCTTGGAAACCTGAAAATCAACAGCATGAGGACAGGAGGCCCAGGACATTGCAAAGAGGGCTGGGTTTGTTGATAGTCCTTGGGAAAACCATTTAGAAGAGACTGCAGCCAACAACAGCCAAGGAGCCCCATGCACTACCGATCTCCTCCAGTGTGAGAGGCAGACCTTCACTACATCCTTGGTGAGCTGGTCCAGGGGAGGAATGAAGCTACACCTGGAAAGGGAAGGATGAGGCTGAGCCCTGTGGGGGAAAGAGAGTTGTGGGGTCTCACAGGAGACTAGTCATCCCCCCTTTTATCCCTCTGTGTCAAACCTGAGGCTTTGAGGTACAAATCTTTACAAATCTGGTCCCAACGTGGGAGAGAGACAAGATTTGGGGACAAACGAGTCTAAATAATTTACAGACCAGCCTTGGACTGGGAGCTGTGAAAAGTTAGGGGCACGTTTGGGACTACTGGGCCCAGAAAATCCTCATTGCCAGCATGGCTGCCATTGTGGATTCTGGGAGCTGTAGTTGAAATGATAGTCTTTCCCATCTCCTGTGTCTGGGCCCATTGAACTCAGCTTTGCCTCCTGGAACTGGTAGCAGCCTTCCTAAGGCCAGTATCTGCCCCTCTTAAAGGACATTAAAAAGGCTCCAGGACACCAAGCCAGGCTCCCCAAATAAGAAAGCTACCATCTACCCTCAGCTATCACCTCCTCTTCAACCCGTCTGCTGTTGGGTTCAGAAGAAAACAGGAAAAAGATCCATGGTTTGCTCAACCAGCTGGCAAAATATTTTCTCCTGAAATTTTCAGCTGCATCTATGAAGCAATTACTTACAGTATTTTGTCTTCTCCTTCGTACATTTGTACTCCACCTTTCCTCCCGTGAGTTCAGGGCTGCATACAGTGGTACCTTGTATAAAGGAATTAATTCGTTCCAAATGAAATTATGTTAAACAAATTCTCCTTTATACAAATTCCCATAGGAATGCATTGAAAACGGAGTGATCCCATTTTTATGTTGCACGGATTCTTCCCATAGGCGATTATGTTAAGCAAATTTCCCCTATCTCCAGAATTTTTATGTTGTACAAATTTTATGTTATAACAGCTGTTTGTTATACAAGGGTCCACTGTATATGGCTTTTTTAAGAGTCCCGTGGCACAATGGTTAAATGCCTATACTGCAGGTAAAACTATGCTCACGACCTGGGGTTCAGTCCCAGGTAGCAGACTCATGGTTGACTCAGCCTTCCATCCTTCCAAGGTCGGTAAAATGAGTACCCAGCTTGCTGAGGGGGCAATGTGCAGCCTGCATACTATAAGTAAAACTGCAAACCACTCAGAGACCACTTTAAATGGTATGGGGCGGTATATAAGCAAAACACTTTGCTTTGCTTTGCTTTTTTCTGCTCCCCAGCTTGGATCACAACCCTCTTGCGAGGTAGGTCAGCATCGGTGTACGACAGTCCGAGATCCCCACCCCCTTGAGCTAGTTCCATGGCTGAATGGCGATTTGAACCAGATCCCCTGAGCCCCAGTTAGGCACTCTCACCACTACTCTACACTTTGGCATACATCCCAAATAACAATCCCTCCTTCTATCTCTTGGGGACCTGCCAACTGAAGGACACACCTCCTTGCTCCGTTTCCTATTTTGTGGTATTTGTTCACACTCCATCATCGGCAAGACTCCCTGACCCGGAGAAAACATTTCAGTGGCCCACTATACATGACCAAGGACCTCTCCAACCATCACAGAAGAATCAACTAGGTCCCCTTCACTCCCTGCTAGTACCTTGATGAGAGCAGCTTGGCTGATCCATCCCAACAGATACACCCAAGAAACAAGTTTCCAGACAAAACAGGGGAAATAGTCAAGAGTTTTCTAGATGCTTCCTATTAGGTGAACAAAGCTTTCTTCTTTCCATTAAGCCTTTCCTGTCTTCCCCAAAACATGAAATAATAAATGCATGTCAGAGACTGAGTTATCCTCTACATCAATGGTTCACCAAACCTTGGGTTCCCCAGATGTTCTTGGACTGCAACTCCCAGAAATAGAGGCCAGCAGAGCTAGAGGGGAAGGCTTCTGGGAGTTGTAGTCCCAGAATACCATCTGGAGACCCAAGGACATGGGTCTACATCTTTTGATTGGAGGCACATTTATAAGACTCCTCCCCCCACATATAAGATGACCACCCAAACACACAGTTTTCCAACCCAGAATTACAGTTTCGCAACCACACGGTTCTTTCCTCAGCTTACTTCTATGCATAAGACGACTCTCAGTTTTTAGTCTAACAATATTAGACAAAAATAGTCTTATACACAGACTCACCCAGGAGTTTTAGCATCTTTTAAGGGACAGCATCATGGTCTGCGGAGGTCAGTTAAATGTCCTTTAACATCATCATCCTAGTCTCTTTTTGTACTTCTGTCACATTTCACATTCCCCTCCCCAGTGGAAATGTTTTCTTATTGAAAACATTATACACTGTGTACATCTGAAAAAAATGGGGAACTGCAACCCACAACAACTTATGTCAGGAGAAAACTTCTTAACTTTTAAGGTGCCACAACTTTCCTTGTCCGTTGAGCTGTTCTCCACTTCCAGCAGAACTTACACTCAGATGTGGTGGGGGGGGGGGCAATGTGTAGCCTGCATACTGTAATTAAAACTGTAATCTGCCCAGAGACTACTTGAAGTGGTATGGGGCGGTATATAAGAGCACTTTGCTTTGCTATAACCAACCACTGCCACCACAACACCTTTCCTGGGCTTATCATGAGGACTGGCCACTTGGGTTTTAAAATCGCCAAGAAAGTGGCCGGTTCCAGATGGCCACGCATGATGCGCTGGCAGCACCCACCCACAATCCTCTGTTTCCCCACAGCCCTGCCCGCTTTGACCAGCCACGTATGCCCGCCCCACCCCACCCCACCCCGGCCTCCATGGTGCCACTCATACCTGTATCGCATGGCCGTCCGATTCGTCTCCAGCTCCTCGATACTCAGGCCAGCCTCCAGCAGGTAGCTCTCCACGCGCCTCTTCTCGATCAGCCGCCGGGCCACCTCCAGCATCTGGGCGGCCGTGACCTCCGGCCCGTCGCGCCCCAGCTGGCTCCCTTGAGCCGGCGGGTTCTTCCGACGAACACTCTCCCCGCGAGACCCTTTGCTTTTCTTGGGCAGCCCGTACAGGTCGTCCACGCTGAACTTGCCTCCGCCCCCACCGGCTGGACCCCGGCCGGCCGGGGCAGGGCCACCCCGGGAAGAGCTGGCAAACATGATGCCCCGGCGAGCCGCTGCTTCGCGGACGGCTTGGCCGAGAGAGGCCGGCCGCCCTGGCTGCGCCCAAGCCAAGACAACAGCTTAAGCTGGAGTCACAAGCGCTTAATGCCCAGATATATTCTCTTCCCACTCCCCTCCTCCTCCTCCTCCTCCTCCTCCTCCGCTGCGGAGGAAACATGTGGGGGATTTGTGAGCCTGGCAGCTGGTGGAGCATGCCCTCTGGCCCAGCCTTTTTGCCTCCCTCCTGGACACCCCCACCATTCCCTTTCCTTTGCCCTGCACCCCCCCCCCCCACAAAATCACCCCATCAACCCCCTTGGGAGCCTTTTGGGGAAGCTTTCCTGCCAGTCCTTCCTCACGCCGATCCCCTTTCCCATCTGACTTCCATACCAGTGCCTTTGGAGAACGCTGTGGTGGTTACTTCACGTCCTTCCTCGAGCCGAAGTGAACTTGCCTCCGTGTTGAAATCGGTTTTCAACACGGATCGAGAAGTGGATTGAAAAGATTCCCGAGCTCCAGGACGGGAATCTCTCACCCCGCTTGGAGCGCAGTTCAGGGGGCGTGGTCGGGGTGAACTCGGATTGACACCACAAGGACGTGAGGTTGCGTTCCTTCGAACTCGGATTGACCCCAC
>JAHTLZ010000224.1:374546-388552 GCA_023846285.1 Phrynocephalus versicolor | reverse complement strand
AGATAGATAGATAGATAGATAGATAGATAGATAGATAGATAGATAGAGATGACAGGAAGAAAGGAAGAGATAGATAGATAGATAGAGATGACAGGAAGGAAGGAATTGATTAGATAGATAGATAGGTAGATAGATAGATAGAATGATAGATAGAATGGCATAGCATTCTTTTTTCTTTTCAGTAATACAAACACTTATCTTTTACCTCTTTCTTCCTGTCATGTCTTGCTTCCTCTTGCAAATTCATCTGGCCTTATTCTTTTGAGTGCCAGGTGGTATTACCTCTTGTAGTCTTAAACTTCCCATTGACAGAGAGCTGAAAGCGGTATTTACTGTGTTTCGCAGTATCCGTAGGGCTTGTCCCCCCCTAAGCCCGCTTGGCTGCCCCTCTGGCGGGGCTGCTGCCAAGGAGGCACAGACTGAGAAACAAGACCTGATTGCGTTCCTGTTCCTCCTGCCAACTTCCCTTCCTAGCCAGCTGACTCAAGGGTCACATCATCTCCGGGCTATTGGGCTTGTGCTTATGGAATTGGTTGGTGCCAAAGCTTTGGTTTTGATGGGCTGGGCTGGGGCTGTAATGGAAATTGGATGTTTTTTTCCCCTCTGAAACCCAAGGGCTGCTGGAAAATCCAGCTGTACCTTTCAGCGGAGATTGTAGTAGAGCAGGGGTCCTCAAAGTTTTCAAACAGCGGGCCGGTCCACCACCACCACCCAGACACCACTGGGCGCCGGAACACAGTCCAAAAGCAGCTGCGGAGGCTGGATTGCTCACAAAGCAGGGGGTAGGTGTGGGGGGGTTGCAATTGGTCCCAGGGGCCGGATTCGGGACCTTCAGGGGCTGCATCCGGCCCCGGGGCCTTAGGTTGAGGACCCCTGTAGTAGAGGCTGGCAAAGAGATGTCATAAGCAAGGCACCGAGCCTCCTTCCCCCATCCTTAAAGCTTCCTGGGTGCGAAATTCAACAGGTGCAGCCAGGACACAAACGCACCATTGCCTCCGTTCCCTGCCCTCTTGCTGCAGCCAAAGGAGTGCCTGATCAGGAAAGGAGCCTGTGAAGCAGGCTTGATCACACTTCGGCCCTCCTGATGTTTTGGACCACAACTCCCAGAATTCTAAGCTTAGATTGCCAACGGGCAAAGGACGGTGGGAGTTGCGGTCCAAAACATCTGGAGGGCCGGAGTTTGGACCTGCCTGCTGTAAAGGTTTTAGGGTTCTGCGAAGATGTTCTAGAGCAGTGGTGGCGAACCTTCGGCACTCCCAGATGTTTTGGACCACAACTCCCAGAATTCCAAGCCTGTGTTGCCAATGACAAAGGACTGTGGGAGTTGTGGTCCAAAGCATTTGGAGTGCCAAAGGTTCGCCACCACTGCTCTAGAGACATTTGCTTATCTGTGTTTGGTGCCCGGAGGAATAATCCTGAAGCAAGTTAAGAGATACTTTTGGGGCTTCACACCGACTGGAGTCGTTTGAGAGCCCTTTGGCTGCCAAATAATCCCTTACTGGGGGAGACAGTAAGGTGACCCCCCCCCCCAAAAAAAGAGCTCAGGCTTCCTGTATCTTTAAGAGCTGCTTAGAAAAGGAAGTATCTGTTGAGTGCAGAGTTTAATGCAAGCTGCACCTGCTGAATTATCCTCCCCGACACAACTCTTAAAGCTGCAGGAACTCTGCTGTGTTTAATCATTTGCACACACACACACACCCCAATTCCGCGTGGCTTAAATCTGTTTTCTCCAGGCGACGGGGGGGGGGGGGAATACTGGTTTTGGAGCAGCAACACTGGGCTCCCTGTGGCTTCATTTGGTCTCATGCCACCCCCACCCCCTCCACGGGCTATTCCCCCCCCACACACACACACATTACACTGGTGGTGGACTTCTGTGTGTTTGTGTGACCTGAGGAGGCCTCTTGGAAGGAAGCTGTCAAAGTTGGCGTCTTTGACTCTCATGGCCCAGCGGCTTCCCCCCCAGAGTGGCCTTCTGTCGCCTTCTGGCCGAAGATACAGAACGATTAAAACTCGGACCACACGTCTTCGGAACAGTTTTTATCCCAGAGCCATAATTGCACTTAATAATGAACTCAAGGACCACCAGCCGTGAGCACTTGCACAGTATTACCCAGCCGCCTGTGTAGATGCTTGTGTTTTTTTGGGGGGGGGGGTTTGGATGGGGGAGTATTTGGGGATTTTGTGTGTGTGTGTGTGTGTGTTGAAGGGATTTTTTCATGTGGGGGAGAGTGTTCAGGGATTATTCTGTGTGTGTGTCTGTGTGCGTTGAATCTGGTCTCTGGGTGTCTGCATTTCATTGTACAGTGGTACCTCAAATTTACGAATTTAATCCGTTTCAAATGCATGCTCCTAAGTCAAAATACTCTTAAATTGGGGTACCTATCTAAAAAAAATTGAAAAAATAACTTAAAAAATAAAAAACGAAAAAAAGTACAGTACTGTATATGTAAGTCGAGCAGACCATATCTAAAATTTGTAAGGCAGCAGTTTAAACGCCAACAGTTTTCCGCTCTTAAGTCGAATTGCTCTTAAGTCAAGCTGCTCTTAAGTCGGGGTACCACTGTATGTGTATACTGTGTATATATACACACAATTATTATTGTTGTTGTTGTTGTTATTTTAATTTTGTCATTTTTTGTGTGTGCTTTATACTGTATTTATATATTATTTTATTTGTTAGGTTTTGATTGTTTATGATCGTTGGAGTTTGTTTGTATTTGAGTAGTCACTGTTGGGTGATGTCTGTACACCACCCAGAGTTCCCTATGGGAAAATCAGGCAGTTAATAAGTGTAAGAAACAAATAAATAAATTTATTATTATTATTATTATTATTATTATTATTATTATTATTATTATTTTGCACTTCTCCGTACCCTTCCAGGCACTGGCCCAGCGTGAAGCCCAGAAGGTGTCCGAGGCCCAGCGCGCCCTGGCTTCGGTGCAGTCGGAAGTGCAAGGCCTCCGGGTTGAATTGGAGGCCGTGCGCCAGGAGAGGGACAACCTGAAGATGGAGATGAGTTTGATGAAGGTAACAGCCCTGCGGGCCTTCCACAGTCAAAAGCTAGTTTGGGGGCAAAGGGTGTGTGTGCGTTCCAGAAGAATTCGAACAGTGCCTGGTTCTTAAAGAATTTATATTTATTTACTTATTTATATTTGCGCCTATTGACCGCCCGATTTTCCCATGGGAACTCTGGGTGGTTTACAACAAATTATAACATAACAACCTATTCTCCCCCCCACCCCCAAAGACAACATTAGAAATCCAGTAGGCAACAACAGAGAAACGATAAAGCCCAGACAACCACATCCACACCACAAACCCAAAGTCCGGCATGAAAAAGGCTGGGAAAGCAATACCAACAAACTAACAACATACCACGGGGCACTCAGCCAAAGCCAAAGCTTCCCCTAAAGAGCCAGGTCCTTAGCACTCTCCTGAAAGCCGCCAGAGACTTGGCCAGCCTGATCTCTGTGGGCATAGTGTTCCCAAGTGCTGGGGCAGCCACCGAGAAGGCCTGCTTCCGAGTAGAAACCTTTTGGGGCTGCTTAGGAGATGCCACCCGGAGAGACTGGGAGAGTGAGGCTCTGGTCGGTCGAGACGAAGCTGACCTCTGGGAGAGCCGCTCCGTCAGATAGACAGGTCCCAAGCCATGGAGGGTTTTGTAAACCAAAACTAGTACCTTGAACCTTATTTGGGAGGCAATGGGTAAATTAAATAAAAGAAAGAATTTGGAGAGCTGGAGCTTCTGCTCTTGTCATTTAGGGAGCAGGATCCCCCTCCATAATTTGGAGAAAGGAGCCTTGTCCATCCCCTAATTTATTTGTGATTCTCGAAAGACACAAATCCAGGGCTGTACAGTTCTGGAGCCCAGAGTCCCCAAGTGGTAGCTCTCTCTCCAGCTCCAAGGCTTCCCATCTCAGAGAGATTATTTGAAATCAACACAAAGTGTGGACTCCTTGGGGACTAGAAGCATGTCACGTCCGACGAGCGACACTAGAAGGTTGACGTTCGCGGGCTTTGAGCCTTCCCCTGGCTCCCTTTCTTCGCTTTAGGCTCGTTACGAGGCGCAGAAGGTGAAGCTGGAATCGGAACTGAAAGTGGCGCTGGAGCAACGGGTGACCGAACGTCTGGCTGAAGTTCACGAGGAAGGCTTGCGGCAGATGAGCGCCATGCGGGAGCAGCACAGGTGCGGTGGGGCTCTCTCTGCATGGCAAACCTCATTTTTGGGATCTGTCCTTGGGTTTGTGGGTTCTTCCTGTTGATTTGTTTTTAATGGGATCTAACATCCTTTCCGCACCCCAATGCTTTACCCCACTCCGTTCACGTGTAAGTTCTACACATGGTGTAAGAAGGCACAGAAGAGGCTGTATTTCCTGAGAATGGTCAGGAAAATGAATTTATCTCAGCATCTACTTCTGTCCTACTATCACAGCACCATTGAGAGTGTCCTAACTTATGCAATGCTATCATGGTATGGGAGCAGCTCTGTAAAGGAAAAAAAAGCTCTACAGAGAATAATTAAAAATGCCCAGAATGTCACTGGGCCCCAGCTACCAACCCTGGATGACAGCTTCACATCTCGCTGTTTGAGGAAGTCACACAAAATTCTGAGAGACTCTGCTCATCCTGCTCATAATTTCTTCAAACTGTTGCCTTCTGCCAGAAGATACAGAACAATTAAAACTCGGACCACACATCTTCTGAACAGTTTTTAATCCCAGAGCTATAATTGCACTTAATAATGAATTTAAGGACCACCAGCAGTGAGCACTTAGGACAATATTACCCAGCCTGTTGTGTAGATGCTTGTGTTTTTTTGGATGAGTGGGTGGGGGAATGTTTGGGGATTTTTTTATGTGTGTGTGTGTGTGTGTTGAATCTGGTCTCTGGGTGTCTGAATTTTGTTGGATGTGTATACTGTGTATATACACACAATGACAATAAATTATTATTATTATGTGTGCAGGTGCTTTTTTGAAAGCCCAGGTTTACAGAGGTGCTACTTCAATTCGGGGTGTTGTGCATGTGAGGGTGTGAACGCCAAATATACCAAGCTGGGAGCCTGTGTTTATGGCATTTGGTCTTCCCTCCTCTTCTGAAGTCCCTTTTGATTCCTGTGGCTTTTATTTTGCAATGGTTGCCTCATCACAGAGTAACCATTGCACGTCTGTGTCAGAGGACTGCAGGAGAGGTGGATGCGGTAGCAGGCATGCCCAAACTTCGGCCTTCCTGATGTTTTGGACCACAGCTCCCAGAATTCCAAGCCTGTATTTCCAATGGTAAAGGACTGTCTTGCTTATATACTGCCCCATACCACTTCAGGTAGTCTCTGGACGGTAGTCCAAAACATCTAGAGGGCCAAAGTTTGGACATGCCTGGGGGTAAGGGGTTAGTAACCTGCAGAAGTCCTATTGCTGTCTACGGGATTTTGGGAATTGAAGTCCAAAAGGAGATAACCATTTTCGACACCGAGCATGGTTGAGCCATGGTTGAGTTTTATTGATCCTTCCTTCCTTCCTTCGATAGAAAACAGCTGTTAGAGCTAAGCAGCCACCACGAGAAAGAGCTGGCCAGCCAACTAGCCCAGTTCAAATCTGACCTGGCCGAGAGGGAGGAGCGTCAGCGGCACCTCATTGAAGACTACGAGCACAGGTATTCTCCCCCTGGGGAAGGTGGTGAAAACAGCTGCTTCTGGTGTGTGTCAGGAGATCCTTCTGTATTGGGACTCAGAGGCAGAATTCGGTCAAGTTCCTTCCTTAGATTGTAGCATCTAGAATCAGCAGGACCACCCCCATAGTGGGCACCTCAGAATCACAGAATGGTCAAGTTGGAAAGGTGCCTATAAGACCATCGGGGCAATGCAGGTGTACAAATTAAAGCAGATCTGACAGATGGTTGTTCAATTTTCTCTCAAATGGCTCCAGTGCTGGAGCCCTCACCAACCAACCACCAAGATCATAGGTGCCTTTCTTGTACTGCTCTAACAGGTAAGGAGCCCCCCCCACCCGGATATTCAGCCTAAATCTGGCTTCCTATAGCTTGAGCTCACCTCTCCTGCAGTGAAAGGACCCTGGATGTTGTTATTCTAGAAACATTTTTCCAAAGTTCTACACATTTAGAGGAAAAGTTAAGTGTGTCTATTCCTGCAGCAGTATATTATTGAAACATTGGGGATGGGACCTGAGATTGTGATTCCTTCCCATTTTCAATCAACGATCAATTAATGACTGATCTCTTGTGCTGACTGAAAGATTCCAGGGTGTGCAGTCCATAAGAATGTAGCTTTTTGAGGCTTCCAGCCAAAGGTGGTTTGAAGACTGAGACATACAAAATAACACAGGGCATGAGTAAAGTGGATAGAGGGGACACTCTTCTCCCTCTTACAAAATACCAGAACTAAGGGACATCCACTCCAATTGAGGCCTGGGAGAGTAAGAACAGACAAAAGAATTTTTTTTTTCACCCAGCACGTTGTTAGTCTGTGGAACTTTCCCTGCCACAGGAGGTGGTGATGGCATCTGGCCTGGATGCCTTCAAAAGGGAGATTGGACAGATTCCTGGAGGAAAAGTCCATCACAGGTGACAAACCATGATGGAGATGTGTCATCTCCAGGCTTAAAACCATGGTACTTCAAGGGCCAGATGCAGGGGATTGGGATCAGGAGACAGAGATCAAGTCTCGTGCGCTCCCAGACACATCTGGTGGGGCCGCTGTGAGATACAGGAAGCTGGACTAGATGGGCCTTTGGCCTGATCCAGCAGGGCTGTTCTTATGTTCTTAAGGGGCAGGAAAAGGGAGCAGAGAAGAAGTTGGCTGATAGCATAGAGAAGAAAGATCTTTTCTTCACCAGCAGAACGAAGCCATGGGGAGGAAGCAAATTGACGTACATGGGTCCTTTGGGGTCCAGGTTGTTCTTTTGATCCATTCCAAAGGGAGACGGTGGATCCGACGGCCCCTCTGTGTCTTCCCACCAAAAGTTGAGCCTGCTTGGCATTTTACAGCCACAGCGTATTTTAAATGCTGCAAATCCCCTGCCCAGGCTCTCCAAGCAGCAAGACGAGACGCGGGACCTGCAGGCCCAGTACCGGCGGCTGGAGTCCCAGCGGGCTGAGATGGTGAACCAGTTCCAGGCCATGATGCAGGCCCACTGGAACGAGGCCTTGCGCCTCTTGAGCGGCAGCGGGGCCTCCTCGCAGAGCTCGGCCAAAACCCAGCCGCAGGTGAGTGCGCTTGACCCCTGCCTTTCTCTCCCTCCTTGCGTCATAAGCGGGGTTGCCCTCCCTCCCATCATCCCCGGCTCCTGAGGCCATAAGGAAGAAACGTGGGTGGGTGTGGGTGTGCAATTAGGAAGTCCTGTTGCACCAGAGTGGCTTGAGGGAGTGAGCTAGGAAGAAAGACATCCCTTCCCTGGGCCTGGGGCGTGCAAAATTTACGAGGGCAGAGAAATCCTGGCACATGTCTCTCCTGGAAATGCATTTCCCCATGTACAAGCCTTTTCCCATCATCTCAGCACTGCCCCTTGGTGTGTGCAAGCCATAAGAACAGCTCGCTCTACAGGGTAATGGTTGCAAGAGACCAGTAGCGAGATAAACATTGAAAATTCAAAGTATTACCTTTGAGCTAGACCCAATGTATTCTGGTCGATGGTAAAATTAGGCAGAATATCTGTTGTTTAATCCTGAATTTTTGGGAGGGTGCTACTTTTTGGGAGGTTTGTTTGTTTGTTTTTGTTTTCATGTTTTAAAAAAAGGTAAAGACTCTCCCTGCACATGCGTACTAGTCGTGTCCGACTCTAGGGGCGGTGCTCATCTCCGTATTCAAGACGAAGAGCCAGCGTTGTGCAAGTCTGTAGCCATGTGGCTGGCATGGCTGCAAGGAAACACTGTTTTACCTTCCTGCTGTTTATGGCCGTACCTGTTTATCTACTTGCATTGACATGCTTTCAAACTGCTAGGTTAGCAGGAGGTGGGGGTTATCAGCTGGAGCTTGCTCCGCGGCGTGGCACCCAGGATTCGAACCGCCGAGCTGCCAACTTTGCAACCAACAGTTTTCGGAGCCTTAGTCCGCTGGTTGGGTTGGGGCTAATCAGGGCATTTTTGGAACAAGCACTCCCAGACTGCCATGCCCAGTATGTCATCCAGCTTCTCCAAGGTCTGGTGGCTTTCTTTAACCTTTCGCCTTTGCTCCGTTAGGAGGCTCCTCCTAACACGGACCCCACCTCTTCTGACTCGGAATCTTTGCAGCCGTCGGAACCCATGAAAAAGAGCCGGAAGGCAGACCCTCTTGAGAGGAGCCACGCCGCCGGAGACTGTGTGCCACGGGCGTGGGCCCAGGCCATCCCTCACCATCCTGTGGCCCAGCGCGGCAAACCTCAAGGGCCTCTGGAAGCCCCGGAGAAGTCAGTGCACGACGCTTACCAGCAGTTCTTACCCCTCCTCCCTGACCTGGGCCGGCCCTCCTCCGATTTCAGCCACGTTCTGAACTACAGCCTTCTCAGCCAGCAGGGATTCCAGCCACTGGAAGCGCAAATGGATGCCACTGTCTTAGGTCCAGGTGGGTGTGTGGCTCGGAGATTCGGCGCATGGCTTGCTTGGAGGCGCCACTGCTTTTCAGGTTCCCGAAGGAGTCATCGGCCAAAATTCCCTAGCTCCTGTTGGGACATGTGTTTCCGCCTTACACTATGCACAGCTATTACCAGCTGTTTTAAATGAAACAATTGGGGCCCATTCTTTTTCTCTTGGCATAGAGGTGTCTTGAGTTATTTAGGAATCAAATTAGCTGAAGACCGTCTGCTGTCCTCCTTACTATGAAACTGTGCCCTTGGTGTAAGCCACTACAGTGGCACCTTGTATAAAGGAACTAATTTGTTCCAAATGAAACCCTGTTAAGCATTTATACAAATATCCCATAGGGAATGCATTGAAAACAGAGTAATCCCTAATCGCAACCATTTTTATGTTGTACGGATTTGCCCCATATAGGCGATTCTGTTAAGCAAATTTCCCCTATCTCCGGAATTTTTTATGTTGTAAAGATTTTATGTTTTTACATACCGTTTGTTATACGAGGGTCCACTGTATATGATTGGTGGACGACGCGTATCTTCAGGACAGGACATTTCAGCCCATTCATTCATTCATTCATGGATTTATATACTGCCAAGTTTAATTCAGAGAACAACTCCAGGCGGTATACAAGGGAAGTTGTATTGCAGAATTCCTTACAATGACAAGACCTTCCCAGGGAGGTATTTGGGGGCATTGTGTCCTGGAGAGGTTTTGGCCCATGTTTTGAATCTCTTGCCATAAAAAATGTTGTTGGTTCCCCCCCCCCAAAAAAAAGAGAAACAGCAGAGAATAAAACAAAATAAAAATGACCCACTTTTTGTGTGTTTGTCCCAAATCATTGTATCCTATTTGGACACAAAGAAAAAGAAAGATTTATGCTGGCCAAAATTCTCTTGCCTCTTTACACCGTCATAACACTGTCGCTTCGGGAGGGGGGTTGTTTCACGTTAAGAAACCACCCTAGGCATCCTCTGTTGCTGACAGAGTGGTGTGACTCAGCGCGTCACTGATCATGTCTGTGGTGATTTTCTTAACTTAATCCAATTTAGCTCCGAGTTAAGCTGCATCCATCGCGAAACGATTTCGGCCATCGTGGGCTTTTTTAGCAAGCGCAGAAACAAAAGCCATGTGCTGTTGGCAACGAGGCGACCCTGTTTGCAAGGACATTGACATTCTTACTGGGGGTGGGATGTGCCAGAATTCAATTCCTTTTTTTTTAATGATCCACAGATCAGATAAATTTATTGACAGAATTGTGTATGAATGGGGATTATTAGAAACACAATTGAAATACCTGGTGCATGGTTAACTCTAAAGTAGGAATTTCATAATCATTTCGGCACCAGGTAAAAACGTTCCTGTTCCAGAAGTTTTTTAATTGATACAAGATAGACTGTGGGTCCTCTGATGACAATTTTAGTGTAAGGTTTTTAGTATTGCTTTGATTATTTATTGATATTCTATTTGTTAACTGTTTTAATTCTTTTGATTGTAAGCCGCCCAGAGACCTTTGGGTAGTGGGCGGCATATAAGTTGTAAAAATAAATAAATAAAATAAAATAAATATTATCCTGATATTTCTTGCTGGCAAGCTAATGAATATGCAAAGTCTTCCTGAAAGCTTATTTACATGATTGACTTGTTTGATCTCTAACCTGCCTTTCCCCGAGAACTGGGGCTCAACTGAAACTTGCCCCGATGTAATTTTCCATACATCGGAGTCCCGCTGGAGTCTTAAAAGATCCCTTTTCTCCTTTGGTGTGCTTTTCCCCAAAGCATCTGGTGCAAGAGGGTTAAGATTATTCTGGTCTCATTCTTCAAAGGGAGTTGACTGAGTGGTACGTTTTGCAACATGGGAGAACCCTTCCCGCGGCCACCGCAGAAGATGCAAGGTTTAAAATAAAATCTGCCCACTTAGATACTGATCTGAAGTTTCACGTCATGCCTTGATATTTTTCTCAGGTCCCGCTGCAGAATGCGAGGGTCCCAAGAGGCCTGGCGTGGCAGAAAAGCCATATTTCGTAGCTAAGCATATATCTCATGCTGGTTTCCCCACGTGTCTCTTTCCCCTCTTTTTAGGTCTCTCTCTCCGACCAGAGAACCTGGCAGAGCATCCGTTCACAGACGACACGGACGAGACCCTCACGGAAGGGGCTGGCAACGAGGGGGAGATCTCCCAGCACGACAGCTCCGAGAGCAGTGTTCAGCTGCCCCAGCATGATCTGAATTACTATATGCGCCTGGTAAGCCTCCCTTTTTCCCATACCAGCCTGAAGAAGGAATGGGTGTGTGTGTGTGTGTGTCGTGTGTCGTAACTTAGGGCCTTTTTACACCACCCCTAAGATCCGCTGGTCCCTTAAATTCGGACCAGAGATCTTGGGGGTTTGTCGCTCTCCCTGCATTCCCACCCCCTCCGCACTTCCTTGTTCTGTCTGCGTGAGGGGAGGGAGAAAAAAGGGGAGAAAAGAATGCACTCTTACCTCCGGAGTGCTGGTGGAAGTTGCTCCGACCCCCGGTCACTTCCTGGTTCCTCTTAAAGGGGTGGGAGGCAAAACAAAAACAGAAACAGAAAGAAGCGAGGAGAGCCCGGCACTCTCCACATCAAAATTTTTCACTCTCCCAGAGCAGGTACTTGAAAGGTGCGCTGGGTCGCGCTTATGGGGGCGGAGTCGCACTTAATTTTCTGTTAGCTCCGGAGCTGGTGGGGAAACATTTCTAAGCTCCGGAGCTGGGAGCCATTTGCAGCGGAGCTTAGGGGTCGTGTATAAACGCCCTTAGAGGCCTCCCTTCCTCTCTATACAAGGCCAATGCTATTTTAGGCTGCATTGACAGAAGTATAGTTCCCAGATCCCACCAGGTGTTCGTTCCCTTCTGTTCTGCACTGGTTAGATCTCCTCTTGAGTTCTGGAGCACCACACTTCCAGAAGAAGGCTGACAAACCGGAGCAAGTTCAAAGCAAGGACGATTAGGGAGCTGGAAATCAAGTCTTATGCGGAAAAACTGGAAGAACTGGGCAGGTTTAGCTTTGGGAAACGAAGACTGCTGAGTAGGACAGCACTTTTCAAATGCAGTGGTACCCCGACTTAAGAGCAGCTCAACTTAAGAGAAATTCGACTTAAGAGCGGAAAATTGTTGGTGTTTTAACTCCCACCTTAGACATTTTAGATATGGTCTGCTTGACTTACTTTTTTTTTTTCATTTCTTTGATTTTTTAAACTTATTTTTTCAATTTTTTTAGATAGGTACCGTGACTTAAGAGTTGTTCGACTTAAGAGCATGCATTCGGAACGGATTAAATTTGTAAGTTGAGGTACCACTGTACTAAAAAAGCTGTCGTCCAGAGGAGGGCCAGGATCTGTTCTCGATCGTCCCCAAGTGCAGAACATGCAACTACAGGCTCAAGCTAAATCCAGATTGAGGCTGAATATCAGGAAGATCTTCCTGACTGTTAGAGCAGTACGACAATGGAACCAATGACTTCAAGAAGTGAATAGTTGCTTAAGGACACTTTTACACGACCCCTAAGATCTGCTGGCCCCTTAAATTCGGACCAGAGATCTTAGGGGCTTGTCGCTCTTCCTGTGTTCCCACCCCTCCGCACTTCCTGGCTGCTGGCTGCGTGAGGGGAGGGAGAAAACAAAGGAAGAAAGACCATGGCTCACCTCCCGTTCTGCCTCGTTCTGCCTCTTGCTCTTGCTGGCTCTTGCCGGGGCAACATTCCAGTAGTTCTTAAGTAGCTCTTAAAGGGGCAGGAGCCAAAAAACAGCAAACAGAAGCGAGGAGAGCCCCGCACTCACTATCGTTGCACCGCATCAAAGAATTTTCACCTCCAGAGAGAAGGTACTTGAAAGGTGCGCTGGGACACGCTAAAGTGGGCGGGGTCACACTTAATTGCCTGTAAACTCCGGAGCTGGTGGGGAAACATTTTTAAGCTCCGGAGCTTGCAGCCATTTGCTGCGGAGTTTAGGGGTCGTGTATAAACGCCCTAAGTATTTAATATACACGAACTGGCTCTTTCATTCTTGTGCTCCCTTGTCTCCTAGCTTTGGGACCAGTCTGCCCAAGAAAACTGTCCTCAGAAGCAAGAAGGTTTTTCCAGGGTCAGCCCCATGGAGGCCACCAACCAGACTCAATTTGGTAATAGTTTCCCCTCCTCTTCCTGCTCCTCTGCTCTGTGAGAAGTGTGCTGCCCTCCCACAAGGGCTCCTGCCTGCGTTCCAGGGAAGGAACATAAGGCGTCCGGGTGGAGCAAGGATTGCGGCCTTACGGGGAGCTGCCGGCCCACCCCGTCGCCCCTGTTTGCAAGCCCAGAGCCTTTCCCAGCCCACCTGGATGCTCACGGGTGACAATTTTATCATGCATTTTTTATCAGCACTGGAAATTAACTTTTGGTTGCTTTCATGTTGGGGAGGAAATTAAACTGTTTGGATTCCCCCCAGCACTCTGGCTCGCCCTGGGTCGTCGAGAAGCAGGATTAGACCCTGAAAGTTAGTTTGGTAAAATTCCCCCCCCACACACACAGGTCTTGCCGCCATCTTGCCTCCCCGCATTACTTATGCCTTGCCTTGCCTTTCTGTTTTGTGTTTTATTACCCGTTTTTATTGTTGTAAGCCGCCCAGAGTTCCCACTCGGAAGATGGGCGGGATACAAGATAGATAAATAAATAAATAAATAAATAAATGATGCTGGTATTTGAAGGAAGCCACTATTCCCAGAACCATTGTGAAATTCCAGGAATGCTGGAGCGGGGCCATTCAGCCTGGCCTCTCAACCTTCACCCCATAATGTTCCCTGGCTTTCCTCCTAGGCACTTCCCTGTCTTACCATGAACGGTCCACAGCTCTCTGGGAAGCGTCGCAGCCATCTGCCCACACCATCCGCATCCAAGCCCCCAGCAGCTCTGCGGTCCAGAAGACAAAAGTGCCCTTGCTCAGAACTGGGCCAGGCTCCTCGAGCCAGGAATCCGCCAGCCCCTCGAAGCAGAACCCTGGCGGCGGCTCCAAACCCTGTGAGTGACCGCTCAGATCTCGGGCACTGCTGTTTCTGCTCTGGGCTCACCTTTCCTCCCTGCTGTATTTTTTCCCCACCTCTTTCTTCTCCTACCACCCAGTTCAGGAAGAACGGATCCTGTCTCCCAAGCAGGCGGCTGAACTTTCACGGCTACTGAAACAGTACCAGGCAAAGGGGAGGCCTGTGCCTTCGCCCGAGGAGCTGTACAGATATTTGCGTGAGATGGTCCATAGCGGGTAAGGCCTGAAGCGGGTGAAAAGTAGGTGGATTTCTGGGTCGAGACAAAGCTTCCTTCAGGTGGAGTTTCCAAAGAGGGACGGTTAACAGGGAGCTGTGGGAAGAGGTGAATTCTGTTCTAGAGCTTTCTGATGCAAGTAGATAGATAGATAGATAGATAGATAGATAGATAGATAGATAGATAG
>JAHTLZ010000224.1:359024-371600 GCA_023846285.1 Phrynocephalus versicolor | reverse complement strand
GATCGCCCTGAAATGGCTCATGGAGGCTGGGATTGATCTTTGGTCTTTGCCTTTTGCTGGGGCACCTTTGTCTCCTTCTGTCCGGATGTCCGGGTCCTTTTGGCGACACGAATCCGCCTGGATTTAGCAGCTGGAGTATTATTATTATTTTTGGCCAAGGGCTTGCATTTTTTTTTTTAATTTCGTTTTTATTTTCTTGGAAGCACCAAAAGTAGTTTGTGGAACAGATCTTGGTAAGAACGTGTCTGTAGTTTTAGCGAGTGTGGTTGTGGGTTTGTTAACCACTGGCAGGGTGGGACTGGGAGACCACTGTGGTCTGCGATTCACTCTCCCGTTCTTGTCCTACTGGGTTGAAAAAGCAGAAATCCACTGTGGGAAACAGGACTAGGTTTGAGGATCTCCTAACGTGTCCTTTATATGAATTTGGCCAAGAGAGGCCAAGAAGAGTATCTACTTGGTCTTTTTTATTTCACAGGATTGGAATTAGTTAGCTTCTCAAGCTTTGCCTGGATTTATGCAAGGTACGAATCCAATTCTTCGATTTGGATAAATCATGAGAAAAATCGGGAGGGGGGCATTGAAAACAAAAATCCACGAGACGCCTATATATTGTTGTAGAGGGTGGACAAAGGGAAATAAGGAGGGTTGGTCACTCCAGATGTGGGTTTCTGAATTCTTAGGAAAGAAGAATGTGATTTTGGATGCTGGGTGGGTTTTTGGTTGGGGGGGGTGTCGGACAGTTAGGGAGGCAGGCAGGGATTGTTGGCGGCGATGGAGCCATGGCGAAAGAGATCCAAGTGTCACCCGACCTCTAGAACCGGCTTGGCGATCGACCCATACGTTGGGGGCTACCTCAGGAGAAAGAACGTAGGGGTGATTTTTGTCTCTTTTAGATGGGAGAAGGACAGTGGGTCTACTCAGATTCCCCTCTGCCAACTTGGTGTGTTTTTAATTATTCTGATAGCTTCTCATTTCTTCCCTCCCTGCCGTCTTGTCATGGCGAGAGAAGGGGAGAAAGGATTACTGTATGTTGTCAACCCTTGCGCCTGTCTGAGCCTCATGTAAGAGGCTCTCCTGAGGAGGGGTGGGGTGAGGTGGCTGTTGTATAAGAAGGATTTGCAGCTCTTGAGTTCTGGAAAGTTCAGGGTTAAACATCACTGTTCCCCCTCCCCACCAGCAGCCTCCTACTTCTTTCTGGGAATAATCCAGAAGCGTGTAGGAGTCTGGGAATAATTTCGGAGTGGGGGGACAGACAGGCAGACCAGGCATTGGGTTTAGCACGAAAAAGGCATACCTGGGTTCCAAATTTCCCTCTCCTTCCCCGCTGGTCAGAATGTGGTTGAAAGCAGGCCTGAATACTCAAATGGCCGAGCAGAGTTTGTTGTGCTTTAGACGCAGCGTGAGAAGACTCACTCGAAAGACCATAATGGTGGCGGAAAGGGAAGGCAGTAGGGAAGGAGGAAGACTGAGCATCAGATGGATTGACTCAAAAAAGGAAGCCACAGCCCAGGATCTGAACAGGGCTTTTAGGTGCCGGATTTGTTCTGGGTGAGCACATGCTAATTGAGGTCTAGTTCTTTATGATAGGGATCAACCTGTGCTTGGGCTAGGCCAGTTCAGAGAGCATATGAGTTCTGCATGCCTGAATGTTCTTCCCTGCAAAATTCACACTAAAATATGTAAGGGACTGGACATTAGGAGTTATGCTGAGACACCCTCTTTAAGAGATGTACTGTAGTTTTCTATGCAAAGGATGCGATACGGAGGCATCTCATATGTGATTGGAAATATCATCACCATTAAAAAGTCAGAGCCACTGCCACCTGGACACTGGCTCGCCAGCTCAGCAGCAAAAATTCTGTTTGGAAACTGGGTCTTTAATAGTAAAATATACTTAAGGAAAGGAGCCCCAACAGTTTGACTGGCCATGCCCATCCTGCTTGTGATGATAGGGTGGTGAAGGATGTTGACAGCCTTGAACAGGACCAGAGGAGGGCGACCAGGATGGTTAAAAATCTGGAAGAAATGTCTTGTGAGGAGTGGTTTAAGGAGCTGGGAATGTTTAGCCTTACAAAAAGAAGGTTGAGAGGGGTATGATAGCCATGTTTAAATATTTGAAAGGATGTCCTATTGAAGAGGGGGCTGGCTTTTTTCCCATGACTTCAGAGACTAGTACTCTGGGCAATGGTCTCAAACTACAAGAAAAGAGATTCCATTTAAACATTAGGAAGAATTTCATGGCAGTTAGACCTCTTCGGCAGTAGAATATGCTACCACAAAGGGGGGTGGTGGAGTCTCCTTCTTTGGAGGTTTTTAAGCAGAGGCTGGACGGCCATCTGTCAGGAGTACTTGGGTGGGGGTTTCTGCATGGCAGGGGGTTGGACTGGATGGCCCTTGAGGTCTCTCCCAACTCTAGGATTCTATGAAGTCCAATGTATCTGGAGATCAGCATCTCTGTTATCAAACGAGAAGTCTGTCTGTGTTGTTGGAAAGTCTTTTTCCACATCAGTGCAGGAAACACGCTTCCCTCCGTCTAATGGAACACAGAGTCCTGTCCATGCCTTAATTCTTCACCCCGTGGCTGCTCATTCTGCCCATTCCTCAGCGTTGTTCCAGTTTCCTACTGCAGAATGGTCATCATTACCATTTGTTACTTTCCTTTCATCAAAGCAGCTGCACCTTCCATGTCTGTGTCACCTCCTCTGTTCCATAGCTGTTATGTCACAGGTCAGTGTGTTGCATGGTGTGTAGGATGTCCCACTCGGTGAATCATCATTTTTCTTGAATCTTCCTCTTTTTACTTCATGTCGGCTTTCTTCCTCCATTTAAAAGCCACCCTTCTGATAAAAACAGAATGTCTGTGAAGGTACTCAGTCATCCAGGTGAGGTTCTCTGGAAGTTGAGTCATGGCAACTTGGACTTCTTTTTCTTGAGAGATCTCTCAAGAAAAAGAAGTCCAGTTGCCATGACTCAACTTCCAGATAAAAACAGAAGTAAGATGGTTCTCTCTTTGCGACTCCCACTTTTTTTGGAGGAAAAGTGACCATCTCACACTCCACTTGAGCCTGTTATATATATCCTTTCCCCATCCATGTTGAAAGGTCTTCCATTCATTCTTCGCCTACCATCCATCCAAAGGTACCACCTTCCTGGCCACTGAATTAATGAGAAGAATGGTTGGTTATGCTACCTATAGTAGAAATCTGCTTCCTATGGCTACCACCTGAGCTTCCTCTCTATGAAATTATGCCTCAAGTAATATTGGGCACACACACCTGCACTTTTGACTTTTGGGCTTAGCCTAAGTGCTGTCTTTTAATTATTGTAGACTGTCTTGGGCCCTTTCAGAGCGAGTTTCACGTTCTGAAAGCTGTGACAGAGAAGGCCATTCCCACATCCCCATCAAATGCACCTGCACCAGATGAAAAGCATGTAGTTAAAGTGATCTAGCAAATGGACAGAATCATATTATTGTGCATTTCTGAACTAAACATTTAAGGTTACTTCACACAGGAACCTCAAGGGACTGGTGGATAGGTCAGACACCTCAGATTGGGCCTTTGTGGGATTGAGGGTTATAAGTAGAGATGGGCACGAAATGAACAATTTTTTGTTTCCGTTTTCATTTTTTTGTTTTGTTACGTAACGAAACAACAAACAAATTTTTTCTCTAAAATGAAACGAAACGAACAGAAACACCAGAAATTTTGTCGTGTGTTTCGTTTCCGTTACTGCAATATGAGTGAATTGCTTAAAATCCTAAAAAAAAAAATCACAAAAAATGAAATAAATGGTAACAAAATAGTAACAAAACGAACAAAAATGAAAATGATTTTTTTTTGCAAAAATTCACGAAAAACGGAAACGAACCGAAACGGGCCCTCCAAACGACAAACGAAACGCCATTTTTTTTATTCGTGCCCATCTCTAGTTATAAGGTTAACATCCTTTCCCTGCCATGCTGGTCAGAGGGAGAATTTCCACCCTTCTAGTTCCTTCTTAATGAGGATGAGTGTATTTATCCTTTCATCACCTCCCTACCGATCCTGAATGTAGAAAGAGGGATTGAGGCTGAGGGAGCCGTCTCGCTGTTACAGCAAACACAGCTCAAACTGAGAGCAGAGCTGGGTGTGATGAAGTGTCTCTGATATCAGCCTTAGCCTTGAAGAATGTGACACAAGAGTGGGCATGCGACGTGCAACGCCCCTTGTTTCTTTGTGGTCTGCTCCCAGGCCGCATCGCAAGGTGTTTTAAAGGAGTGATTAGGAAGCAGGGGTACAAATATTACCCCAAAACTCGGAGAGGTTGCTTTTGAGATGCTGTTTTCTATACATGATTAAGTTGTCAAATGAAAACATTCCTGCATTTTGCAAGATGATTTACAGGCTTGGGATATGTGCAGAAAGATTTATTTAGGCGAAGGAATTATGAGACTAAGTCCCCAAGCACTAGGGTTACGTTCACATTCACTGCATGGTGTGATCATATAAGCATAAGTGGAGAACTATTCCACTTTATTTTTGCTATTATATCACCATCGATGTGTCTGTCTATATGTATTTTTATTTACTGTATTTGTTTGTTTGTTTGTTTGTTTGTATGCTTATATGTTTGTATAGCACAATCTGATTTTCCTCAAAGGGGAACTCTGGGCAGTTAACAACAATAATTTATCAAACAACCCAAAACATAATAAAAATGGTAATAAAATAATTTCATTCCTGTACCACCTCAACCATGCAAGATTATAGGTTCAACTTTAAAACCCTGAAAAACTCCATGCAACAAATTATATTCAACAGTATGGCAATTCACATCTAGAGGAATAAAATTTATATTTTGTTTTGCAGGGTTTTAACGCCAAATGCCTATACTGGAGGCGAGATGGCAAGCATATTTATCAACTGCCTTATTACAGAGATTTACTTATACTATTTGCTTTAAATTTGTTATAGAAAAGTAGAAATTGTAGAAGGAAGTGGCATATTTTGGATCCATATGCAGTCTAATTGTTTGGGGATTTTGGTCACTCTTTTTGGGGAGAAAGGTGGAACAGAAATAAAGTAAATATTCTCACCTCTGTCAAGTGTGGCAGGAAAGTTCTTGAAGAGAGGGAGTAGCTATTTTGGTGTCATCAGTAAATTGGTCTGGGTGAAGCAAGGTCTGGAGGTAGAAGATTAATCCGTTAAATCTTTCTGAAAGGATTCCAGTTTATCCAAGCACACTTAAAAGATGGGTCAGATTTTGTTTAAATTTAAAATGGGTCTTCTCTAACCAAATGCAAGCAAATTCAAAATTCCTCACATGACACTATTTGCATGTCAGATGGCAATTTTAAAACAAAAGTTTCTCCCTTTGGTTTTATAATTTCTTAAGGTCCCATCTACACCGAGCAAAGTATTCCCAGACCGCTATTGTACAAAGAGTAGATAAGTTAGTAGTACTGTATTTTTAACTGATTGTTAGTTGGTTTTGCTCTTCAGGCAGGGTGTCCCAACTAGACATAAAATTCTTCAATCTATTCTTGGATTAGATTTTTTTTTTTTAAAAAGGATGTGCATGAATTTCACAGCCCAAAGGGCTAGGGTAGCGAGCTCCAGGTTGACTCAGCCTTTTGTCCTTCCAAGATGGGTCAGCTGGGTACCTGTCTTGCTGGAGGGAGGGGGGCAATGTGAAGCCTGCATCATGGAATTGTCAAAAGCCCAGAGAGCTGGCTTCCTGTCTGTGCAGTTCTCCCCTCATTCTTTTTTGGAGGAAGACTAGATAAGTCATATGCTTTCTGTATTGTGCTGTGGTTGCCTGCTATTGCCACCACCTCAATGCATACTCATTTTAAGCCTCCCCTTCCTTTCTCTAGAAAACTGAAGCATCTTCAAGGTGGTCCTGAGCAATAAAAGTTAAAGATGGATTTGAATTTGTGTACTCTTGAGCCATTTTGGATGGCTCTAAAAACAGGCATTGCAGCAGGCCCAGCCTATGTTATAGGAACTGTTGAGCCCCATCCAGTTATTAGTGGCTCTTTAACATCCTTGCAATGAAAGTGTTCTGCTTATATACCGCCCCATACCACTACAAGTGGTCTCTGGGCGGTTTACAATTTTAATTACAGTGTGCAGGCTACACATTGCCCCCCCAGCAAGCTGGGTACTGATTTTACCGACCTCGGAAGGATGGAAGGCTGAGTGAACCTTGAGCCTGCTACCGGGGATTGAACCCAGAAAGAGAAAGTCCTTGTCTTTCTGTGTTTCTGGTTAGTGATTTTGTTCTTTTTAAAGATCAGGAAAAACATTCTGTTCAGTTCTGGCATTGAGGGATTACATCTTGGTGGCCTCGTGAATCACACAATTACCAATAGTCTTGAGAAGTGCGATTTTATACAGTTACAGATGCTGAAGGTTGGGAAAGGAGAGACTTGTCGTTCTAGAAGTGATGTTGTCAATACATCCAGTGCACAGTTGTCGACCACAAAACTGGAGGAACAACCAGCCATGCAACCCTGATCAAAATTAATTGCCAGTTCAGGATTTACAGAGGATCTGTTAAAATTTCAGAAAGGAGGGTCTGAAAAGAGATTTTAGTTTGCAGGAACTTCCCCCAGCTTGATACCATCCAACATAATTGGGCTACAGTTCCCATTGTTCTTCCTTCTGCTGTCTGGGGATAAGGGGAGCCATTGTCTAGCACCTTTGGTGACGGAACCACCTCGTATTTAGATGCAAACCAATAGGCTAGCACACAACCACCAAGAAATGTTCGATTGAACAGATCTGCAGCTGCGGTAGTTGCATAAAACTCCAGCGCTGTCGGGAGAACCAGCCGATAAATATTTTGTGTACAAAGGGTTCAGTTCAGTTTTGCACAAACGTATCTCAGAGCAGTGCACGCTTCTGTGCCGCCCTGCCTAGGAGATTTGCAGCTGTGAATTAAACATTGCTAATTCCCCAAGACTGGGGGTTGATCAGCCTTTCTGCAGGCTTATGTAATTCTCCTTGGTTGTACCGAGAACAGAACATGTTGCTTCTAGATGCTATAACTTCCAGAATCTTTGTGGTGGCCATGCGGGCTGTGGTGTTTTCTGCGAGTCCTTATTTTAAACATGAAAGGTTCCGGTTTCTGCCTAAAACGAATTGTCTTTGGACTTCCCTTCTTTTGCACTGTCTTCGCAGTCTTTGAAACTGGTGCCAGATTGCCCCGTGTGTGCCTTTCATGCCAAAGACTGGAGCATCCAAGTAGATCTGTGAATTCATTCCCTGGATGGGAGTTTGTTATGATCTGAGGTGACACAACATATGGTGATTAATCGCTGTCAATTGAACTGTGGCAGCTGAGTCACTCAGGCAGCATCGTGGAATGCATGCCAAAAGCAACGCCTGTGCGCCTGTGAACCGGCCAAGATACAACAGTGTGCCTTTTCACACAGGTCAGGCTAGGGTCACCCTTTTATTAACCTGTCAAATGAGGGCCCTTAGTGTTTGCCAATCATTTCATAAGAAGGAGAAATCCAAAGGTCTTACTGCAAGCACAAGACAATCCAGACCATGCATTCTAGTTCTGCGCATGGCTAAACACGGAATCTGAAAACTAGCTTCCTCTATTATTCTCATGATTTAATAGTACAGGATAATATTCAGAGTGGCCTCTAGGCCAGATGGGTGGTGTATACACCAAACCAAAACCAAATAAATAAATAAATATTGCGCCGTGCTCCCATTTTCAGGGCTGATCTGATCAAGTTTAATGTAGTTCAGAACCAAGATGGCCAATTTCCCACACTTTATGGAGCTTGGATGCCCATCTTGGGGTGGGTGGTTGTGCTCTCCTCACGCCACCATGTGTATTTCCCCTTGCACAAAAAAGTTGTGCTTGTGTACTAAAATGTCTATAGCATCAACCTTAATTCCCCCACCAAAGTGCCTTAAAGGTGCTGAGGTTTCCTAAAAACATGGCCACATTTTCTCCACAGGGGACATTTTGATTAAAAAACTTAATTTGCCAATGGCCTTATACAATAAGTTGTACTCATCCGTTTTTCTTTTCTTGGACTGTCACTTGATTTAGTGAGATCTGAGGAAGTGGACATGTCCACAAAAGCTCACATTATAATATAGCAGTTAGTCTTTAAGGTGCCACAATGTTTTTGTCTTCCTTATTCTTTATTTTTCTTTTGTTTTTGCCTGAAATGCTAGCACAGGCCACCATCGCTACCTCTTGTAAACTGTCCAAAGTACATAGCCTTCAAAACCAAGCAAATTATTTAGCATGAGGCGGGGAAATCCCATAAGAATTGTTCATCCCTTCTGCAGTAAAAATACAATAAGGAGAAATCAAATAGGCTGAAGAAAAAAGCAACCAACAAGAATAAAAAGAAAAAGAAATTAATAGCTAACAACGTGCTACAAGCAGCTACATTGTCTAAAAAGCCTACTCTGCCTCACTCTGCCCAACAGTAGGACCGGCCCTTGTCCCTCCTCACATGAGCCTGCTTCTAATAATTTCAAAGCCTTTCCAGTACACATCATCTGAAATTTTGCTCTGGGTGGCTTTTCCTTCCTTCCTTCCTTCCTTCCTTCCTTCCTCCCTTCCTTCCTTCCACCAACGTTCTATTGTCAATGGCGGACTATTTTCCCTCAGACACAGATCACAACCCCTTCTGAAGTGCCCACACAATGTGTGAAAAGAGGTCTCTGGTTCTCCTCAGGGAAGGAGGAGAAAATTTGTCCCCAAACTACTGGGGCAATGCCTCCCAAGACAGCTAATAGGTCACATATATATATTCCCCTCAGGACATGGCTTTTCTTACAGAAAAATGCCCTCATCTGACGAACCAGGCTAAACTTTTTTAGGTGGATGTCATGGCAGATGCAATGGGAAGCGTGGGGTTTACAATGGGCTGTTTCGCCACTGCCCAGGCCTGAAAGAGACGGGGAGCCATTCAAGTTAAAATTAGACTTTTTCTTGAGTGTCCCTCAAAGGTAAAAATCCTTTGAGATGGCAACAGGATTAAAATTGGCCTTCTCAGTGTTTTTTTCCTCAGGATATGGAGGCCAGCTGGCTGGACAGATGATCTGTTCTCTCATCACTTTTTTCACATTTTTCTCCTCTTTTTGATATTATAGTGTCAATGGTGTTAGCCAACCTCAGTTTTTCTTATCAGAACTAAATAGCATTGAAGGTTGTGTAAAATACTTGTGGGTGTTTACATACACGCGCACACACATACACACACAATATGTATAATTGTGTATGTGTGTGTGTCCACACACACCATATAAAGATCTAAACATTTCAATGATTAATATCTATATAGTTCAATGATTAATATCTATATAAAGCATATGAAATATAAAATTTCTTTTGTGGGCCATTCAGGCCTGTGTGGGCATGTTTATGTGAATGTATGTGCGAATATTTAGTGGACTCTTGGCAACAAGCCGTGACAGCTCAACCGTCTTAAAATCTAAACCATTTTTTAAAAAGGGAGGAATGAGTACATACTCTATTCAGAATTAATGATTTGATTATGCTGTTGATGATGACTGAGAAGGGAAAGGAAGTTGTATTATATGGAAAAAATGTTTGGTTATTTTGGGTTTGTGGTTCGCATCCCGTCTTGAATATTCCCTCTAAGGACTGCTAACTGTTCATCTAAGGAGGGAGAAGTAGAATTATACTTTGTGCATGCTCAGAGGCTCTCTGCCATTGAATCCTGAAGCCACGCAGCCCTTGTGATGCCATGTACAAATTAAGCTCCATTTCCTGATGCAAAGCCAATGGGCTTAGGACAACACATATAGGTATACCCCCCAAATAATCTGTGTTGTTTTTTTAATGAAGGTTATCATGGTTTAAGCCTATCTAGATAGCTCACTATGTGCCTACTAAAAATGGTGCCCCACTTTTAAACATTTGAGTGTTTCTTTGTTACTTCATTGGGTGAACAAAATGATCTGTATTCATGGTGACAGCAAAGATTCAAGAAGTTCATTTTTTAAATTATAAGGCTCATAGCCACCGTCTGAGAATTGTGCAAAAATGAAATTTCACAAGTTCGGTATCAGAGGTGTTTGTTCTAGTTTTAAGTGTTAGAGCCAAAGTAAATGAAAAATGGCTTCCAGTAATAAAATTTCTTAAATCAAAACCTACATCATAATGATGACTGTAACTAACTGTAGCTAGCAAAAGGAAATAATAAAACTTTGACATTTAAAAGCCAAACACAAGAAGAATATTTAGACAGCAAATATTTAAAATTAGCAGGAAGCGTTAAAGCCAAGGCTCAGAATTGTGGTGGGTTTTTTTTCTAGACAATAAAGTGTTCAAGTGCTCCATATGGAGATAGGTTTGAAAAAGAATGTTGAATAAAGTGTTTCCTCCATTATTCCTCCCTCTACCACTGCTATCTTTTTTTTTCAGATTAGCTGTTGGTGGAAAAGATACCATGTCAATATCAGATGGTCACTCATGCTTCTAGGTTCTGAGCAAAGCAGATTACAATGTCCTACCATTAAGCAAAGTGAGCCTACTGACTCACCACCTTTCCCCCCTGGATTTGCTAACATTTCTCTTCTTGTTGGGAATAGAGCTAGTCAGAGTTACAGAACCTATCCTCCACTTACTAGCTTCCAACATCCAGAAGTGGTGGAGGATCCCTATTACCCGTTGAGTCAGTTTCCATACATGTTGGAAGGAAGGAGAATAACATGTTATAATTTCCTTCATCCACCAAAAACACTTGTGCCAATCCTGAAAGGAACACAGTGAACTACATTTTTGAAAAACTAGAAATTTTGCACAGGGTCCCCTGCTACCGTGGGCTCAAGTTCCAGGAAGCCAGATTTCGGTTGAATTATCAGGGAAAACTTCCTAATGGTTAGAACAGTGCGACAGTGGAACGAGTTACCTCAGGAGGTGGTGAACACTTCAGTGCTGGAGGCATTCAAGAGCAATTTAGACAACCGTCTGTCCAAACTGGTTTAATTTGGATCCCTGCCTTGACCAAGGGTTTGGACTTGATGGCCTTGTTGACCCCTTCCTATTTCATGCTTCTAGGATTCTATAGACATAAATCTGCATCTTTGGTACTACTGTTTTGTTCGATATTAGTCTAATCTATTTTGCTGCTATTGTAATTTATTGTCCTGTTAACTTGTTGTGAACCGCCCGGAGTTCCCCACTAGGAAGACGGGCGGTATATAAGCCTCATAATAAATAAATAAATAAATAAATAAATAAATAAATAAATAAATAAATAAATAAATAAAGGGGGACAAAAGCAGACACTGATCTATATAAAACTCTGCATGGTAATTTATACATGCAGGTAAAATATTTTTGATATTAAGTGCAATTATATAACATGTATAAATCCAGTAGGGAAGAGAAAGACTAGATCAGTGGTTCTCAACCGGTGGGTCCCCAGATGTTCCTGTACTGCAATTCCCAGAAGTCTTCATCATGAACTGAGCTTGCCAGGATTTCTGGGAGTTGCAGTCCAGGAACATCTGGGGACCCATCGGTTGAGAACCCCTGGACTAGATGGATTGTGTGCTTGCTGACTTGGCTGTTCAGGCGCTATTTGCTCTGGGTTCCAGGCAACCTTAAGTCTCCTAGTTTGCCTTTTTATTGCAGTTCTCTGTTTGCCTTGCGTCCTTTCGGGGAGAAAGGTGCGGTAGAAGTATTTTAAAGAAATTTGACCTGGACTGAGCAGATTTTTGAACAGAAGACACATTCAAAGAGAACCATGTCCTCTGGCAGCCCATAAAACAGAGGACTGTTCTGTTTAAAAGAAAACACGCGGTCACCCTAACTCTCATCGTGAAGAATTGTGTGGAGTGAAAGGATGCTTGCACGGAAGCAGCAGCAAGGCTCATGGCTTCAACACTTCAAAGAGAAAAAGCTTGATCATGGTCTATTGCCTTCAGACACTTTGCAGCAACTGCTCACTGTAGCTTTTTCCATTCCATGAATGAATAATGTTATTGTGGCTGCATGACATAATAAATTAATGCCGTTGTAAATATTACAGTTTTAAGAAGTGCTACAATCGTAATATAGGATACAGTGTACCTTGTATAAAGGAATTAATTTGTTCCAAATGAAATTATGTTAAGCAAATTTTCCTTTATACAAATTTCCCATAGGAGTGAATTGAAAACAGAGTGATCCCATTTTTATGTTGTACAGATTTGCTCCATAGACGATTCTGTTAAGCAGATTTCCCCTATCTCCAGAATGTTTTATGTTGTACAAATTTTATGTCATACAAACCATTTGTTATACAAGAGTCCACTGTAGATCCATAGCAAGGAACAACCAAGAAGACTTCCTGTTTAATTAGTTTTCTAGGATTCTGTGATTCTATCCCCTCTTCTTGATATGGTATTTTGTTAAATACAAACAAAAACTGGCTGTCTGCTTGGTAATAAAAAGAATTTTCATCGTTTAAAAGTCTTTCCAAGTCCAACTTGTTTGGGTCTGCTGTTAATCTATCTAAACAAGGCAAGATAAATCTCTCCCTATATAGGTGACAAAGGGGACAGTGGAAATAAATATGTGTAGATTGTCTCTAGATGGCAT
>JAHTLZ010000224.1:324113-358446 GCA_023846285.1 Phrynocephalus versicolor | reverse complement strand
AAAAAAAAAAAAAGAAGAAGAAGAAGAAGAAGTCCAGTAGCCATGACTCAACTCCCAGTTCAGTTGTCCTCTCCTGCCGTGACCAAGGCATGTGTTTCGAGGAACCGGGGGGGGGGGGGGAAAAAGATCTTTTTAAATTTTAACACAAAAATGGACTCTTGTCTCAGGAGGTGTGGTGCTAACAGGGTGGGGTGGGGGTGGGGGAATACTTGATCAGATTATCAAGTGAGATAACCCCTTTCTACTTACATTTCCCCAAAAGAACCTGAATTAATGTTGCAGAAGTCTTAGGATTTCTGGCATCAGCATGCGTTTCTATTCAAAAGACAATGATGGCCACAGAGGCAAGTGGTCTATTAGAGGCAACAACATTATTTTTAGCAACAAAATGGAAGTGACCAGATGATAGACCTGTGGGCATATTTTGTCTGTTGGCATTTGTAACATAAAGTTTTCCCAAACAAAATTTGAGAAAAATTATTTGGCTGGATTACAACTTTCCGATCCTCCAACTAATGTGGCCAGTGGTGCTGCTGGTCAGGGGATTCGTGGTCTTTTAAAAATCACGTTTCCAATTCGTTTTCCAAAACAGTGAACTGGGCTTTTAAATGTTGTGGGAAATGACATTAAAAACTGGGAAGGTTTGCGATCATATGCTCCACAGCCAGAGATGAAACCTAGGTCCTCTATTCTGATGGTTTTCTTTTCTCTCTTTTCCAGTTGCATTCTCCTGTCCTCGTCTCTCCTTTTGGCTGTTGGTTGTGAACTTTAACCAGGTGTAGCCAAGCAAATGGACCTCCTCCAACCAAAGACTTTTGGGCCTGGCCCTTGAGGAACTAAAGGCTCTCTGCGCAGTGCCTTCTCCCTGTTTCCCCTTCCCTGTCCTCCCCACCCCCCACCCCCATCACATCATTCCTTGCATCTACACAACAACATGATCATCACCTGGTTTGACTTCCACAGTTTCCTGCTCCGTCTCTCCAACCATCCCAGGTGGGGCTGTTGCCGAGGTCCTCACCGACTAGCCCTCCTCTGGCTCTTGTTCCTGTGCTTGCCCCGCTGTGTCCAGTCATCTACTTTCAAAGTCGGCGTGATGGGCCCCTGGAGGTGCGACTCCATCTACGCCAGAGCCTACCCGGATGAGGCCGCCCAGCTGGCCGTTTCTCGCATCAACAAGGACCCAACGATCAACCAGGGCTACTGGTTCGATTACGTCATCCTCAACGAAGACTGCCAGACCTCGAGGGCCCTGGTGGGCTTCGTCAACTCCGAACGTTACGCCTCTGGCTTTGTAGGCCCCGTCAACCCTGCCACCTGTGAGGCGGCCGGCCTGCTGGGCAAAGCCTGGAACAAGCCAATCTTCTCCTGGGCTTGCTTGACTGACGATGCTGAGGTAGAGCGTTTCGGCACCTTTGCGCGCCCGTTACGGCAGGCCTCCGCAGTACTCTATACCGTGCTCAAGTATTTCCGGTGGGCACACGTTGCCGTGATAACCTCCGAGCAGGACTTTTGGGTAGAAGCCGGCCAAGGACTGGCAGAGTCATTGCGCAACTTTGGCCTCCCTGTCACCGTGGTGACCACCATGGAAAACGATCCCGACGGGGCACGGGACGCCCTTCGTAGGATACAGAGAACTTACGATGTACGAGGTATGGCCAGCAGGGCATCTTGTGCAGAACATCGACACTTCTAAAAAGGGTCAATATTTAGGGGGTTATATTTTGAATTTTCAGGTTCTTTCAGTGATGGAAAATTGGTGGGTTTGTTATTATTATTTTTAAACTAAAACTCCAGGATTCCAAGGCTGCCTGAAGGAATTATAGTCTCTTCCCTGCAACCACCACAACAATTTTTTTTTTGTCTCTAGATTCTGTCAGCAGGGCATGAGATAATTATGATGATGGTTTTTATGCTCTGCAATGTTGGGTGCTTGCCACCCATGCATTAAATGGCAATTGCTTGACCGTAGTCACATTCCATGGGAAATGTGTTCCCTGATGGGCTGAGGTGATTCTCAAAAGACAGGAGGCTTTCTAGATTCAACGAAGTTGCTTGATACCAAGTTGGGTTGTTGATCCATCTAGTGTCATATAATGACCACACTACTCTTCCATTCCTTGGTGCTGTCCAGATGGGTTGGTCTCCAGTTCCCTGTGTTGACCACAGTGTCTGATAATGATGGGCTCTGTAGTCTAATATACCTCAAAAACATAAAGGCATCAAGCAGCAGCTGTTCGCTAGGAAAGGAGTCTTTCTCAGTGGCAACAGGTTATCCAGTAATCATGGGTGAAGCAAAAGGCACAACATGGGTTCAGAGCCAGGGCTCGTGGGCAGTACAGGAGCAGAACTCACACAGTCAAAACCACAGAGATACAGACAGGGATTCACACATATAGACAGCAAGAGGGAAACACCGGGTGGTAGTGCTTGATCCTCGTCTACCTCTCATGAGGAAGCAGGCAGCCATGGGCTAGCTTAAAGTGATCTAGGCCTGAGGTGGGATAGTTGTCCTGGTCAACTAGTCACAATTGTTTCCAGACCTGCTGGGAAATCCATGAAAATGGAATGGGAAGTATATGCTCTGCCATTGAGCGTTGTCATTTCTCCTACTTTAGCTGCTAATAATAATATGAGGCTTATGCTTTGTGAAATGATGCAGACACAGCCAAGGATTCTGAAACTGCAGGATCAACTGCATGTAGAAACTTGATTTTAGATGGTTTTGAAACCAGATGATCTGATCAGATCAGCCCTAGCAACATCATTAGACATTCTGATGAGTCTGAGCAGAAATGTATGGGAGAGAGATGATAGCTGAACCTGATTGCACAATAAATCAGTGTGCGCATGAAAAGGCACGTGGTCGTATATTGTGTGGGTGTGTTAGATCCTGTCAAGCTGGAACTGACATATACTGGCTCTTCAATATTTAAGAAACACTTTTAGTAGTTTCTTGAGTTTCCAGGGGAATTTGAGTATTTAAACCAAGGTCTTCTGAGCCCCTCAGTCTACCCGTTGCATTTATGCTACAGATCCCTATTGCTTTTCTGTAATGTGGGGTGAATTTAATGGGATATATAGCTGTGGAGACAGACTGGGAGCCTGATTCGCGACCCAGTCTTGGTGGCCTTGGGTGAGATCATAGAATCATAGAATCATAGAGTTGGAAGAGATCTCAGGGTGTCCCCAGAAGAAGGGAATGGAAAACCTCTATTATGGTGACTTATGGTGACCCTTTCCACTCTGAGTATTGAACATTATTATTAAGCTGACTGGTTTAGTTTGTCCATTCGATTCCCCTCTGTTCCTCCTGGGAGAAGAGCCAGCCTCGGTGGCCTTGGGCAAGCTGCACACCTGCTAGAAGAAGGGAAGGGGAAACCGCTTCTGAGTACAGTACTCTCTGCCTACAAAGCTATGGAAAGCATTGCCAGATGTCAGAAGTTACTTGGTGGCACACATGGTTATTATTAGTGGGGAGAAAGCAGTGTAGAATCCCAGTTATTTTCCTTACATGTTGGGCAGGTATGGGGGACTTAAGAGGTACTCAACTGGCTGCAATGCCTGAGGTCTGCAGGAGGTTTGTAGTCAGCTTCACTGCCCCAATGCCCCCCCACCCACCTGCCACTGGGAGTCAAAACAGGGCCAGACACCGGGGTGGGAACCTGTGTGAGGAAGCCTCACAAATTAACTTAACTCAAGGAGGGCCAAGGGTGGGCAACCAGATGGGACAAGACTTGCTCCAAGCTTTTGCCATCCTTGGTTATGGTGGCCACTTGGGTGGGAGTTTTAGGCCATTAGTACGTGAAGGCATGTACTTTGTCCACCCTGCTTCTGGGCTAGCCAAGGCTGCCATTTTATCTGAGCTTTACTGGGACCAAGACATTCTGAAGTGCAGTAGCAGTAGACATAATCTGAGGTCTGACACAGGTATCCCAGATACATGTCAGTATGTAACTGGTAACTTCTCTCATTCTAAACTCTGTGGGTTGTTTGTTTCTTTTCTTTTTTGTTCAAATTGTTGAAATAATTATTCTAAAAGCCAGATAACACCTATGTTGTACGAAGGCGATAGTGGTGGTAAAGAACAATGACTGCCATTTAATGAATATGTCATTTGTTTTATAAAGATGTGAATTGAGCAAATCATAGAATCATAGGATCATAGAGTTGGAAGAGACCTCAAGGGCCATCCAGTCCAACCCCCTGCCATGCAGGAACCCCCATCACAGGACTGTATTTCCGACAGGTGGCCATCTAGCCTCTGCTTAAGAAGATCCAAAGAAAGAGACTCCACCACCCTTTGTGGCAGCATATTCCACTGCTGAATAGCTCTAACCGTCAGGAAGTTTTTCCTAATGTTCAAATGGAATCTCTTTTCCTGTAGTTTGAAGCCATTACCCCGAGTCCTCGTCTCTGAAGCCATGGAAAACAAACCTGCAAATGTGTTGTGTGATGTGGGTGCACCCTTCTCCTTGAAGTGTTGAGCCAGTCCTGGTTTTTAGCTTTTCCATATGGGTGAGGGCTGTGAAAGGACAAATACTCCTTTCACCAGGCTATCATCATGGAGTGCGTTTTTAAAGCACACTACAAAACAGATCCTCCCACCTAAGTCAAGGAAAAACACATCAATGAAACCACCTCCTGATGGCTGTTGGGAATCTCCTTCCTTTCCTTCAGGAGGTTTTATCCCTTTTCCATGATGGTGAGTGACAGCAGGAAGAAACCATCGGATTGCGAGGAAAAGGTGTTTAGTATATCTTCCAGTGCCCCCTGTTTCTACATTACAGCTTCATTTGAGCCCAACTGAAAAGCCCTTGTGGATCCCAAAGCTGCACAAAAGCTTACAGAGGTTGCTTCTGCCTGGACAGAGGCACCACTCCTTGGTCTATTGCAGTCTGATGCGTGATGGCTCAGCGGACTAATGCTTCGAAAACTGTCGGCTGCAAAGTTGGCAGCTCGGCGGTTCAAATCCCGGGTGCCATGCAGCAGAGCGAGCTCCCGCTGATGACCCCAGCTCCTGCCAACCTAGCAGTTCGAAAGCATGTAAAGGAAAGTAGATAAATAGGTTTTCCTGGAGGAAAAATCCATCATCCTGGAGGAAAAATCCTTCACAGGTTACAAACCATGATGGAGATGTGTAATCTCCAGTCTTAAAACTGGGGTACTTCAAGGGCCAGATGCCGGGGAGTAATATCACGAAACAGATATCTAGTCTCGTGCACTCCCAGACGCATCTGGTGGGGCCACTGTGAGATACAGGAAGCTGGACTAGATGGGCCGTTGGCCTGATCCAGCAGGGCTCTTCACAACACTGGCTCTTTGGCTTGAATACGGAGATGAGCACCGCCCCTAGAGTTGGACACTACTGGCACACATGTGCGGGGGAAACCTTTACCTTTTTTTTTCTTTACGTTTAGGATGTGACTGCCACAGAATGACACGTGGAAGATATACAGAGTTCTGGTTTACCTTGTTATGGTTCCAGAAGTTCAGCGATAACTTTATGAGCTTCCAAATTTGCGTATTCCTCTTGAACCTCCAGCCTAGCTGGAGCAGCAGAGGTCAGCTGTAGAAACATTTGTAATTAAGTCTGCAACTACACTGGCCCTTTTGAAGTAGGCTGGTATGGTCTAAATAGGTTCGCCTGAGGTCAAGGGGAGGGGAAATATGCCATTTGGTGCCACCTTTTTATCCAAATGGCATATGGACCTCAATTGACCATCTTTGGTTCCCTCTGCTGTCAGTTTCTTGTATCTTGAGGTGATCAATGACTCATTTCAGGATTTTGGCAAATTGAATAAAATTCCTGCTCCTCTGTAGAGAGGCAGAGAAAGTGAAATTACAGTGGACCTTCGTTTAACAAACAGTTTGCATAACATAAAATCTGTACAACATTAAAAAATTCCAGAGAGAGGGGAAATTCGCTTAACAGAATCGCCTATGGGGCGAATCCTTTCAACATAAAAATGGTCGCGATTAGGGATTACTCCGTTTTCAATGCATTCCTATGGGAAATTTTTATAAAGGAAAATTTGCTTAGCAGAATTTCATTTGGAACAAATTAATTCCTTTATACAAGGTACCACTGTGCTTTGTTTTGCCTCTGCTAGACCATTGTTGATGTGCTGAATCAGAACTTTATTAGATTAATTTTTTTAAAAAAATATTTGCTTTGTGTGAAGTTCCAACTGAGAAACTGCCTGCAGCTGTGATTTTAATTGTCACTTAACACAAAAGAAGAGGAAATATTTTTAAAAAATGTAATCTAACTGATTCAGCACATCAACAATGGTCTAGCAGAGGCAAAAAATATTTTTTCACTTTCCTTCCTGCTCCACAGAGGAGCATGGCAAGTGTTCAATTTGCCTATATCCTTCATGATACTGGCAAGCAAATGACAGAGGAAGGAGCCTTGGCAGTTTCGCTCACTACAAAACTTGTTTTTGGTGCACTCCCAGAGATCACACAAGCTAGAAATCAACCAAAAACTAGCATACCTGCCCACATCAAAAAGGTAGAAGTCCTTAACAGGAGCTCAAAAAGTAATGGGAAGGAGCACTCAGGGCATGGATTAGTTTGTTCTAGCCAAACAGGCCATCGGATTGCTAGAAAACAGAGCAAACCAACCAACACTTGCAGCACACTATTTATTTATTTATTTATTTATTTATTTATTTATTTATTTATTTATTTATTTATTTAGAATATTTTTACCCTGCCTTTCTCCTTGGAAAAGGACCCAAGGTGGCTTACAATAATGAGGGACATTATACAGTCCAGAACATTTAAGACATATTCAAGTTAAGAACAGGGAATTTGAAGAAGCATCTTAGAACATTAAAAAGGTAACATTAGAGCTACAAAGCGTACACAAGAAGAAAAATCCATTCTGAGGGGTGAAAAGCAACATGGAGAACACTAGTGTTCTTATAAAATCAGCCAATGCAATCATGTATGGTAATCCATATAAAGTCACATAGTAGGTAGTCCCTCATTCAGGGGAAGCTTGCCTGAAGAGGGAGGTCTTTGCCTGCTTCCAGAAAGTCAGCAGAGATGGAGCAGTTCTGGTATCTAGTGGGAGGGAGTTCCAAAGTCTGGGTGCAGCTGCCAAGAAGGCCCTTTCATGTGTTCTTCTGAGATGCACCTGTGAAGGTGGCAGGATGGAGAGAAAGGCCTCTCCTGATGACCTGAGTACCTGAGCTGGTTCATACTGCAATATTCGATCTTTGAGGTAGCTTGGACCCAGGCCGTTTTGTGCTTTGTAGATTAAGGTCAGCACCTTGAATTGTGCCTGGTAGGTGATTGGCAGCCAGCAAAGCTGCTTTAATAGGGGTGTCATGTGATCTCTGTTTCCCGCCCCAGTCAGCAAATTGGCCCCTGTCTTCTGGACCCATTGAAGTTTCCTAAGACTAAACAATGGAACAAATTTATTTTCGAAGGCTTTCATGGCTGGGATCTGATAGCTGTTGTGAGTTTTTCATGCTGTCTGGTCGTGTTCTGGACATTTCTCTTCCTGACATTTCGCCCATCTCTGTGGCCGGCATCATGAGCTAGTTCCCTAAGGTCCTTGCCCTCTGAAGATGCCAGCCACAGAGACTGACGAAACATCAGGAAGAGAAATGTCCAGGACATGGCCAACAGCACAAGAATCTCACAACAGTAGGAAAAATACCTGTCTGCTCTAGGATTAGCAATTCCCTCCCCCTTCCGCTATTCCAAATTACCGTATATACTCAAGTATAAGTCGACCCGAGTATAAGTCGGGGCCCCTAATTTAAACCCAAAAAACTGGGAAAATTTATTGACTCAAGTATAAGCCTAGGGTGGGAAATGCAGCAGGGCCTGGCTACTCCTCCTTTGTGAGCTGGGTGTGTGTGTGATGTTTGAAATGACTTTTAGCCACCGAGGCAAGTGCTTGAGTTGGTGGCTAAAAGTCATTTTAAACATTGTTTTAAAATGACTTTTTAAAAAGTCATTTTAAACGTGGGGGGTCAGGAGAAGTGGCGCACAATGTTTAAAATGACTTTTAGCCACCGACCCAAACTTGCCTCAGTGGCTAAAAGTATTGACCCGAATATAAGCCGAGGACCCCTTTTTTCAGCCCAAAATTAGGGCTGAAAAACTAGGCTTATATTCAAGTATATACAGTAATTTATTTAATAAATCGTTAGTAATATTTTGTTTCTCATGGCTTTATTGCCAGTCTCTAGATGAGATATTTCACCCCATTCCTCTTAAGCCAGAAATCCCGGCCAGCTCAGCTAGTCATGAAGACTTTATTTATTTATTTATTTATTTATTTATTTATTTATTTATTTATTTATACAACTTATATGCCGCCCACTACCCAAAGGTCTCTGGGCGGCTTCCAATCAAAAGAATTAAAACAGTTAAAAATAGAATATCAATAAATAATCAAAGCAATAATAAAAACCTTACACTCAAATTCTGGGAGTTGCAGTCCAGGAACATCTGGGGACCCACAGGTTGAGAACCACGGTCTTAACCTGAGCTCTAGGCTGCTGAGTGTTTGTTTGTTTGTTTGTTTGTTTGTTTGTTTGTTTTTATACTGCCCCTCTTCCCGAAAAACCTCCGGGCGGTTAACAAAATGAGTAAATTACTAAAACAACAACAACCACCTAACCTCCTCTTCCTCCTCTGCCTCTTTCCATCCAGTGATTGTCATGTGTATGCACTCGGTCCTGCTGGGTGGGGAGGAGCAGCGCACCTTGCTAGAGAAGGCCGAGGACATGAGCATGACAGACGGGAGCTACGTGTTCATCCCTTACGATGCCCTGACGTACAGCATGCCCTACCAGAGGGAGAACTACCCTGCGCTGGAGGACAGCATCAAGCTGCGGCTGGCCTACGACGCCGTGCTCACCGTCACCATCGACTCTCCGGAGCGCTCCTTCCGGGAGGCCTTCCGGGAGGCCCAGGAGAAACGGGAGGTCCCTAGTCATATTGATGCCGACAAGGTGAGGAGGAGGAGGAAAGAAACGGAGTGGCTTTGGGAGGGGGGAAGGGGAATAAGGTTATTGGAGATCATCTCTCAGGCGAGGCTTCTCCGTGGTGGCACCAACTTTTGTGGAACCAGCTTCTGATGGAGCTTTATCCCCCCCCCCCCCCACAGTTGATGTTTAGGAAGGAAATAAGGTGTGGCCCTTTAGGGAGGCTTTCCACACCAACTCTAGATGACTACCCCTTTTTTCTCATCTGCCTGGTTTCTGTGTGATTTGATTTGTGTCGTTAGTTTTTTTAATGGTGATTTGCCACTGAATATTTGCCTCTGTTTCTAGTGCTTTTATTGTAACTTTAGGTTTTATACTTGTGTTCTATTGTAAGCTGGCCAGGGTAGGGCTTTGGCACTAATTTGGAGTGGTATAGCAACTGAACGAACGAACGAACAAACAAACAAACAAACAAACAAACAAACGAACGAATGAACAAACAAACGGAGACATTCCCTGGACTTGGTGGGAACCTCAGTGTTTGGAAAACTTGAACAAAGCCCCCAAACCACAGCCGGCTAATATTTTCACGAGGATCACGAATGCTGTCGTAAAATACACAGGCTTTTGAATTCTCCATTCTTTATCATGCTAGGTCTTCAGAATAAAAAACTGTAGCATGTGAGGCATGGTGCTGTCCAGAACTCTTGCTTTGAGAGGCCTACAGTTCTACCTAGACTAAATCCAAGTTGGGGTAGTTGACAGCTCGTAGCTGAATACCGCTGCATGGTTAGCAACTAGAGATGGGCACAAAACGAAAAAAAATCGTTTCTGTTTCCGTTTTTTCATTTTGTTACGCAACGAAACAACAAACAAATTTTGTCTCTAAAATGAAACAAAACAAACAGAAACACCGGAAATTTTATCGTGTGTTTCGTTTTCGTTACGGCAATACAAGTGATCTGCTTTAAATGCTAAAAAATTCACAAAAAATTGAAATAAATGGTAACGAAATGGTAGCGAAACGAACGAAAACTTTTTTTTGCAAAAATTCCCGAAAAATGGAAACGAAATGAAACGGACCCCCTAAACGACAAACGACAAACAAAACAGCATTTTTTTGATTCGCGCCCATCTCTACTAGCAACATAAAGGTCAAAGTAGATGTGTAAGGGGGTCTGATATTCCCTCCAGTGAACCCTAACCCACCCACTGCCAACAACTTTGGAATTTCCTCAGAACTGTTCGGATTTACAAAGTCAACTCATGTTTATCTTTCACTCTCCAATCGTAAGGCAAGCCATCCGAAACTTAAGATACACAAATGAGAGAATTCCTGCTGGAAACCAGCAATCTCACACCTGTTGAGGAGCCACTTTCCCAAAGAGCATCAAAAAAACATATCTTCTTGCTCAACCCAATATTCAGTTCAGAGAAACAAGAAAATGGAAGCACATGTCCTCCATGTGCAGCATTTCCTCAGGTGGAAGTACAGTGGTACCTCGACTTACAAATTTAATCCATTCCGAATGCATCCTCTTAAGTCGAACTACTCTTAAGTCGGGGTAGCTATCTAAAAAATTGAAAAAACAAGTTAAAAAATAAAAAAATATAAAAAGTGTTAAGTTGAGCAGACCATATCTAAAATTTGCAAGGCGGCAATTAAAATGCCAACAGTTTTCCGCTCTTAAGTCAAATTGCTCCTAAGTCGAGCTGCTCTTAAGTCGGGGTACCACTGTATGTGGTTTTTACTCCACTTTTCTTTCTCGTGACAGGTGCATCCTCTGTTTGGTACCCTTTTCAACTCCATCTACTTCCTAGCCAAGGCGGTGGAGAGCACCCGTAAGGCCGGCAAGTGGGTGATGGGCACCAGCATCGCAGAGAACACCAAGGACTTTGAGCTGGAAGGCTTCAGCCAGCCGGTATCGGCAGACGAATACGGCGATGCCGTGCTGCCCTATATCATCTTGGACTCAGATGGCAAGGGCAGCCGTCTCTGGCCCACCTACAGTGTGGACATGGCCGCTGGCACCTTACGCTACATTGGGCACTCTGTCCATTGGCCACACAGTTCCACGCCCGACACGGACTCCAGCTGTTGGTTTGACTCCGTCACCATCTGCTCTGGGGGTGAGAGCTGACACAAGGTGTCCTTGTAGAGATGCATTAAGCTAGCATTGGGTGGGAAGGAAGTTTTGATGCTTCCAGACACAGGCATCATCTTGGCTTGCTTGAAGGTTCCCCTGTTGTGATGTGCTTCTCCTTCTCCTGCAGGGGTTGGTGCTGGTTTTGTCATCTTGCTTTTCCTCCTGGTGATCCTCTTGGCCGTGGGTGGAGCTGCCCTTGCGTTTCATCTTAGGTGAGTGCCCTGAACACCTCTCATGATGGGGTGCACAGAGAATAGCAACTGTCCACCATGTGGGGGTTGGGAATTGTTCTCTTCGGACTTGATGGTGGCAACTGGCCATTTGGTGTTTTCCCGCTTTTTCTGAACGTTTTGCTCTGCTTGCTTTGATTCCTGCAGGCGTAAGTTTCTGCATGCCCAGCTGATGAAAGGACCCAACAAGATCGTTCTGACCATGGATGACTTGACCTTCATTAATACGGGAAGCAGCAAGAAGGTGGGTGGGTGGGGCTTCGAAACAAAGGGCTTTGAAGAGGGAGGCTTGCAAGACAAAATCAAAGCTTAGAGTTGAGGTTGCTAACTAATCATTCAGTTGGCAAAGTGTCAATCTATTCGCTTGTGCTGAAGCATTAAGGAATTTATTTCATTCATTGGTTTGTTAATTTGTCATTCTAAAAACAATAATAAATGCTTTCTCTAATAATTCGTCACATGCCCAATCACTTGCCCAACTGAGCTACTGAGATACACCCTGGACCCTTACCAATAAGCTATAATTAACGGTAGCGAGTTACAGAAACCTTACAGAAGGCACTGCGGTGTATCTCAGTAGCAAAATCAACAGGATTGTGGTCAGTGACTTAAAATTAATAGGACATTAAGAAATTTGAGTAATGTGAACAGTTAGGCGGTTACTTCACATCTGTTTTGTCTCTGTTAGTGTTGAGCTTAGGAGCGGTACAAAAAATGTTACTTCGCGTCTGTCGCGCAACTATTGACATTTGTCTCAACCACGCCCCCGGAACAGGTGCTAAGCGGGACAATCCTGTACCTGGTGCTGGGGTAGGATTTTCCCTTGTCACTCTTTGTTCCCGCTTTCTGTTCCGAGACAAGACACCGTGTAGTCACGACTGTCACGCAACAATACATTCATTTCGCCCAGAAAACTGTGTCTGTTTTTTTTAAAATTTGACTCTGCTGCATTGCATATGATCACCAGTAATTCAAAATATCAAAAAAGTTTTTAAAGCCCCTCCCCGCAAAAAAGGAGAAAGAGAGCTAAAGACAAATGCTGTGTTTGTCGCGGTATAACACTGTGAGGTAATACTTGTCACGAGACAAGTTATCATGACCATGGGAACACTGAAGCAGGGACAAAACCACATGATCGTGACCAATGCTGTCACGGTACAACGCTAGTCGCGGAACAACGCTAGTCGCGGATGTGAAGTAACTGCCTTAGTTTTTACTAAAAAGTTTTGTTAGAGGGGTATATAAATTGCAACACTTTACCTCAGAGTCAATGCTGAATATTAGTAAATTGGGGTAATAAATTAATTTTTAACATTTCAGAATCAGAGAAGGAGAGAGTGGGGTTGTAATGGAAGCTAGTATGTATCAGTGAAGTAAAGGGAGGATAAAAAGCGTGCCATTTGTAGAAATGAGTAAGCACTGCCCTCCGATGCTTGTACGTGGACAATGGCCAGATTAAAACTGAATGTCAAAATTTCCTTGTTGATAAGGAAGTGGTTCTTGGGTTCACTGTGATCTCCCCGCTTGCTTCCCTAGAGAATGAACGACAGCCGCCAAAGTCTAGGGAGGAGTCTATCGGACATGAAGAGTGTCAAGAGCGTGGTCCCTCATCCAGAAAATACAAGTGTCGCGGTGGCAGAGGTAACAGCATGTTTCTCCTTGCAATGGGTGCTGCCCCCCTTTTCCTGATCAATAGATGGGGTGCACGTGGGGAAGGGGGGGCGGATGATCCTCTAGAGTTGGGGCCATTTCGAGCAGCTCTCACGGCACTGGCTGCCTCCCTGCTCAGTGGTCTTTGGTGGGTGACACGTGGCACTGCCACAAGAGAAGTGGGACTGCCACTTTTGCAAGGTTTGCTGGCAGAATCCAGCCAGCGTACCTTACTCGTTGCGAACTGTTGCCTTTCAGACACAGCCTCTTTCAGTGGGCTCCTGTCCCCATATTGCGTTTCCCCCAATTCTGACTGGGCATCTGTCTTCATCGTTATATGCTAGTATCTTTATTTTATCTCATTTATTTGTTTGATATGTAATATTTCCGTTTACTTCCATGACGTCAAGTCAATTCTGACATATGACACTCCTTTCTGGGGTTTTCTAGGTAGAAAATATACACAACTCCTCGTCCATCCCAGTTTTCTCAGGACATCCTGGGAATGGATAGCTTGCCCAAGGCCACCTAGGTTGGTTCTTGGAGGCCCAGAGAGGAATTTTAACTCCCAGTTGCTGGCCCTACTGCCAGATACTTAAACCACTGTTATCCAGCCAGCAATAATAATCATGGGCTTGTTATTCTGAGCTATGACAATCCTTTTCAGGGGTTTCCAGGTAGGGGGTGCTCAGAAGTGGTTTCCCATCCCTTTCTTATCTGAGTCTGTGCGGATTCAATCTCTCAAGAAAAGAAGTCCAGTTACCATGATGACTCAACTTCCAGGTTTCTTCTCCTAGGGAGCCCTGGGACTGCACAGCTTGCCCCAGGCTATCCAGGTTGGCTCTTCTCCCACTGCCAGACAGGTGAACCACTGAAAAAATGCAGTTTTAAAAATAACTTTTTAAATATTGAAGAATGGAATGGCTATCCCTTGAAAAATCTGCTCCCCAAACTTTTTTAAATACCCTCTTCCCCACAGCACTTGCTGACGGTTCTGCTCAGCCCCGTTTTGCATGATTCCATAGCAGCTGGTTGCCCTTTTCTCAGGAGTCGAGAGAGAGAGAGGATTTAACTGTTCAGGCAGCAGGCCCAGAACCTCTGCCTATGAACGGTGCCCTCACCAATCTCACAGCCCCCCCCCACCACCACATCACTATTTTTTTTTTAATCATGGCTCTGCTTGACAGTATATCTTGCTGCTCCCTAGAGATGTCTCCTGCTCCCTTTCCCCATTGTGCCTTCCTGCACCATCCTGGTCAGGAAGTGATGTGACCACCACCAAGCAACCCTCGTCCTTCCTAACCCCCTCTACAGAAACAGTCTTTTCTCTGGCACCTCATATCTAGAAGCCGCAAAGCGGGCAGCTCCACCGGTGGGTACTCGGCTGCCTCCGGAATGTGGTCCAACCCAACCCATCTGTTTGCCATCGGCCCTTCTCCAGCCGTGGCTCCTTACCAGCGTATTTATTGGTATATCTGTCCTCCTGTGTTGGCAATAACTCTGCCATGGGGGAGGGGGGCACCCTGTCTCTGAGGGTTGATTGTGAAACAAAACAAGCCAAGGCTGGTCTCCTGGTGTGATGACCCCCCCCCTTTTTCCAGGGTGGTTACACCGGGTCAGGAAAGGCATCTGAAGACTGTGCTCTTTCCCCTCTCCTTACTCTGCAAAATTTCAAGGCATCTCATCAGATCCTTGCAAAGCGAGGCATGGCAGGATCGTAGTATTCCTGGCCATGCAGCCACGTCTCCCCCCCACCGCCCACCCGCCGATGGGACTCTTCCCCTCATCCCACCGCTCAGCCACTTCCCTCTCTACTGAGTGACCAACAAGGCTGCCGAGAAGTCTGATGCCCTGCCTTTAGGCAAAGACATGTTGGGGTGGGTGGTGGGTGGGGTGGGGGGTGCTCAGGCCTACCTAAGATGCCCTTTGCCCTCACCTCCGATGCCCACCTTGGGTGGAAGGGAGTTTTGGGGAAGCACGGTGCCCTTGTTGAGACTGCCTCGCTGGAGTGTTCCTGGGGGCAAGATCTAGGGCTGTGCCTTGGGGAGCCTTGGTGAACCCTCCCTCTAAAGACAGAGGGGGCTCTGACACCTTCCATTCCCACCCACCCCCAATCAGCCCCAGTTCACACCAGAGCTTGGGGAAGAGTTAACTTTTGTAGGGTCCAGTCCCCAGAATGGAATCCTCATTGAAGACAAGTGGCGATTCCAAGCTCTGGTTGACTGCCCTGTCGTTCTCCCTTCCTCCCTTGCCCATCCTCTTCCATCAGCGACACTCTTTTTTTATTTGACCTCCTGCTTCCTGCTGTCCTTTAGGGCGATGACAAGCAAAAAGCCAGCAGCCAACTTCCCTTGCTTCTCCTTTTGTTTAACAGTCAAAGTCTAATAGCTGCGCTCCAGGTAAGTTGCGTTCAGCAAAAGGCCTCTTTTCGCTGTGCCTTTTGCCGTTGCCCTCTCTCCCGTCCAGTTTTTTTTTTTTTTTTTGGTTAGGAGTTTGCCGCTCGTCCTTCTTCTCTCCACTTTTGGCCTTTGGATTCTTATTTTTCTTGTGCATTCCACCACCACCCCACTCCCCGTGTTCAGTGTCTTGTTTGGTTTTGCTCCTCTCAAAACGGGAGGAGTTAAAATGCTGGCTATGGCACTTGTTTTGTCTGGTTTGTTCATTTGTTTTATCCTTTTCTGCTTCTTGACTGCATGTCCTTCACTGCTGAGGAAGGAGGTGTCAGTCAAGATTAAGAATGGGAGGTAAATTTTGGGCAGGCCGAAGTGTTGAATACTGAGGCTCCAGGGACTGTGCGTAGGATGTACTCTTAATTTGTAAAAAGAAAAAAAAAAGCTATGGGAACTTAAATCCACATTTTCCGTCCATCTCACACTGTAAATTGAAGCCATGACTCTTTTCATCTGCTACATTCAGTGTAGCTGAGCATATTCTTAAGAGCTCTGTTTGACCACCAACCCAGATGGATCAATATACAGAGGTGCCTCAGCTTACAAATTTAATCCATTCTGAATGCATGCTCTTAAGTCGACCTACTCTTAAATCGAGGTACCTATCTAAAAACTCAAAAAAAATTGAAAAAATGAAAAAAAAATTGTAAGTCAAACAGACCATATCTAAAATTTGTAAGGTGGCAGTTAAAACACCAACAGTTTTCCGTTCTTAAGTCGAATTCCTCATAAGTCGATCAGCTCTTAAGTCGAGGTACCGTTGTGATGAAGTTTGATCAGTTAAATCTGCACACATATGACAAAAAAACAGGCTTAGACAACATTTAGGTCCTTCCAGGACTTTTCATCTCCACAAATCAATAATTTACCCTGTAGTATTATATTTTCTTGTTTCACACTGTTTGGTTTGGCAACAATGAGCACTTGAATTATATACTGTATATATATAAAAAAAACTTTGGAGGGAAGCTACCCTCAAAATGTTCCCCATCCAAACAAACCTGTTCCTGCATCTTTGTTTTCAATTATGCCTTATATTTCCTTCACGGTGGAGGAATGTCTACCTTTCGACAAAAACATTGGCCCCTAATCTGCTGTAGAGAGATATAATAAGAAACAACAGCTTGCAGTTAAAATTGGACGCATTGAAGAGATCGGCTTGTGGTGAACAAAGCCGGAGAATTAATCACCCTCAGGCTCCTTTGGCTGGAGATGGTGGATTGCAGCGGCCATGCCAAGATACAAAATGTCTTGGCTTAAATAAATAATATAAATCAATAAGTCAACAGAGCATGTCTGCTCTGTGCCTGTTTAATCCCCCACTTCCCAAGCAGTCCTGATATTTTGTTGGCTGTCTTCTCGGGACAAGCCTGTGAAATCTCTCTGTTTGTTTCCCCTAAAATAATGGACTTTGACGCCCCTGAAAAATTAAGGAACATACTGTGGCATAAGGAACTTTTTTGTCATGTGTCCCATTGCATCAGCCAGGCGTATCCCCTGCCCTTCCTTAAGGAAAACAGCAGTGTTAATGGAGTTTATTTAACCCACAATGTCTAGGGTTGATGGACTAGAACGGTGCAGTATATCTGGAGGCTGCCCTCAAGAGAGTACTCACCCCAGTCCCTGCAAATTTGGTTTGTCTCTGAGCTGTCTTGGAATCCGTGCTAGCTGCTGGTGTTGGAGCGACAAGAGGGTCTGAACGGAGGGGAATCTGTAGAACAAGAGGTGGTTTGATAAGCATGAAAACATATGCCATAGCAACCTTATTAGAAACACTGTGTATTTCTCTTTTATCTACTTTTACTTCCCTTTCTATTCCCCGGAAACAACGAAAGAGAAGAAGCAAGTGGGAAAACATAGCTCACAGAGCCTGGTGTCTTACTTCTTTCTGGCATATAAATTTCTGACCTGCCAAGAGAAGCTTCCTCCATGTTGGCTGGGGGAAAGTAACGTTTCCAAGTTCTGTGACTAATATACCAGTTGAGATGGATCTCTGGGCCAAGAAGAACCAGGGCTTCTTTGAATTTCTTCCCAGTACTGGGACCTCGTGTGTGTAATGGGCCTGGTGGAGGGGCTGGATGGGTGGGTGGGTGGGGAAGTAGAGATAATTCTGTCTGTTTCTTCATTCTATGTCTCTATGTATCTATCTGTTTCTTCATTCTATGTATCATTTCCTTTTTTGAATGGGCTCATGAGTGACATATGTATGTGGAGAGGGGAGTTTTCAGGTAATCTCCTCTCCAGGTAATAGTGAGCCCATGACCTTCTTAGCTTTAGATGGTTAGTGGTGGTTTTCTTTACTTTTTCTTTACTGGCAATTCTTGCATTTTCTGAGCAAAAGACTCTGGAACTCCGTCCCCCTTAGGCTAGATTGGCCCCATCTTCATTTGTCCTTCTGCAAGTAGGCAAAGACCTCCCCCTTCATGCAAGCTTCCCCTCAACGACTGGCTACCTGAGCATGATCTTTTAGATTGGTCAGGAGCCTCATGACGCAGTGGTTAAAACAGCTGTACTGCAGATAAAACTGTGCTCATGAGGTTCAATCCCAGGTAGCTGGCTCATGGTTGACTCCATCCTTCCGAGCAGCCTATAATAAGACATGGAACACTGTAACATCTGGCAATATATTATGTAAACAAAGCGGATGATAAAATGTTAACAACACAATGGGCTTTTGATTTATTGTGTGTGTGTGTGTGTGTGTGTGTGGTGTCGTTACAGTCGTGACCGACTCTTTGTGGCCCCATGTCCATGGAGTTTTCTTGGCAGGAATACTGGAGTGGTTTTGCCAGTTCCTACCCCAGGCGCCTCCAGCTCCTGGTATTCCCTGGTGGTCGCCCATCCAAGGACTAACCAGGCCCAACTCTGCTTAGCTTCCAAAATCAGGCAAGATCGGATGTGCTTAGGGCATCTAGGCAGCTCTTTGATTTATTAGCTCTGAATAATTAAATAACATGTACTATGTTCTTACGTATACCTTTATATTCTCAAGTTCTCTGAGTGGTGTACAAAGTGGTTTGCTCAATATTTTTAAAAAATACAGTGGACCCTTGTATACCAAACAGCTTGTATAACATAAAATTTGTACAACATAAAAAATTCCGGAGATAGGGGAAATTTGCTGAACATAATTGCCTATGGGGAGAATCCGTACAACATAAAAATGGGATCACTCCATTTTCAATGCATTCCTATGGGAATTTGTATAAAGGAAAATTTGCTTAACATAATTTCTTTTGGAAGGAATTAATTCCTTTATACAAGGTACCACTGTAGCCATATGGGGCTTGAAGGGATGTAAGATATGGTGCAAGAGGGCTCACGTGTGTGCTGCCTACATCCCAGCCATGATTCCATTCATTTCTTCTGCTCTGTCACCATGTAGCTCCCATTAAAATATTCCATGGGCAGTGGCGCTGAGGGGGAAGGGTATTTGCCAAATATTAGAGGGCCTGAGCCAACTTGACACTCGTTGAGGACGGGATTCAAAAGGGTGGCAAGAAGACAATAGGTTGATTCCTAGCAGTCCCACAACTAGGGTTTGTGTCACCTGAGGCAAACATGCGCAGGGGAGACATGGCATAGTACAAAGTACAAATGTAATTCCATCTTTTTGGTGCCACCCCCCCCCCCAGCTGCAGCCCTGCTTCCTAGAACCAGGCGGACATACTTCAGGAGGATAATTCATAGCTGGGCTACCACAAGTGGGGGAGGGGGGATGTCCTGTCTCCTCTAGCCACCCATCTTGGACGGTGACTTCATGTCTGGTTCGTCCCTCCTTGCTGTCCCGCTTGGAACCGGTACAAAAAAATCTTACTTCACGTCCATAGCGTGACAGCAAAAACTTGTCTTGACCACGCCCCGGAACCGGGAACAGAGCGTGACAAGCCGTACCTCCCCCTGGGCTGGGGAATTCTCTTGTCATGGTTGCTTCCCGGTTCCTGTTCTGAGACAAGGCACCGTGGGGTAACAACTGTCACGCAACAACCAGTGTCCACCTAGTGGTCAATGGCTGAAGTGGTATTCGACATTAGTTTCCCTATGGGAAACACCATGCAGTACAAATGTTGATTAAAGAAAGTACTGAAAATCCTGTAGCATTGATGTGTAAATCCCGGAAGACCAGTAAATCGAAATAGCGAAAAAAGTTTTATTTACAAATTACAATATTAAACAAAAGGGTTAAGCAAGACAAATTCAGAATTTGTCACGGAACAAGACCGTGAAGTAACAGTTGTCACGAGACAAGCAATCACGCCTGTGAGTAAATGGAACAGGGACTGAACAGGGACAAAACCACGTGACCACGAGCAACGCTGTTATGGTACAAATGTAACCGCGGAACAAGGTAGGACGTGAAGTAACCACCTTACTGTACATGTGAGATTAAGATAAGATCTAGAGAGGTACATGTGTAAAAACTATCCTAGTTCCAGTCCCTGAAGGTTGAGAGGATATACCTAAGTTCTTTCTTTCTTCTTAGCCTCCCTCTCCTCCTTTCCTCTCATGGATTTAGAGCTTCCAACATGTTTGGCTTTTTTTGTCTCAGTAGGTCCCTTCCCAGCCTCTCCAGGGTTGTGAGCTGTTAACTTATTGCTTGATTTTCAAATCCTCTTGCTTTCTTTTAAAAACCAACTTGCCTTCTCTCTTTCCTTCTGTCAGTCTTTCCAGGTGTTGCTTTATGTTTTGCTTTACAGCTTTGTTTGGGCTTTTGCATCACAGGGAGGAAATGGACAGTATCTTATGCCTCCCTTTCTCTCTCTCTTTTTTTAGGGAGACTGGGTGTGGCTGAAGAAATTCCCAGGGGAAAAACACACCGAAATCAAACCTGCCACCAAAACAGCTTTTTGCAAGGTGAGCACTGGTCTTCCCACTGTGCTGGAGGAACACTCAAGTGTCACTGCCTCCTTCCCGGGTAGGGTGATATACTGTATGTTTCCATGTATAAGACTATATTTCTTACTAAAAATGTTACACTAAAAATTTAGGGTCATCTTACACACAGAGGTAAGTCAATGAGAGAAACACACAGTAGGGAAACTGTTATTTCGGGCTGGAAAATTGGGGGTTGTCTTATACATGAAGGCGTCTTATAGACAGGAAAATGCGGATAATCCCTATGGGCTGCAATACCTAAAGTAGCCACTAGGAGTGAACACAGCGCCCTCTGCTGGAACTTCCACCAACAGCGCCCCTGTTGTGTGGCCTTCTGCCCACCTTCCTCTGTTTCTTCTCATGCTTCAGCTTCGGGACCTGAGACACGAAAACGTGAATCTTTTCCTGGGTTTCTTCCATGACTGCGGCATTTTTGCCATCGTCTCCGAGCACTGCACCCGCGGGAGCCTGGAGGACCTCATCCGCAACGAGGACATGAAGTTGGACTGGATGTTCAAGTCATCGCTGCTTCTGGATCTTATAAAGGTCTCTGAAAGGAAGGGATCATTTGATTGTTTTTAGAAACGCCACATGGGAGTAAAGGGAACTCGTGCCTCTGATGAAGAACACAAAGGCTGTCCCTTCAGATGTAGAACTGAGGAAAGTTGTAGGTGTTTGAGTCTTTAATACCTAGAATCCTTCAGTCACTTTTTCCAGGGACCAGTATTTTGAGAGTCATAGTCCAAAAAAGTACATTCTTCAGATTCTGTGTTAAGAGTGCCACTGACTCAACCCATAAGCCATCATTTCCAATATTCTCCTTCCCTATGTATACAATCAGATGCCTCTGGGAGGGCTGTGTTGCAAAGAGCATTCATTTTGTGCTAATAATTGCCAGCAGCAGCTGGTTTTACGGAGAGAAGGCACAAGTGTTTTGTTTGCTAGTTTTAAATGTGGTACAGTATTTGCTTGCTCAATCCCTTTTAATATTTTTATACTTACTATTTTTAGCTTTAAACATTGTCTTTTAATGATCTATGACCCCTTGGGTCCTTTCTAAGGAGGAATGCGGGGTAAAACTATGGTAAACAAAGTGACAAACAAATCTGTAAAACAAGGTGCTTCCAACAATAACAATAAATTGTTCATAAACAACAGTTTTTTTTAAAGTACCAGAAATGACTTCCTGGTCATTTGAGGTCTTGTGGGAGGAGCTGGTATAATTAGTTAGGGGTGTGATCGGAGGAAAATGGCCCCTGGACCTTCTGAAGTTGACTACCATGGCGTACACTGTACAGGAGAGAGAGAGAGAGAAAGAATAATGTGTATTTATTAGTGTTGTTGAGGACAGGTCAGAGTAAGAGAGTAGGATTGACCACAGACCCTCCTCCTCTTTCTCCTCCTCCAGGGGATAAAATTTTTACACCATCATGATTTCCCACACGGGCGGCTGAAGTCTCGGAACTGTGTGGTGGATGGCCGCTTTGTCCTGAAGGTCACAGATCATGGTTATAACGAACTGTTGGAGGCTCAGAAGGTCCAAAGACCACCACAGAAGCCTGAAGGTTAGCATGGAATGTTGAGATCTGGGAAGAGGTAGAATCATAGAATCCTAGAGTTGGAAGAGACCTCAAGGGCCATCCAGTCCAACCCCCTGCCATGCAAGAACCCTTTTCAAAGTACTCTCAACAGATGGTCATCCAGCCTCTGCTTAAAAACCTCCAAAGAAGGAGATTCTACCTCCCTCCTTTGTGGCAGCATCTTCCACTGCCGAACAGCTCTAACCATCAGGAAGTTCTTCCTAATGTTTAAATTGAATATATTTTCCTGTAGTTTGAAACCACTGCCCAGAGTCCTAGTCCCTGAAGCCATGGAAAACAAACCTGTGCCCTCTTCAATAGGTCATCTTTTCAAATATTCAAACATGGCTATCACATCACCTCTCAGTCTTCTTTTTGTAAGGCTAAACATTCCCAGCTCTCTAAGCTGCTCCTTGTAAGACAATTCATCCAGACCTTTAACCATCCTGGTCACCCTCCTCTGGACCCGTTCAAGGTTGTCAACATCCTTTTTAAACTGAGGAGCGCAGAACTGAACGCAGTACTCCAGGTCTGGTCTGACCAGAGCAGAATGGAGTGGTACTATCACAGATGGTTGTCAGGTGGGGCAGGCAGGAAAGCATTGTAGCAATTTCCTGATGAAGGTGTTAGACATGGCTACGTTTTTCTTCTGATGTTGCTATTCCACAAGGGCCTGATCATTTAACAGAGATCAGTAGTAGATTCCCCAGACAAATTTTGCCAGAAACAGCTCAATATAGTTGTCAGCCATGACAATTTAAGAGACTTAGAGCATTTTGACATTTCTCAAAAAAGAAAAAAAAATCACAATCGGTAGTGGTTTAATTTTCTGCCAATTCAAGTCACATGTTTTTGAGTCATTTTCTGTGTTCCTACTAAGTCATCGAAAGGCTCCCTTTAAAAACTGGTTGTAATGTTCAAAATGGGCTTCAGTCGATTAAGAAAACAGTGTGCTAAAACACTGTTTTAGTGGGCGTTTATTTTAACTTCCTTCCTAAGAAGATAATATGACTCAGATGAAAACAGATACGAACTTTGTAATGCATTGTGTGAATGAGAAACTCATCACAATTTTTAACACAGGACAAATCCCAGTGGTTTTTCTCTCTCTTTTTTTTTGACTGAGAGACCAGCCCCCATGGTTGTGCCAGACTTTTTCTTGAATGAACCAGAACGTTCCCTCAGGCGGGGATAAAAACTGTATTTTTGATATTGTTAGAAAGTGGTTGGCCATGAATGCAGACATTAACAATCTTCAGATTGCAACCTATTCACAGAGGTCTTGATGCTGAAACTGAAAGTACATTATAACGGCAAGGAACTATAGCAATTGTTGTAATAGTGCCATGCCCAAGGAAAGAGCCCATTGAGTTACCAAAACAACCAAATCTCAGAAGAAAATATATGGGGATTGGGTATGAGTGAACAGTAGAAATTAATAGATTTAACCAAGGAGCAGGCAAGAGCTTTACATGTACACCTTTCCATATCAGTTAGCTGTGTATGAATTGCATTCACAAGAAGGCTTCGTACATTGCAAGATATGAACAAAATATTAGAAACAAGAACATTCAAGTCCAGATCATTCTCTCACTTCTGTCTCCTAAATTTTCCAAATGTGAAGGGAGAGAAATTCAGATAACCCACAACTGTGCTGTGCTTTCAACACAGCTTCTACCTATACGGGGATTCCTGGGAGTTCACTAACAAATATACTTGAGCATCAACTGTTATGCCTATATAGACAAAGACATAAATACCACGACAAACCTGAAAAATGATTATATGTATTCTTACTCTTCCACCAATGGCCCTGTGGAATTCAAAAGTTCAACAGTACAAAATACCTGACCCAATTTTTGTTAACAAAGATTCCTAGTTTTTCTTAGTAAAACAATAGCACTTGTATTCCTAGAGCATGCGCAGAGTATAACCATGACCTAAGCTTCTTTGGTATGGCACTGCTGATAATGGTTGGTACAAGCCAGTTTATTTATTTATTTATTTATTTTGACAACTTATATGCCGCCCACTACCCAAAGATCTCTGGGCGGCTTACCATCAAAGGAATTAAAACAGTTAAAACATAGAATATCAATGAATAAATAAAACAACAATACAAACCTTACATTAACATCATTACACTAAAATTGCCATCAGAGGACCCACAGCCTATATTGTGTCAATTAAAAAACTTCTGAAACAGGAAGGTTTTTACCTGGCGCCGAAATGTCATCAGTGTTGGCGCCAGGCGGATCTCACTTGGGAGGGCATTCCATAGCTTGGAGGCAGCTGCCGAGAAGGCCCTGTGTCTGCAAGCCATCCCTCTTACCTCCTTGAGGGATGGCTCTTTCAATAGGGCCCCCTGGCTTGATCTTAATGGCCGGGTAGGTTCATATGGAAGGAGGCGGTCCTTCAGGTATCCAGGTCCTAAGCCATTAACTCATTAACACCTGTTCACCTACACCCATGGTCTTAAAAAAGCCCAGATTTGTCCCGTCCTCGTCCTCTAGAAACAAGAGAGACATGGGAAAAGCAGGAAGCTGAATAATATCCGCCTTGAGGGGGCCAAGGGGAATGTGCATGGAAGGCCTCAGAGGCCCAGAACGATGAGAGGTGGGTAGTTCGAAGGAAGGGGCAGTAGAAACGGGTGGATTGTTGTTTCACCTTTCTTCATTTCCCCATCCAGAGCGACTGTGGACAGCACCAGAGCTGTTGCGGGACCCGGTGCAGGAGCGGAAAGGCACTATTCGGGGAGATGTGTACAGTATCTCCATCATTATGCAGGAAGTGATATGCCGAGCGCCCCCCTTCTGTATGCTGGATATGAGTCCTGAAGGTACAGAGAAGGCATGGCAGGAAAAGACGTCCCCTTCTACCTAGTTTCTGTCTTTCCACTGCTTTTGCCCCCACCCCACCCTCTCCTTTCACATCATAAGTTGCAATGGATTGGGCCAGGGGCAATAAAACTCTCATGGAATGTAGTTGCCAACCAGGGTAAAAAAAAAGGAGAAGCAAAGGAAGAAGGGAGGGGTGTGAGTGGAGGTGGGCATCACAATGACAGGAGGTAAAGGCCTCATCTGGAACTGTTGCCAGGTAATTTGGCTCTGACATGGCAGCAGTTGATGAAAACTGCATAGTGTTTGGTGGTGCTGGCTTTCTGGTTGCTTTCCTTGGTCTTCACTATACAAAGAGGTGGTATCCCAGCACAATATACAGTATTAACATCAGCATGAACAACAGCAATAAAAGGAGGGCAAAACATAAGAGAGCTATCTCACCCGGACTGATTTAAAGTCATCCATCAGAGATGGGCACGAAACAAACTTTTGGTTCGTTTCGTTATTCGTTTCGTTACACAACGAAACGAACAATGAAGTAGCCCATTAAAAAATGAACCGAAACAAAACAGAATTGTTTTTTGTTCCGGTTTGTTTTTGTTTTCCCATAGGAATGCATTAGGGAGGGGGAAGAGGGGGCTGTTTATACTTATCTTCCCCTGCTCCCATTGACAGCACTGAGCGGCCGCTCGGAGCTGTCATCAGGAGCGGGGGCGGGGAATGTTTAAAGAGCCCCTTCTTTCCCCCCACCCCTTGTGGAGGGGAAAGAGGGGGCTCCTTAAACTTCCCCCCTCCCGATGGGAAACTTATCTTCACCACCCCACTGCTCAGCTGCTCTCGCTGGCTTCCCTGCACCTCGTTTTCTGGGGAAACGGGGCGTAGGGAAGCCGGCGCGGAGCAGCTGAGAGGCACTGGCTTAGTGCCAGCACAGAGCAGCTGAGAGGCGCTGGCTGGGGGGAGCTCTTACCCCCACCCCACCATGGCTGGGGAAAGATTAAGCCCACTCTTTCCTCCAGCCAAGCACCACACACACACACTACACACAAAATGATTAACGAATCAAAATGAACAACGAAATGAATATTTCGAAAATATTTGTTTAAAATGAAATGAAACGGACCTTAAAACTAACCAAACCAAAACGAATTGCCATTTTTTCGGTTCGTGCCCATCTCTAGTCACCCATCTTAAAAATGCCTGCACAAACAGGCTCTGGTTTGTCAGTGACAATATAGCATGCCAGCGACAGTCACATTTCCATGGGGAAGGCCTTCCATGCATAGCCAGAGTGTCACACAAGAGAGAGCCACTATCTATTATATTGTAAAGTACCAGTGAAATTTATTGTGCAAACCTTGCCCACTCCAAAGCTTCTAGGAGGACTGTTGTGGTTACTACGTGAAACAGGGTAGTGATGACATTTCTGGGGTGATAGGGCAGAGATTGGCCCAGCAGTGGCAAGGGAGGAATTTGCTTGGTTGGAAATGAAGTGACAGATGGTTCTTGTTCAAACAGAGATCATCCAAAAAGTGGAGAAGCCACCGCCACTCTGCCGGCCCTCAGTATCTATCGACCAAGCGCCGATGGAGTGCATTCAGCTGATGAAACAGTGCTGGAGTGAGCAACCTGAAAAAAGGCCAAGAATCAATCAGATCTTTGACCAGGTGAGCTGGTCTCAGAGGTCTTCCCTCCTGGCAGGTGGGCATGGGGACCTCGAAGGCGAGGAAGGCTTCCTTCTCATGCTCCTCCCGTTCCTCTCCCAAAGTTTAAGAAGATCAACAAAGGTCGGAAGACCAACATCATTGACTCCATGCTGCGCATGTTAGAGCAGTACTCCAGCAACTTGGAGGACTTGATCCGCGAGCGAACGGAAGAGCTGGAGATTGAGAAACAGAAGACGGACAAGTTGCTGACACAGATGCTGCCCCCGTGAGTCTCGGGGGCAAAAGGCGGGGAAACTTGATGGGGGAGTCTTAAGCGGATGTCCTGTCGTTGGGTTTCCCATCACCTTCCTGGGAACTGGAGAGGGATGGTGCTGCAGGGAGCCTTTCCCGAATCCCTTCCAGTTCTGGTCTCTGATAGGCTACTGTCAAAGAGCCATGGGTATTGATGCCTTCATCTAAACCGGTGATTCCCAGCCTCAATTGTTCTTAGAGCCTTTTCACACGACCCCTAAGATCCGCTGGCCACTTAAATTCGGACCAGAGATCTTAGGGGTTTGTCGCTGTTCCTGCGTTCCCACCCCCTCCGCACTCCTGGCTGCTGGCTGCGTGAGGGGAAAGAAAAAAAAAGGAAGAAAAGAATCCCGCTCACTTCCGTTCTGCCGTCCCGGCACTGCATTCAGATCTCTTAAAGGGGCGGGGGGCAAAAAAAGAACAAACAGAAGCAAGGAGAGCCCGGCAGTCACTACGTTATATCCGCATCAGGAATTTTCACCTCCGGAGAGCAGGTACCTGAAAAGTGCGCTGGGACGTGCTTAGGTGGGCGGGGTCGCACTTAATTATCTGTAAACTCCGGAGCTGGTGGGGAAACAATTTTAAGCTCCGGAGCTGGGAGCCATTTGCGGCAGAGTTTAGGGATCGTGTACAAATACCCTTGGACTTCACCAGTAGCTGCACCGGCCAGGATTTCTAGAAAGTGTCGTCCGAGAATATCTGGTGACCCAAAGTTGGAAGTCGTTGATCTAGCTGTTGAGTAGCAATGGAGGGTTCAGCATGTAATGAAGCAGCACTTTCCAATATTTATTTATTTATTTATTTATTTGATCTCTTTACCGCAGAAAGCTACTCTGGGTTGTTTGCAACACAAACCAAATACAACAAAACACATTATACATCTTAGAATAGTGAGTAAACTAATCAATCAGAACCAGCATAATATCAACTCCCAGAATATCAATCAGATGACGGCAAGTCAGTACAAACAAATCAAAACCATACAGCAATTCAAAATGAAGTTCAAATAAACAAGAAAAAGCTGATAAAGTATTATAATAATTATAAAGAATTCTAATAAGGATAAAGAATTATAATAAGGTGGTGGCGGGTGGGGAGGAAGAACAGCATCATATTGATATTAAGACATTGGAATTGAATGATCGGGGAAGGCCATACTATAATTCCGTTTTTAAAGTAATTTCTTAAAGGCTTGAAATGAGGGCACCAGGTGAATCTCTGGTTCCACAAGTGGGGTGCAACCACTGAGAAGGCCCGGTTCCTTGTTGCCACTTTCTGGGCCTCCTTCGAGGTTGGTACCTGCAGATGGCCAGCCTGGCTCAGACAAGTGATCTGGGCAGTTCTTATTTCTTATCTTCACCTTGTGCAGAAGCAGGTGGGAGAGAAAAAAAGAGAGAGTATCTGTGAACAAGGTTTTGCATCTGCTTTGTAAAAATCATAAGAGAAAGTTGCCAAATACTCAAGTTCTTGTAAAAATCATAAGAAAAAGTTGCCAAATAATCAAGTTCTTTTGAATGTGAGCCTTCCATTCATCCATACCCTGGACTGAAGGTCACACATTAAGACAGTGTTACCTATTAGAGCAAAACGGAGGGTGAGGGATGATGTAAAAGCCAGAAATAGATTAGCCCCTCAAACAAACCGGGGAGCTTAGCATTTGTATTTTCTTAAGCTGGGTTTTAAAGGCAACATGACTATGCTGTAGGATTCAGGAGTTTTGGCAGGAGTGATGAAGATATAGATGTTATAGATTTGTATAATTAAACAGTGAAGTAGCCAGATGGTGTTTTTCACTACACTCCCCGTTGGCACATGGGGAGAGAGCATACCAGTTAGAGCATTCAGCGTTTCTCAAGAGAGTTGATCATGGTTCATTTCAAGCGCTCTTTAAAGATGAATGGTTTCTGATTGAATAATGTGGCAAAATTTCATTTACTGTGAATTCTGAGCCATGCAGTTGGAAGATTCTGCATGCATTTGGCAGCTTGTTATGGCATTTCAAATTGAACGGGAGTGCTATTCAGGAACATAGCATCGTGAAGATTTTATTCTCCTGCAGTAGAAGAGGATAGTCTTGAAGCAATTCAGATTAGCTGGAGTTTGATTCACAGCCTATCTTCCATTTCACTTCACACTTCTTGATCACACAAGGGCTGTGAATTGATTTGGAGCCTTATAGTGTGATCTGTATTTCAGCCCACAGTCTCCCTCCCTCCCTCCCTCCCTTCATTCCTTCCTCTGTTCCCACCTCTGCCAATCTTTTTAGCATCACGGTTGAGTTGCTTGGTATTAAAAGGTTTTGCTATATTAAGGCAAAGGCATCAGCTTTCCAAAGTTCTTCATAACATGCAAAAAACACGCATACTACAGTAACATATGTAGTCTTCTATAGTCAGGGTCATTTCTATTTCAAATGTTGGGGGTTGCTTGAGGGGGGGGGAGGGTGTTCCTGTGGTCTCTAAACATCATGACCCACACCGCCTAGATGGCCACAATACCACCCATAGTCATGCCCTCCATCCTTTTTGATAATGAAACAACTAATCACACAGGGAAACATTGAATTCTTCTGGCTTGAAAAAAGTGGCTTGATTGCCTGGTTTGCCTCGTGTGATCAGTAAACCATTTAAAAAAAAAAACATTCCATTCCATTTTTATAACTGAAACATGTAGTCCAGGCATGTCCAAATTTTGGTCCTCCAGATGTTTTGGACCACAACTCCCACAGTCCTTTGTCATCGGCAGCCTGAGCTTAGAATTCAGGGAGTTGTGGTCCAAAACATCAGGAAGCTGAAGTTTGGACATGCCTGGTAGTCAAATACTTGCTCTAAATGACCTTCCATCTGCTCCAGTGTTAGGGCACTGCAAAGAAAGTTTGATGTTCTTGTTATCAGTTGGCGTTTTTGAGCCGACCGGTTTCTCGGTGCTGATGAGACCATGTCTTGACGTCTCTGCTTCTCATCCCTTCAGTTCCGTGGCTGAGGCCCTGAAGACAGGCGCCCCGGTGGAGCCGGAATACTTTGAAGAGGTGACTTTGTACTTCAGCGACATTGTGGGCTTCACCACCATCTCAGCCATGAGTGAGCCCATCGAGGTGGTCGATCTGCTCAACGACCTCTACTCGCTCTTTGACGCCATCATCGGTTCCCATGATGTCTATAAGGTGCAGAGAGTTGGCCCTTTTTTTGTCGTCTTGACTTTGGACAGAACCCGGAGAAAGGGAGAGCGGTGGCAGCAGGTTGAGTTGTGCAAAGCGGGGAGGGGAGTGCAGTCAAGGAGGTGAGGTGTAAAAAAATGGGAGGATGCTGGTGCCAGGAGTTATCAAATAAGGGGGATACAGCCTAGATCAGTGGTTCTCAACCTGTGGGTCCCCAGATGTTCCTGGACTGCAACTCCCAAAAGCCTCCACCACTCACTGTGCTGGAAGGGATTTCTGTGAATTGCAGTCCAGGAACATCTGGGGACCCACAGGTTGAGAACGACTGGCCTAGACAGAACGTGGCTGAAATGTGCTTTTAGGTTCACGGATGGAGAAGGTGGAGTGAAATATTTGGGGGACTTTTTCACAACCTGTAGAGTGTCAAAAAGAGAAAGGTAAACCCCGATAAGGGTCTTTCTCCTGCCTTGACAGGACCTTGCAAAAATAGAAAAGAAAGAAAGAAAAAAAAGAAACCTTCCTGTGAAATGGGAATCACTTATGGGTTGGTGTCAACGTTTGTGCGGTGTGTGAAATACAGTAACTGCATGGACGGGTGAAGAGACGGCCTCTGAACACGTGGCCTGTGGTCCATAAAAAACTCGGAGCAAACGAGCCTTGAAGGTCCCCAAAGACTAATAAACAATTGCCTTGGGTCCATTGTTTCTGACCTTCTGATCGCTTGGCCTGGATTAATGAGTTTGCTGTGCATCCTTAATTAAAAAAAAGTCACCTAGGCTCCACAGAGCTGTTTTCACGCACTGGGAAAGGACACAAGATAGACCATGCAGGGCTAAAAGGATGGGCATGAGACCTCTTATAAGCTTGGACAATCCTTGAGGTGATGGCCTGATGGCCCTGTATCTAACAAAACCTCACACCCAGCTTTCCTAATAACAAGGGGGTTCTTGAATGCTTGTTGCCCATTTCCTGAGTTTCATTGGTCACCTAAGATTCCCCTTTCCTGTTTGACTCAAGGCCTGCCCATCTCCCATGTTCCTTTTCCCACCTTCTAAGACCTCCGGTCCATCTTAACCACTGCTGCTTTTGCGGACAGGTGGAGACCATTGGCGATGCCTACATGGTAGCTTCAGGGCTGCCCAAACGCAATGGCAACCGGCATGCAGGTGAGATTGCCAACATGTCACTGGACATCCTCAGTGCCGTTGGCACCTTCCGGATGCGTCACATGCCAGAGGTGCCCGTACGGATTCGCATTGGCCTGCACTCAGGTAGGTGCTCCCAGGCGTTGGGCTGCTGCAGGGCGTGGGGGAGGCCGTGTGACTCAAGGGAAGTAGCTTTATGGAGAGGGAGGCTGGAGGAACGGAACCTGAAGGAGCCACGTAGGTTGCGGACAGTTTGGGAAGTGAGACCAAATGTTCCTGTTTTCCTTGGCAGGGCCTTGCGTGGCTGGCGTGGTGGGGCTAACGATGCCACGATACTGTCTCTTTGGGGACACGGTCAACACTGCCTCGCGGATGGAGTCTACGGGCCTTCGTGAGTAGCCGTTGGTCAACACGGGGGGAGGGCTGGTGGTCTGGCTGGCAGGATGCAGAACCGGACCGGCCATTTGAGAGTCACTGTTGTGTAAGGCAGTTTGCACAAACAGCACCACTACTGGCAAAAGCACAGGTGGAAAAAGATATTTGGCTTTCATTGTGGCCCAGGTATTTAACAGTCCAACGGTATGTCAGCTTGGATTGCATCCACATTGTCTCATTTCTCTCCACAATCTCCTTTTACACCCCAAGTGTTTCAGAACAGAGTCATTTTTTTCTTTATAAGACTCCTCTGGGCTGGGCTGGGCTGGGCTGGGCAGCCATGTCCCCGTGAAGGCCTTCCAATGAATATGCCGTCATAACATCTGTAACATCATCACACAGTGGGGGCTTAGCTTGAATGACCATTTCTGCCAACTTATTTTTAAATGAGGTTTCTTTACTTTTAACATTTTAGTGTCTTGGTGTCCTTGGAATTAGCGTGTGCCATATTCTATAATTTGTAGAGATGGGCATGAAACGAACAATTTTTCGTTTCCGTTTTCGTTTTTTCGTTTCGTTACGTAACGAAACGACAAACGGATTTTGTCTCTAAAATGAAACAAAACGAACAGAAACACCAGAATTTTTGTCGTGCGTTTCGTTTCCGTTACTGCAATATGAGTGAATTGCTTAAAATCCTAAAAAAAATCACAAAAAATTGAAATAAATGGTAATGAAATGGTAACGAAATGAACGAAAACGAAAACGAATTTTTACAAAAATTCACAAAAAACGGAAACGAATCGAAGCGGACCCTCCAAACGACAAACGACAAACAAAATGCCATTTTTTAATTCGTGCCCATCTCTAATAATTTGATTTGTTTGCAGTTGTTATTTTTGGGATTGTTGGTTTTGGAGCCTTGTGGTGCAGTGGTTAAACTGCTGTACTGCAGCTAAAACTGTACTCATCATGACCTGGGGTTCATTCCCGCGTAGCTGGCTCATGGTTGACTCAGCCTTCTCCCCTTCCGAGGTCCGTAAAATGAGTACCCAGCTCACTGTGGGAGCAATGTATAGCCTGCATAATTTTATTTATTTATTTATTTGGCTTATATACCACCCATGTGACAGCATGGTCACTCTGGGTGGTTCACAGCACATATATGACGGCAAATATAAATGCAAGTTGGCAGAGTAATAACAAATAAATCAATACACACAATAATATCATCAATACAATTAAATAAAAAAATTAAAAATGCAAGTAAAAACAATAATTTAATTACAATAATTAAATTGCAGCTTTAGGCACTATGAGGCGGTATATAAGTAGAACGCTTTGCTTTGCATTTGCTTGGTTGTAACACCTACCCACCCTCCCACCCCGATTGGCCTTTTGCTGCCAGATGTGTGGTGCAAAACCAAAATCAAGCAATCAATAAAATGAAATGAAAATGCCTAAAGAGGTTTCCCTTAAAATTTTGCAGTGAGGAGAAAATGCTTCGGTATAGAAACCCTCAGCCAATGTTATCAGTCTATTTCCCTTATAGCAGTGGTGGCGAACCTTCGGCGCTCCAGATGTTTTAGACCACAACTCCCAGAGTTCTTCTAAGCCTAGATTGTCAGTGACAAAGAACTGTGGGAGTTGTGGTTTGAAACAACTGGAGTGCCAAAGGTTCGCCACCACTGCCCTATAGGCTATGACTCAAAAAAGTGAGTTGGGCAGCTGTGCCTCAGAAGCAGAGCTAGTGAAAGGAGAAACACACGTGTAATTCTCCCCTGACATCTTTTGCAGCTTTGCAGCTTGATTATTAGCTTCCTTTTGTCTGCCGGGCGTCCTGTGATGGGGGTTCCTGCGTGGCAGGGGGTTGGACTGGATGGCCCTTGAGGTCTCTTCCAACTCTAGGATTGTATGGTGCCTGATTGTTAGGAGGAAATGACAGGATTTGTTTGCGTGTTGATTGAGCAGACGCAGCAGCGGTGGAGCGTGTAGCTCTGCAACTTGACCGTTTTCCTATCTCCCAATGCCTCCTCCTGACTGCAAAGCCCACACTGCACCCCCTGCGTCTGGCCTGCCTTGGCCCTGGGTGAGCCTTGCCAGCTCAAAGCACTCCCATCTCACCCCTTTCTCTTGCCTCTCCAGCTTATCGGATCCACGTCAACATACGCACAGTTCAGATCCTCCATTCTCTCAAAGAAGGCTTCAAACTGGACATTCGGGGCAAAACAGAGCTCAAGGTACCTGTTGCGGTTGGGCTTTTTCATTCGGACCTCCAAAACTATTGCAGCTCCTCAAAGTTGCTCTTCCCCAGAAGGTCCATTTGGAAAGTGCCGAAAGCCACGTCAGGTTCTGTGTCTATTAAGCAGAGACAGAGAGCCCTACTTGGGCTGCCTCTAAGGGTTCTCTCCATGAAGGTGAAATTCATGCTACTGGATCAAAAATCATTTACACAGCAGGGTAAACTTCTGAGTTGCTGGATGAAGTCAATGGAGCCTTTCACGGCCATCTTCAGCAGCTTTAACCCTGGGGTTGTCCTCAGATCACCTTGGGAAAGGTTTCTTTGCTTTGAATGACAACTCCCCATGCTGGTTGGGAGATTCTGAGAACTTTTGTTCAAAAAGAAAAGGGGAAGGAAGGAAGGAAGGAAGGAAGGAAGGAAGGAAGGAAGGAAAGGAAGGAAGGAAGGAAGGAAGGAAGGAAGGAAGGAGCTGATGATGGATGGATGGATGGATGGGTGGGTGGGTGGATGGATGGATGGATGGATGGATGGAAGGAAGGAAGGAAGGAAGGAAGGAGATGATGATGGATGGATGGGTGGGTGGATGGATGGATGGATGGAACGAACGAATGAACAAACAAACAAACGAAGGGAGCTGATGAAGGAAGGAAGGATGGTGATTAGATAGATAGATAGATAGATAGATAGATAGACAGACAGACAGATAGATAGATAGATAGATAGATAGATAGATAGA
>JAHTLZ010000224.1:304657-317113 GCA_023846285.1 Phrynocephalus versicolor | reverse complement strand
GAAGTAACCGTCAAAGACAGACATCCATTTGATGACTCACAAAGGCAATTCAGTTGAATAAAAAAAGAGTAACTTTATGTGAGTTAAGGGCTTTTCTAGCACTCACACTTCTGCCATCTGCACCATTTCCCATCTTTTGTTACCTGTAGAATTTGGTTGAAGCATCAAAGATGTGCATCCAGTTTAAACACGGGACAGGTCCAGATTTTACAACTGTCATAAGCCAAGCTGTGGAGCTTAGTGCATTGCATTTACAGTATTCTTCTTCATTCCCTTAGCTCCTGATTCCCCACACCCGCTACACTCTTCACATCAACACGGTGGCCCGTGAGCGGCTTGTCTCGAAAGGTGGCGTCTTCGATAAGGTACGTCATTCTGGAATGTCTGTGAAGATTCTCAGTCCTCCGGGTGAGGTTGTCTGGAAGTTGAGTCATGGCAACTGGACTTCTTTTTCTTGTGAGATCAAAACATTTCGCTAACTTAGACTGATGAAGCTGGAAAAGAAGTCCAGTTAGTTGCCACCACTCAACTTTCATTCAGTCTAGAATCTTACTATGGTGGTGGCGCTGCTGGGGAGCCACATTAAGATTCCCCCAGAACTGCAGGCAACCACAATGGAGCGATCCTACCCACGCCTCAAAAAGATCTCCTGACAGCCAGCCCGAAGGGCGCAGCCAGAAAAAAATGGGAAATGTGCTGACCCACACTGGTTGGCACTTTTGTCTTGTGGTGGCTGGGGAAAGGAGCGCACAAGCCTGCCCCCAGAGCAGACCGACCTGTGGGTCAAATCCCTGTAGATTGCCTGGTTTGGGTTCTTCTTGTGAGCAAATATTATCGCATCGCAATGGGGTTGGTAGGCCGTTTGCATCTTGAAGATGACAGGGTGTGCTTTCCTGTGGAGAGCTTGCTCTTTTGTTATTTTATGAAAGTTTTTACTTAAACGCCAAGCCTGGTGTGTGTGTGTGTGTGTGTGTGTGTGTGTGAATGGAGTCTGTTTGACTGGGATGGGTCAACCTTTTATCAAGCTCTAAGATGATAGAAAGCTTTGCGTGGTCATAAGAACATAAGAGCATATGAAGAGCCCTGCTGGATCAGGCCAAATGCCCATCTAGTCCAGGTTCCTGTATCTCACAGTGGCCCCACCAGATGCATATGGGAGCGCACAAGACTAGATATCTGTCTCCTGATACCACTCCCCTGCATCTGGCCCTTGAAGTACCCTGGTTTTAAGCCTGGATATTACACATCTCCATCATGGTTTGTAACCTGTGATGGACTTCTCCTCCAGGAATCTGTCCAATCCCCTTTTGAAGGCATCCAGGCTAGATGCCATCACCACCTCTTGTGTCAGGGAGTTCCACAGACTAACAACATGCTGAGTAAAAAAATACTTTCTTTTCTATGTTCTCACTCTCCCAACCCACAATTTGAATGGATGTCCCCTAGTTTTGGTATCTTGTGAGAGGGAGAGAGCATCACTCTATTGGTCTTCAGTTCTTCCACAGTTGTGAACCTTCTTTTCTCTCTACATCCAGGCCACCGGCATCGGCTTTGAAGGACTGGCAAAGCTCTTGCAAAAAGGCACAAAAGCCCTGACATATTCCTCCCTCTGCCTACCAGAAGACCTCGAGGCTCGAGGGGTGTCCTCCTTGCCCAATTTCTACTACAAGGATGATGGTTTGAAGATCTGGGCAGCCATAGAGAGGTCAGTAGGGCATGGGTAGAGGGGGTAAGCTGTGGGATAGGATGAGAATTGCTGTGGAATGAAGTTTTTATTCAAGGTTTAGTTTAGTTTATATGTTTAAAAAGTTTCTATCCCACTATTCACTCCAAGGTATTTTGCACTTTCGGCCTCATGGGACTGAGCCCCGTGGCGCAGTGGTTAAATGTCTGTACTGCGGCTAAAACTGTGCTCATGACCTGGGGTTCAATCCCAGGTAGGAGGCTCAAGGTTCACTCAGCCTTCCATCCTTCTGAGGTTGGTAAAATGAGTACCCAGCTTGCTGGGGGGCAGGTGCAATGTGTAGCTTCCCACTTTAATTAAACTGTAAACCGCCCTGAGACTACTTGAAGTGGTACGGGGCGGTATATAAGCAGAACACTTTGCTGTTTGTGGATGATTGGATGGTTATGTGTCTCCTGCATCTTGGAGCACTTACTTTTTGGACTACATCTCCCAGTATCCCCTAGCCAGCCAGGGTGAACTAGGGGACTCAGGGGCTTGTGGCCCAAGAAAGAAAGAAAGAAAGAAAGAAAGAAAGAAAGAAAGAAAGAAAGAAAGAAAGAAAGAAAGAAAGAAAGAAATGGGGTTTGTAGTATTAATTCTGTCACATTTCCTAAACCTGGTTCTGAGCCTCATGTAAATCCAGGAAGGGCAGGTAAGATTGGTTGGCTTAAAGACCAAACTTCAGCCCTCCTGATGTTTTGGACCACAACACCCACTGTCCTTTGCCACTTGAAATACAGGCTTGGAATTCTGGGAGTTGTGGTCCAAAACATCAGGAGGGCCGAAAGTTCGACATGCCTGGCTTAAAAGGATGGACCGGACTTCCCAGCATCCTTGGTGGGGGAAAACAAAACTTGTTAGGGAGCTTCACCCTTTCCCCTTCTCCTCCTCCTCCTCCTCTTCTCCCTCTTCTCCTTAGTTTTGTCTCTGGCATAGTTGACTTGTACTATGGAAGTGACCAGTCCGTACGAGAGGATCCCGAGCTCCAGTCCTGGATCCAGGAGGTCTTCGCCAAAGGCTTCCTAGAAGAGGAGTCTTCTGGTAGGTTCCATGTGGTCAGGGTTGCCGACAAGATGATGGGGCAGCTGGTTTCCCTCCGGATGTTTCTGCTTTTAACACCAGCCACTGGGCAGGCAGGATGGGAGCCAACATCTAAAGCGCTACAATTTGCCCGTGGGTTTTACCTGTTTCCCCACCGGCAGGGCACCCACCTGGTTGCAGGGATGTCATAAATAGAGATGGACACAAATAAAAAAAATGGTGTTTCGGTTTTTCGTTTGTTGTTGAGAGGTCTGTTTCGGTTCGTTTCCGTTTGTTGTGAATTTTTGGAAAAATTTCGTTACCGTTTTTCTTTTTTTTTCGTTTGTCGTTTCTACCCGCTTTTTGCGCGATTTTTAAAGCATTTCCGTGCGCATGCATCCCCCAACGCCCCAGACCAGAGGTAAAACACTAAAAAAATGGATGCTGGCAGAGACACAGTATAGACTAGGTACGCAGGGAGGCTGCAAAGGCAGCGGCAGGCGTTGCCCAGGGTGCAAGGCAGCCGCAGAGTGACTGCACTGCGGGGCAAGGGAGGGTACTCACCGAGAGGTACGCAGCATGCACGCACACAGGGAGGCTGCAGGACTGAAGCTAGAGTGGCTGCCAGACCTGCCTGCCCGGTCTGCAACCTGGGCATGCTATTGGTTGAACATGATCCCATCACATGGCTTGCCTCCATTTTGTGGCTGGTGGCGACATCCATTTTAAAGGGAAAAGAAAAATACATTGCGATGGGAGAAGACAAAAACAAACGTTTTAAGGACCCCAACCCCCCTGGTAGGTATTATCAGACAATATAAATAATTATCGCTGCCTTTTTACAGATGTCCAGGGCGTTTTTTAACATTTAAAACAGCTCATTTCATTGCGCATCGCCATTAGCAGAAACGAAAGGTAACGACCACAATTTTCGTGATTCTGTTCGTTTTGTTTCATTTTCATCACAATTTTCGTTTGTCGTTTCGTTACGTAACGGAAACGACAAACGGTAACGGAAACGAAAAAATGTTGGTTCCGTGCCCATCTCTAGTCATAAATGCAGTGGAGCGCTTGCAGCCTCCCAGGGACTCAAAAGTGTCTAATATTTGCTAGATTTACCTCTTGTCTTTCCCTTCCAGGCATCCCTTCTGCATTCAGTACTGTGACAGAGCTGAAAAAGTTCTTGACGATGGTGATTTTTACCTGTTCAGCCCAGCACGCGGCAGTCAACAGCGGGCAGGTAGGAGCAGATACACATGCAAGGATCTCTTAATCTGCGCTAATGGGTGGCTAATGGTCATGGCTTTCTTGCAAAGTAGAAGTGGCTGGAGGAGGCTGCCAAGAAGTGTCTGGAAAAGATCTCTGTTTATTTTATTGTTTTGATTTCTATGCCGCCTCATTAGTGCCAAAGCACTGTTCCAGGTGTCTTACAAGATTTAGCTATCTTTAGATATCAGAACGGGCAAAAATGGCTTTCCAATGAAGCATCCTCTTCTATGAAAGTAACTTTTCCAGACTCTGTTAGATTTGAGGTTTGCAAATACACACAATGCCCTAACAAAGCATCCCTTAACTGGCTGCCTGAATGGGATTTTTAAATTACAGTGGTACCTTGTGTAAAGGAATTAATTCGTTCCAAATGAAATTATGTTAAGCAAATTTTCCTTTATACAACTTTCCCATAGGAATGCATTGAAAACAGAATAATCCCTAATTGCGACCCTTTTTATTTTGTACGGATTTGCCCCATAGGCGATTCTGTTAAGCAAATTTCCCCTATCTCCGGAATTTTTTATGTTGTACAAATTTTATGTTATACAAACCGTTTGTTATATGAGGGTCCACTGTATTTGTTATACCTTCCTGCTTTGATTGGGTTGTTGGTGTTGCTATTGTTTGCAAGAGCAGTGTTTACTTGATCCTTTTAAATATTTGCATACTTTTTGGTATTAGCTTTTTTTTTAAATTGACATTTAATGATGGGAAGCTTGCTAAAGGCCACACAGGATCGTTCTTTTGCCTGGAGGCCTATCCTGTACCCTATGTAGGTGTGTGGTTGCAAATAACCTCTGGGTCGGCAGCTTAGATAGGTCAACCCCTGAATTATCCAGCCAGCCCAGTTCCTAGCTAGTGGATCTCAGGAGTTGTAGTCCAAAGAAGGTCTCCGCACAGATTTTTCATCCGAACCACTCAGGGTTTGTTGGTTGACGTCTGGCGTTTTTGCCGACAGTTTGATTTTGGCGCCTGGATGCCCAACTTTCCGTCCTCCATGAGAAAACCCCCTTCTACAACCAAGGGCCAGGCGAACAAACAAAGCTACAAGGAAACCATCCCCGAGATCAACACCACGTGTATTATCCTGAGCACCCTCTGGCTGCTCAGCGCCTATCCAGGAGACATGGTGAGTCCTCGGATCAACAGGTGTTTTTGGAAAGATGGTGGCATGTACCTGTGGAGGGGTGGAAAGGCTCACTCGTCCTCATTTCTCCCTCAGTAGCAAGACGACCAGGCAATCTGGGCTATGGAATGAGGAACAGCCATGGTTGCAAACCGGGTTTGGGACAGCCCAGCCGAAACACCTAGAGATTACAATAAAAATAACCCTTAAATACTGATTGTGTGTGTCTTATGCACATGTGTGTGTGCCCGAGATTGCAGGGATGAGCTGGCTTTGTTTTGTCTCAGTCTCCAGGATTTAAACAGAGTCTGGCTTCTCTGACATGAAAGACTGCCTCAGTCACGTCTCTCCGACACTAAAGTGCTTTTGGCCCTAAGGGCAGGTTGTCTTGAACTGTTTCTGCTAACTGCTGCCGTGTTGTCCTCACTCTCTCAGTGTTCTACAATACAGTAGGTCCACGGGATCTGCTGGGGATTGATCCCAGGCTTTTCCGTGGATAATGAAAACCGTGGATAAGAGAGAATGCCCCTCCAAACTGCCGTTTTGTGACAGTAGCTTGCTTTACGGCTGCTGTTTTACAACAGCAGCTTGCTTTACAGCTGCTGTTTGTGAGAGTAGCTTGCTTTGCGGCTGCTGAATTATTTAATTATTTTCATCTGCCAACCCTGGATAATGAATCAGTGGATATGGTGGTCCTACTGTATATTAGTCCTTGTCTTTTTGTCCTTGATTTGAACAGATACCCCTGGGGAATTACCCTGATCAGCATTTCACTGAGGAGGCGCCCAAGAAACTCATCGTGGCCTTCCAGAAACGCCTGATTGAGATTTTCAGAGGAATTGAGAAACGAAACGAAGCTCTTGCTCAGAAGAGCAGCCCTGTCCCTCTCAGCTATGACTACCTGAGCCCCCCTGCGGTGGAGAACAGTGTCTCCATATAACTTGCGGCAGACATGCAGAGTCTGGAAACAGTGCTTTGGCATAAAATATAATAATCGCTTTTGCGTCAGACACAAGGACAAACAAAAGAGTGTATTTGACCCTATCAAAATTGCTTGCAACTCTCAAAAAATGTACTTTGAAGACTAAATCTGTTGATTGCTTATCCTCCTAATGAATCCAAAATACATAGTACTGTACGTCTTTTAACCTGGTCATGTTAACATGTTATTTAGGAAAGAATGCATTCTTCTGTTCTTATCTTGAATATGTCTTAAATGTTCTGGGCTGTACTATATATCGTCTCTCATTATTGTAAGCCGCCTTGGATCCTTTTCCAAGGAGAAAGGCGGGGTAAAAATATTCAAAAATAAATAAAATAGTAAATACATTCTGGAGGGATGGGACAGGATTTGGCAGGTGACATCTGGCCTTGCCCACTGAGAATTCTGCTATATATCTGGCGGACCCTAACCTGTGGGTCCCCAGATGTTCTTGGACTACATCTCCCAGAAATCCTGGCCAGCAATGCAAGTGGTGAAGGCTCCTGGGAGTTTTAGTTAAAAAGCATCCACGGTTCAGAAGCCACTGCCCTAGGAGGATGTAATCAGATATCAAATTGTCTGTAATTAAAATACTGCAATTGGCATTTTGCAATCAGATTAGATTCAACTTTTCATAACACCTTAGGGTTGTGGTCACGTGTACAGCGTATAACATATGAATATAAAAGAGAGCCCATCTCAGGACAGACATAACTGTCATTGAAGGAAAAACGGTTAGAAGGACAATATAATATCCGTTATTATGTTATGTGTATCTCCTTTGTTTCGCCTCCCTCCTCTTTTCCATCTTCTTTCTATTTTCCTCTTGATTTGCAATAAAAGAAAAAGATGAAAAAAAGAATTGCTGCAGATTGGGTTTAAAATAAAGTGGTCAGAGTGTCTGTTTCATGGAGTCTCTCATTCAAGAGACAGCGTGGTGTAAGGATTTCACTGTCAGAGCAGACCTTGGAAAAGGTACTACAAAATCTGTCATCCCCTCTGGTTAGTGGCCAGGCTGGCTCATGGGTTCTGGAACTTCTGCTCGAAAGTGACTTTTTGTGAAGATTCTGTAGAGTCATGGTGGAAAATAAAAATTTACAGCCCGCTCCTCCACCCCCCCCTTCCTGTTACAATATATCCCAATGAAAGACAGCCAGCTCCTCCGCTCCTCCCCCCCCTCTTTTTCTGTTTTAATGTTTCTCTATGGGAGCTCCTCCGCTGCTTCCCCCTCCCTTTTTGGTTCAATGTGTCCCTATGGAGAGGGCTCTGCTTCATATTCTTCTATGGAAGCGAACTGCCTTTTCGAAATGGCTGGGGCTTCAAGCAGGTCTCTCCAGGATTCATTAACCTCTTCCTGCCTCTCATTTTAACCTTTTTCCCGCCTTCCCTTCTAACCTTTTCCTGCCTATCCCTGTAGGTTTTCCCATAGTGTGTTAACTCTTTTCTTTCCTCCTCTCTCAGCCTGACTTTTACCCATCCTCCCCAGGCTTCCAACCTCTCTGTTGACCCTTTTTCTGCCATTTAACCCGCGTCTTGCCCCCCTTATTAACCCTTTCCCTGCCTCTTTTCCTTTCCCTTTTTAAACCCCAAAAGCTGCACCCTAAGCCCCGTGGACTTTTTCACAATAAATTAACCCCTACCTGTCCAGTCACTCCCTGTTTCACTACTCCAAACCCTGAGCTTTTCTCCCTGCTCCTGTCATCTCCTTTGACACCCAAAGAACCCTGCCATAGCCCCTAGCCTGGGCAAAGTAAGTCCTAGAATAGTTCATATCTCCTTCACCCAGACTAAAGGAAGAAGAGGCTACCAATCACACTGGTCACCTCGCCTTAAAAACATTGGTCTCCTTGCCTACCCCTGGCACCAACCAAAAATACAACAAGCTCTCTCTTCCTCCCATCCTTCTATTCTCTTTCTCTGTCTAACCTCCCCTCATTCCACCGTTCTAAGATACCCTCTCCCTTGACCCCCACATCTCATCAACTGGGGCTAAGGAAAAGCAGAGCCTGGAGAAGATGACTATTCGAAGATGGCGGGTCTCACAAGGCTGGCAAGGCTGGTTGGAGCTTCCATCATCACCTGAACATCTCTCACGTATCCTCAGCAGCTGCCCCCCCAAGAAATCAACATTCCTATCTGCCACCCCGACTGGCATAAAAGCCTGAGGACACTTTCCATTGTTAAGGACTTGTATGCTCCTGTTTACAGTTCCTGTAATCACCAGAACACTCATTTGCAATTTCATAAGAGCTTACATTCTTGAACCTGCACATCCTTTGTATGTAACCTTGCAATGGCTTGTATTTGTGTGAACTCAAATCATTGTGTTTCCCCAAATGATTGTGTGATCCTATCAGCCCTTCCTACCCCCTCCCCACACACACCTGGGAAGGATTTGCATTCCTGTATTCTTTCGCATCTCTGTATCCCCTGGCGTTTCTGTATTTATATTGTAACTTGCATTCCTGTACTGTATTTCTCCCACATTCCTATATTCCGGTTTTGCAGCCACCAGACACCCAATGTGTAATCTCATAAGAGTCTACATCCTTATGCCATCACACCCTTGTATCCCTTCCCAGACACCTGAATGGGACCTTACAATGGACTATATCTCCGGGCACCCAAATTCATTGTGTTTCCTCTGATGCTTATCTGCAGTTCCAACAACCCTTCCTGGCCCCCCACTGGTTCTGATAATTGTCTCCTCTCCCCTGTTATTGACTTATCGATCTCCCTCAGATTACCTGCATCCAAAGGACAATGCTTGCTCCCCTGCCCTATTGTATGACCCTACCCAAACTCATTAGCAATCACATGGGTCCTGGCCCTGCTGCCAGGGACCACCCAGGACTGCCCCCAACCCACCCCCAAACCCTTCTGATTGGAACATTTGAACTTCCTTCAGCCAATCTCTGGACAGGCGCCGTCCTGAGATGGGTGGGAGGGAGAAACCATAAAAGTAGGAATTCTCCATGTGCTCAGGGTCGACATCTTAGCCCGGTTGGAAGGCGGATGTCCACCTGCTGATTTCATTGGTACCAAATAAAATCAGTATTCCTCGGATTTCTCGCGTTGGATCTTTATTGGCTTCTTGTGGGATTCAGCGAGCCTCAGAGGGACTAGCCCATCTGAAAATAATTTTTAAAACCCTATTTTGGGACATAACATTTCTCAGTTATCCAGGTGAGTTTATCTGGAAGTTGAGTCATGGCAATTGGACTTCTTTTTCTTGAGAGATAGAAACGTTTCACTGCTCATCCAAACAGCTTCATCAGTCTCTGATCAGACTGATGAAGCTGTTTGGGTAAGCAGCGAAACGTGTTTCTCTCTCTCAAGAAAAAGAAGTCCAGTAGCCATGACTCAACTTCCAGATGCTCTAAAGTGAGTTTCCCAATTTTCTGTAAAGGAAAGAGAAGTTGTGGGTTCAAATTCCCCACTCAGCCAGTGCCTGTCTGAGAGCTCTGGCATCTTTTGTATGAGCTTTTCACTAATTCCTATGGGGTGCTGTAGACTTTATAATGTCAGGCTTTATAACAACCCCCCCTCCCTTGCAGTGGTGATTTGGAGTGGGGGAGGGAGCCAAATATGAGGTCTGGTTTTCAATCTAAGAGGTTTACCTTGGCTGGACTTTTAAATGTGGTTGATGTGTTAGATTGTAGCTTGAGATTGCTGATGCAGGACTAGAGAGAAGTATTTTTTAAAAAAATAAACAAAAATAATAAACCAGCACATAATATGATGGGGGGAGGGAGGGAGAGATATACCTATCTGGGAGGGTGGGAGTCCATTCCTCTGCGCCTCTCCTTGTTGGAAGAGAGGGAATAAGTTCCTGCAGGGATGTTGTTGACTAGTGAGGTGGGCAGGTGGCAAGGGGGTTGACCAAGCTGGAAAGGGAAACTGGAGAATAACTTTCCTGGCGAAATCCATCTTGCCAAGAAATGCTGGGCGCTACATCTAAGAGTAACATTCTGGGCAAGATCTATCTCACAAAGAACTTCTGGACTTTTAAATTCTTCAAACTAGTACACGCCTGTTGAAGTGGCCTTCATCCACAAAAGCTAGCAGGATTGTATGATGATGATTTTTTTTTAAAGGGTCCTACAAAGGTATCACCAGCTCTTGCATTTGCATTTTGTCATGGGTCCCTTTTATTTCAGGGGACATGGAAAGGGTCTCCCCCGATGTCCAGATGGACCACCTCAGTCCTGTGTTCGGGTCAGAATGAAGCTAGGAGAAACCCTTGAATCACGCATTGCAATCTCTTCCACAGAGAAGATTTGCAGTGCCTGCAGCAGCCGTCTTGGGCAATGGTTTGCATCAGAACACGTTTTGCAATTTCTGCGCCAGAGGAGCCTGGCTAATATCCGCGTGGTGTCAGCGGAGGGTTATGTAAAAAAGTAATTAAGCAAGAATTTGCTATTGGACTCTGGAGGGTTATCCAGTTAATGAGAATCAGAGCCATATGTTATTGAAGCTTCTTAATGAATCACAGTGAGCCATCACGTTGCTTAATTAACTGGGACATTACGAAGGGATAATCCTGCACCCGAAATCCCTACGGAGAGGCCTTGAGTTAACTAGAAGGCCTGCTAGCTTTATTGAACTTCAGATCTGTAGGCACGACAGAGAGAGAATGGTTAGGCTCTCCTGATAAACTGGGGGAAACCACTGCTCTTTTCCCTCTCACAAAATACCAGAACGAGGGGACATACACTCAAATTGTGGCCTGGGAGAGTAAGAACAGACAAAAGAAATTTTTTCACCCAGCGCGTTGTTAGTCTGTGGAACTCCCTGCCACAGGATGTGGTGATGGCATCTGGCCTGGATGCCTTCAAAAGGGGATTGGACAGATTCCTGGAGGAGAAGTCCATCACAGGTTACAAACCATGAGGGAGATGTGTAATATCCAGGCTTAAAACCGGGGTATTTCAAGGGCCAGAGGCAGGGGAGTGCGATCAGGAGACAGATATCTAGTCTCATGCGCTTCCAAACGCATCTGGTGGGGCCACTGTGAGATACATGAAGCTGGACTGGATGGGCCGTTGGCCTGATCAAGCATGACTCTTTTTATGTTCTTATGTTCTTATGTACTGCTGATAAATGCTACATGAGGAGACCATAATAATGCAGATTTATCAGGACAGGAAGGCTCATTTTAACACTGAATGTAACATCCAAGAAACAAGAGAGATGCTCCAGGATGCCAGGGCTGTTTCAGATGTACTGTACATCTTTTTTGCTTTCCGAAAGACATCCTATTTTGCCCTGCTTTTCAAACTGTGTTTTACCCCAATTGTCATGCCAGTCACACAACCTCCCTGCTTTTTCACTCAGTGCAATGACATTTCCCCATTACTTTACAGCTTTTTCCCTTTTTTGCCTTCATAGAAATAAGGTCTATTTTTAGTCTCCCTTTGTTCCAGGTGACAGATTTTAGGACTAAGGCACTTTCCGATACTCCCAGCTGGAAGCCTTCAATTGACCCTCAAAAGCATTTGCAAATCAAAGCTCCCTAGCAGGGAAGGGGGCATTCGTAGGTTTACTTTTCCCTTAAAAGATTTCTAAAAGAGAATTGTCGTTCTTGAGTCTTTCTTAAAGAGAATGGATTTCCACTCATAGCTCTTAGAAACCTCAAAGCGGTAGCAGCAATTAATGAACGGCTTTCAAAGCGTGCAGACAAGGCGGGCCAACGGGGGTAATAATACCATCTTGATAAGCAAATCAGTTTAATTAAGTGAGATGATTTATTGTGCAGGTGTGATTTCCTTGGTAACACAGTCACATCTCCTAGCGGGGCACTACAAGGTTGGTCTCTTTAACTGCTGATTCTGCATCACTGGAAATTCTTCTGTGCTTTTCCCCACCTGCTCTTAGGAATTTTGGCACCCTTGCCATTCCTAACAGGACATACCCATCATTAAAATAAATTCAGGCAAAACCCAGGAGGTGTTATTCCACTCTCAAATTCCTATAGAACATTTATTTATTTCTTTATTTATTTACCAGATTTTTTTTAGCTACCCCACTACCAAGAGAACATGAGGGGACAAGTTTATTGGGGGGCTCATATAAACCGCCCCACCTCAGAGAGCTGAATTGCCTTTAAAAAAGCAGTGCAGGGGGGAGCAGAATTCATCAGTTTTGAATTCTGTATCTGTTTTAGATCTGAGTCAAGGCTTTTCTTAGTCCAAACAGGACTTTGTGTCCATGTTATGGGGAAATAAAAGCTTCTTTTCAAACATGAAAGAAACGGGTGGGGCTTAGGCGAACCTTGCAAAATTGTCCACTTTGTATCTCAGAAGGTGAGAAGGTGAGAGAGAATTTATA
>JAHTLZ010000224.1:286047-300034 GCA_023846285.1 Phrynocephalus versicolor | reverse complement strand
ATCTATCTATCTATCTATCTATCTATCTATCTATCTATCTATCTATCATCAGTGTGTCTGTTGGTGTATTGGGCTGTAGTTCAATCAATCGATCGATCAATCAAGCCTTCCAGAATACATTAGATCAATTAGATACATTAGGGCTGTATTGTAGGCCAACCATATCACAGGACCCAGGTGAGGGAACCTGTGTCCCTGGAGGACAGGTGGACCTTCTTTGCATGATGAACAAGAATTGCACAGGGAGAGCCTTCCCTGTTGCTGAAGGTCTGCTGCACCCCTTCCTGATTCTCACCATGCCCAAAGAGGGCCACCCAAATCCCATCTAGTCTGCCCTCATCCGCCCTGAACCATGCCTTTGGTATTCTGGAGCAGGGGCCCTAAGATCCATAGACTGAAAGAATCAGGAGGGTGGACACGAGGAAGACTCAGACCTGCCCGTTGTTGACACTGGCGTGGCGAACCGAGCACGTAAAGATCACCATGGTTAGGTACTTGGTCAGCTCGGCAGTGGTTCCCAGATGTGCAGGGAAGCCTGGAAGGAAAAGGAGGCAGGACACAGAAATTACAAGGTTTAAAAAAAACCAAAGTGACTCCACCCAGTCCTCTGAGAAATCACGAATGCTTGCAAATCACCAGAACCAGCGGGAGAGAAATTACAATATCCATCTAAGACTGAAGCCTCTGGTTCTCTCTTGCTGTTACTGCAAAAACACCTGCAGACACCTAAGTGGCTGTACTCATTCTTGGCTTCCTCCTGGGATCTTTGCTCAACCTGCAGGGGTTTCTGTAACCAAGTTTAGGATTCTTCCTCCTATAACCAGGGCTGTTCAACTCTGAACAGGTCAAGGTCTACTTTATCCAACCCAAAGTGCCTGAGGGCTACTACTACACTAAAACCTCTACTTACAAATTTTATTCGTTCCGAGCACATGCTCATAAGTATAAGCTTTTGTAAGTAGAGCAGTGGTTTCCCATAGGAATGCACTGAGAACCAATTAATCTGTTCTGGAGGGAACAGATTTCAATGCGCTATGGCCCTTGAACTGCCCCGCTCGGCTGAGACAATGGGCTGGCAAACCCAGAACTTTGCTGGGGCAGTGGTGGTCCTTGGGATGGGGGAGGGAGGGGTGGAGAACTTATCCCCTCACTTTTTAATGGATGGCCGGCGGGCTACTTTTGAACCCTTCGTAGGCTACCAGTAGCCTGCGCTCTACCTGTTGGGCAGGCCTGTCCTATACTATCACTGAACAGATTTCCTGAAGCAACAAAGGAACTTCTAGTAGTTTTTTTCTAATTTTTACCCTGTTAGTTGTTCCTTTTCTAATTAGAAACAGCTTACTCCTTCTCCACCTCCTAATTTTTACCCACTCTGAAGCAGTAACACCAGTTTAGAACCCATACGTAGAGATGGGCATGAAACGAACAATTTTTTGTTTCCGTTTTTGTTTTTTCATTTCGTTACGTAACGAAAGGACAAACGAATTTTGTCTCTAAAATGAAACGAAACAAACAGAAACACCAGAAATTTTGTCGTGCGTTTCGTTTCAGTTACTGCAGTATGAGTGAATTGCTTAAAATCCTTTAAAAAAATCACAAAAAATGAAATAAATGGTAACAAAATGGTAACGAAATGAACGAAAATGAATACGATTTTTTTGCAAAAATTCGCAAAAAACGGAAACGAACCGAAACGGATCCTCCAAATGACAAACGACAAATGAAATGCCATTTTTTTTTTATTCGTGCCCATTTCTACTCATACGCTCTGCACTGCTGGCAAAAATGCTAAATATTTTTTCCACTCCACCCCACTCCCCACAATGGGAGGAGGCGTGAGAGGCTTCTGGGTCCTAGAATTGCTTCATAGAGGGTTGAGTTCAGGGTGAGGGGGACGGGCATTACCTGAAGATTCTCGCCGAAAGAAGCACTGGTCGAAAATTTCGGTCACCCAGGCCTGCAGCTCCGGATCATCTTTTACAGCGGCGTCACTTTTGTAGTAGAGACCAACAATCGTGGACACGAAGCTGCAGAAAGAAGTGGTGGTAAAGAGGAGGAAAAGCCACGTTGAGCCAGGTTTTAGGATCAGGAGGCATCTGTGATCCTATCCCCCCCACCCTGGACCATAACTTCCAATGTCCTATGTTCGACATAACCGGAACCCATGTTGCCTTAGAGGACTCTGGGAGGAGTAGTCCATGGTTACCTCACAGTGAACCTATCCTGTAACTCCTCTCTCTGGGAAAAAATATTACCCAAAGACCAAACTCAGATGTAACTAGTTATCAGCAGTACATTACTTTCAATCTACTCCTTTTTGCTGTAACTAAGGTGTAACTAGATTACATTGCAATAGTTGTGGCATACATTTTGGAACATAAGAACATAAGAAGAGCCATGCTGGATCAGGCCAACGGCCCATCTAGTCCAGCTTCCTGTATCTCACAGTGGCCCCACCAGATGCGTCTGGGCGCGCACAAGACTAAATATCTGTCTCCTGATACCACTCCCCTGCATCTGGCCCTTGAAGTACCCTGGTTTTAAGACTGGAGATGACACATCTCCATCATGGGATGGACTTTTCCTCCAGGAATCTGTCCAATCCCCCTTTGAAGGCATCCAGGCCAGATGCCATCACCACCTCCTGTGGCAGAGAGTTCCACAGACTAACAAACACGCTGCACTCCTTGCAGAGTGTAACTCTTCAGTTACTTTATTAGTCCTAGGATGTGTGAGGCTTTACAATTTCAGTGCATTTAACTCCATCACTCAATTCTATCCCCCTTCCCAGGGAGAAAAGAAGATTTTATACTGGCCTGCATTCTTAGATTAGTCAGAATCTTTGAGGGGAAAATGAACAATGATGGCCTTCTGGATGTTTCTGGAGTGCATCTCCCATAACCCCCCCCCCCTTTGCTATAAATTCTAGGGCCAAAGGGAGCTGGAGGCTGAAAATATCAATTGTCCGACCTCAGTTTAATACATTTGCCTGGGGATAATGGGATCTGTAGTTCCACACATCTAGAGGACTCTGGATTGGGGAAATTATAATAAACCACTGAGAACACATCACAAAGAGAAGGAATGCCTTTTATAGGTTCAGCACCATGGAGAGTTCTGTAACGTTTGGATAAGGGAATGGAGTGGATTGTCCTCATGAAATCTGAGCCCCCCCCACCCCCCCCCCGCTTCCACTGGGGCAGGCTAGCCCTTGTTTTTAAGTTGGCCCCCCCTCTCCCCCCACCGACCCCCCCCCCCCCGGCCAGTCCTCAGCCAGCACCTCTGGATGGCTTCCCACAGCTTCAGCCCATCTTCCTTGTAATAGTAGTTGGGGAGGGAGTCCACCCCTCGGTCCCGGAGGTCATCGGGGAGGCATAGGGTGGAATAGCTGAGCGTCAGAAGCCCCTTAGCCAGCAGGTGGGACACGCCTCGGAAACCGGTCCCCGTGGCCTGGAAAGAGGAGGCAAAACACAACACCCAGCACGGCGGTCAGAAGAACGAGATATGGGGAACGGAAGCTTGCGATTGAGCCACGGAGTTCCAAAACAGGAAGTCCCCTGGCCAAAGGTTCACACGGTGGTTTCCGCTATGGCCTCACATCTCCTTCTAAAACCCTCTGCAATGTGGGGAATAGAGATGGGCGCGAAATGAACAATTTTTCATTTCCATTTCCGTTTTTTTCGTTTCGTTACGCAACGAAACGACAAACGAATTTTATCTCTAAAATGAAATGAAACGAACAGAAACACCAGAAATTTTGTCGTCCGTTTCGTTTTCATTACGGCAATACATTGAACTGCTTTAAAAGCTAAAAAAAAAAATCACAAAAAATTGAAATAAATGGTAACGAAACGGTAACGAAACGAACGAAAACAAAAAGCGAAGTTTTTGCAAAAATTTGCGAAAAACGGAAACAAACCGAAACGGACCCCCTAAACGACAAACGACAAGCCATTTTTTTGATTCGTGCCCATCTCTAGTGGGGAATATTAAGAACACTGGCTCAGTTGGCATTCCTGCGATGGCCTTGTAGGCACCTTCTAACTTTGTGATTCTATGACTGTATGTTTTTTTAACAACGTATGACTCTCAGACATTCTGATATCATGTGTATTAAACACTGTGACGGTCCTAAGTCATTAAAGAGAGACCAGGAGCAAGACTCAGGGCTGTAATTATTATCCGATTAAGCAGTCTGGATAGCTGATTAGAAGTTTTATTTTTTAAAATAAACAACTATAACATTTGGCCGTTGACTGGGCAATATCCATTAAGAAAAGAAAGCTCACACATTTGTTACTACTGTAGTAATATGAGTGGAGTGTCAGGGTCAGTTTTAAGACCCTCAGTGTCGGCTCTGAGCCATGAAACTTACTGGGTGACCTGTCATTCTTTGCCTTGCCCTCCCTCACAGGGTCGTTGTGGTGACAAAAGCAGGGGAGGTAGAGAATGTGGGTTGAGTGGGATCGAAAGGGAGAAGTAGGAGTCCGACTGGAAAAGTTACTTCTTTGGATTACAATTAAACATTTTTGGATTACAAAAAAGTTACTTCTTTGGATTACAATTAAGTGCTGACTGGGGGATTCTGGTTGTCCCAAACTTTCTAAGCTCTGAGGCTGCTTGTCCATCTATTTGCATATTGTTTATCTTGGTCAGCAGCAGCTTCATTAATTAATTGATCATGCTCTCCTTCCCTTTCAGGGGCTCAAGGTGGCTGACAAGAAAACATTTTAAACTTTGCAGACCTTTGAGGTGTACTCAATATCAGTCTTAGATCTATAGCATAGAAATCTTTTAAAACATTATTCAAAAACGCAAAAAGGTTCTCCATTCTCTCTGGAAGCCACTACCTGGACCTTTTCCAAATGAATATGGAGGTTTTTTGGGAGACCAACCTGGGCCAAGTGCAGGCAAGGCTCTGCCTCCTCACCAAACTGTGATCTCTCCCTTCCCTGTGTAACATCACGCACACATATTGTGTTTACGGCCTGAACACAAAGGAAAAATCTGTCCTCTCACTGGACTTTCCCAGCACACAGTGAATGCTAATTCTCAGCATTTGTGTATGTGTGTATGTCGGTGGCTGCGGGTGAGAAACTGAATGACAGCTTCCGGATGCCCTTAATCAGCCTGAAACTTTTTCCCGGTCACATCCCATTTGCTACAGATGTTGGCATAACTTGACACAGCTTACTGCACCCAACTGAGAAGGCATGACAGGGGCGGGCCTGTAGAGGAAAACCTCCAGATAGGATTTTGTAAAAAGAAAGGACTGTTTATTCCATATTGAGGAAGTGGGGTCCCCCCCCCCACAAAAGCTTGCAACTTGTTTAATTCTTCTAATGGCTCAATAAAAATACTGGCCTGCCCCTACATGAGGCCTTTTTTTCCTAATTCTTCCTAATTTATTCCATATGGAGGCCGTAACTGAACCACAGGAAACTTTTGCTCAAAAGTATTCCAAAACCCTATAGAAATGAAAAGGTGCTGTATGGTCCACATAAGATACATAATGTCCTTTCCCAAGGAGAAAAGCAGGGTAAAAATATTCAAATAGAAATAAAAATAAATACCAGAGTATGTGATGCCTTTATAGGCCACTAAAATATATATAGTTATACAGTACAATCTGTAAGTGTCCGTGGATGAAGGCCACTTGATCAGCTGTGTGCCAGTGTCAAGAACTTAAAAGTCCAAAAGTTCATGGCAAGGTGGATCTTGCTAGAAAAATTACTCTTAGGTGTCAAGTCTAAAAAATCTTGATAAGATCAATTTCATCAGGCACATTTTTCTGAAACGGAAGTTAGGAAAGATGCAGGAGCCATTAGGGATAATGTTTTCAACTTACAGCTGAGGCCGCTGTGGTTTGGATCTCACACCTCCCCATAGATTATTCAGTGATTTATGGTTCTCTTAGATTTCTTTCATCCCCTCTGTTTACGGAAACAGGGGACATGATTTCACCATGGCTCTGCCCCAAGCTCGTTTCCTGCTTGCCTTTCAGATTTCCCTGAACTCTCTTCCCTTCTGCTAGTTTTCACCCAGTTCCCCCAAATGACGATATTTCCTGCTTTACCCTAAATTTTCTTCCTCACGATTGTTCTTGCACAATCGGGCGGCCAACCTGGCCTGCGTCAGCAGTGCTTCGGCACCACACCGCCTGACGGCAATAAAGCTGGAGGTTAAACAGTTGATTCAGTTATAACATAATAACAGAAGAAGAGCCCTGTTGGATCAGGCCAAAGGCCCATCTAATCCAGCTTCCTGTATCTCAGAGCGCCCCCACCAGATGCCTCTGGGAGTCCACAAGACTAGATCTCTGTCCCCTGATCCCACTCCCCTGCATCTGGCCCTTGAAGGACCCGGGGTTTAAGCCTGGAGATGACACATCAGCATCATGGTTTGTAACCTGTGATGGACTTTTCCTCCAGGAATCTGTCCAGTACCCTTTTGAAGGCATCCAGGCCAGATGCCATCACCACATCCTGTGGCAGGGAGTTCCACAGACTAACAACACGCTGGGTAAACAAAATTTCTTTTGTCTGTTCTTACTCTCCCAGCCCTCACAGGTCGGTGGAATGGCTGCTTTTGTGGGCCAAAAAAGCCCCATGATCCCCAACTAGCACGACATGCTGACCAGGGGATGCTGGGAGACGGAGTTATGCAAGTGACGTCTCTAAGGCTGGGTCTTACAGCACAAGAGGTTTTCTCCTGTGGATGGCACTGCTTTTGCAATTGGAAGCAGGTCTGGCTCCACCGTTCAGCGTAGTGAGGCAGTTGCCTCTAGATTTGGGGATTTCAGGACTGGGCGTGAGGCAGGATTTGGGGGACTAAGGCTCCCTAAAACAGTCGGCTGCAAAGTCGGCAGCTCAGCGGTTCAAATCCCGGGTGCTGCACAACAGAGCAAGCTCCCGCTGATAACCCCAGCTCCTGCCAACCTAGCCGTTCGAAAGCATCTAAATGCAAGTAGATAAATAGGCACCGCTGTAAAAAGCAGGAAGGTAAAACAGTGTTTCCTTGCAGCCATGCCAGCTCCATGGCGACAGATTTACACAACACTGGCTCTTCAGCTTGAATACGGAGATGAGCACTGCCCCTAGAGTCGGACACGACTAGCATGCATATGCGGGGGGAACCTTTACCTTTACCCTTTACTATCTAATACATCAACATTTTTCAGACAGGGAGACTATGAAGAGATCTCCAAAAAAAGATGGCAAGAAGTAATAAACTTACTAGTACTTTGATATTACTCTGTGATATTTTGGCATGTACAATTGTTATTTTTCACTTGATATACTCAATGTAACTTTTTATATTGTATCCCCCTTTCCTTTTTCCCTCTTCCCTCTTCCCCTAAAACCAATAAAATTCTTTAATACCTTTTTCTTACAACTTTGGGGATTATCTTCACATGAACCTTGGGGGCAGTGCTGTTGTGAAAAATGGATGAAAGACTCAGAGCACTCACCTGCTCTATGAGCCCACCGGGGGCGAAGAGGTTTACTCTTCCGAGAACGTTGATGTGCAGCGTGTGGCGGAAGTGCGGGATCAAGAGCTGTGCGTGCGTAGGAGAGAGAAAAAGACGGACCTGATATCAGAGGACGAAGTAAACTTTTGAATTCCAGCTAGAGGTGGGGAAAGTGATATTTCAGGGCACACGAGTTCCCATTTAGGAAACCACCCCTTACCACCCCATTAACTGGCCTTTACAGTCTTGGCAACTCACTCTGAATCCTTACTACAAGAAAGAATAAAATGTTTTGTTACTTGCAGCTGAACAGGTAAAACAGCAAACTGGCAAACATATCTGCTTTTGGCAACAGACTCAAGAGCGGGGAAAGAAACCCAGAGCAGAGAGGCAGGGTTTTCTTTGGAAGCAGAGGCAGGAGGGAATGATTGGTTAGTGCTGGCCGCAGCTTCTCCAAGCAGCATGCGAGGTTGCAAAAACTCCAAGAGGTGTTGGACACCAGCCGTCCCTGCTGGAGCCTTTTGCACTTAAATCTTTGGATGCTATCCTCTTTCCTTCCAAACAGACTTTGCAAACAAGATTCCATTTTCCCCTTACTTTCAACCGAATGCTTAGGCATCCTTTCTTGTGGTCACCTGGCAAGACCCCTAAGATCCACTGGCCACTTAAATTCGGACCAGAGATCTTAGGGGTTTGTTGCTGTTCCTGCGTTCCCGCCCCCTCCGCACTCCTGGCTGCTGGCTGCGTGAGGGGAAGGAGAAAAAAAGGAAGAAAAGAATGCCGCTCACCTCCGTTTTGCCGTCCCGGCCCTGCATTCAGATCTCTTAAAGGGGCGGGGGGCAAAAAAAGAACAAACAGAAGCAAGGAGAGCCTGGCAGTCACTATGTTATATCCGCATCAGGAATTTTCACCTCCGGAGAGGAGGTACCTGAAAAGTGCGCTGGGACGCGCTTAGGTGGGCGTGGTCGCACTTAATTATCTGTAAATTCCGGAGCTGGTGGGGAAACAATTTTAAGCTCCGGAGCTGGGAGCCATTTGCGGCGGAATTTAGGGGTGGTGTACAAATACCCGTAGGCACGCTCTCCCAATGGGAACTACACAACCCACCCTCCCCACTCCAGGCACACTTACCTTGTGGACGGGGTGACACATGGGCAGCTGGTGGAGGGTCGCGAGCAGAAAGACTTCGACCACCAGGTGGGTGTACAGCAGGTGGGTGAGGACCTCGTGGATGTAGAAAGTGCTGTTCCGCACCCAAAATTTGGCAAGCGCCCAGTCCCACTCGGAATCGGTGGGTAAGAAAATGGGGCTGTCTGGTCCGGGCTGCTGCGTGAGCTGGAAAGAGAGGCGGGGCAGGGGAGTCATTGCCTTTTCACACAACCCCTAAGATCCGCTGGCCACTTAAATTCGGACTAGAGATCTTAGGGGTTTGTCACTGTTCCTGCGTTCCCACCCCTTCTGCACTCCTGGCTGCTGGCTGCGTGAGGGGAGGGAGAAAAAAAGGAAGAAAAGAATGCCGTGTGAAAAGGCCCTTAAAACATACACAACCTAATACACAACAGGCATAGAGAAGGAGTCCCGTTGAGGATTTGAGTCGCCAAATTTCCATCGATTCAACAGGCTTACTCTAGTGCAATTTGCTCCACAAATTAGTTAATTTGCAGACATGTCAAGAATGCTTGGACAGAAGTAGAACAAGGGGTCCAGCAAGGCACATAATCTCCCTAGGAAAGAGGAATTATCATTTTGCATCTAAGCATTGGGGAACCCGTTGAGCGGAAGAAAAAGGCTTTACCTGGATGGCGATGGGGACCATCTCCCCTCGGGGAGCCAGATGCAGCAGGCAGAGCGGGGCAGAGACGTACTGTAGGGATCCGTTCAGCGTCGTGCCCGGGGTGCCCTCCAAAATCTGGCAATCTATAACGAAGATGGTTCCTTTCTGTTAAGTCACAACACAAAAGGGTGTGTGTGTTAAAATAGCAGGGGGTAAACAGGAGAAAAGATACAGTAGGAACTCAGTATCCACTGGGGATTGGTTCCAAGCCTTCCCGTGGATAATGAAAACCGTGGATAAGAGAGAAAAAGCCGATATGTTCCCAAAACTGCTGTTTTGTGATAGTAACTTGCTTTAAAGCTGCTGTTTTGCAACAGTAGCTTGCTTTACAGCTGCTGTTTTATGACAGTAGCTTGCTTTACAGCCGCTCTTTGTGACAGTAGCTTGCTTTGCGGCTGCTGAATTATTTATTTATTTTTTCCTCTGCCAACTGTGGATAACTGAATGTGACTAATGAATCAGTGGATGGGGGGGGGTCCTACTATACTACACATATTGCATATGCACACACTCCTGTGAAAGGCAGCATGTATCGGCATTCTTACTGTGTGTGTGTGTGTGTTTGTGTGTGTAAATAAATAAAAGTAAATAAAGGATATAATATGTTCCTGTTTATTTTCCTACAAATTCACCTCAAAATTCTTGTGCTTTTTAAATTCTAGCACCGTGCCACAAAGCCCCAGTCACTTTGGTCAAGTTATAGCTCTGCTTGAACAGGGAGTTTGATCAAGTATTCAGAGTTCCCACTCAGCACTTTCGACAGAGAATTCTATTTCCTCAGGATGCCACAAGGTGGCGCCAGGGCAGTTCTGAATGTGAAGTCCAATGGATGCAGTTGCAACCTGTAGATGCACTCTCTCCACCATAACAGCAGGTGGAGGTTGTGTTTGGTGAAGCTGCAGCTTTGAGGGTCTACGGGCAGAAGCGGGTGCACATAAATCCGGAGTCCTGTGTCCAGTTCTGTGCGCCTCAATTTAAAAAGGATGTTGACAACCTCGAGTGGGTCCAGAGGAGGGCGACCAGGATGGTTGAAGGTCTGGAAGAAATGTCTTACGAGGAACGGCTTAGGGAGCTGGGAATGTTTAGCCTTCAAAAAGAAGGCTGAGAGGGGATACGGTAGTTATGTTTAAATATTTGAAAGGATGTCACACTGAAGAAGGGACTGGTTTGTTTTCCATGGCCTCAGAGGCTAGGACTCGGGGCAATGGTCTCAAACTACAGGAAAAGAGATTCCATTTGAACGTTAGGAAGAACTTCATGACGATTAGAGCTGTTCAGCAGTGGAAGATGCTGCCACAAAGGGTGGTGGAGTCTCCTTCTTTGGAGGTTTTTAAGCAGAGGTTGGATGGCCATTCTGTCGGAAATACTGTGATGGGGGTTCCTGCATGGCAGGGGGTTGGACTGGATGGCCCTTGAGGTCTCTTCCAACTCTTTATGATTCTATGATTTTATGCATCATCTTACCTTCAGCTCTTGGTCCAGGGTCGTGTCCTTCTCCAGGGATTTGGCCACCATTTCTTGTGTGACTGGGAATTTCGCCGGAAGATCCGTGCAGCGACGGATGACCACTGGGTTCACTCCGTTGAGATACTGGTAGCCAAAAAAGGAGTCTTCAGCCCAGCGTTTGCTGACATATTCTGCGGTGGAAAAAGTAGGAGGAAAATATTCCAGTAGGGGGGAAATATTCTTGGGTGACATGCTGAAGAAGAACATCAGCCTTAAAACAATTTATCCAGTTCTTAACTCTTCCCGCCTCTAAACTGGGTCTAATTGTCAGTGTGCATGTTTGACACAAATTTGTGGGGCTATAGCAGGCATGTCCAAACTTCGGGGCCTCCTGATGTTTTGGACCACAACTCCCAGAATTCTAAGCTTAGATTGCCAACGGGAACAGACTGTGGGAGTGGTGGTCCAGAACATCTGGAGGGCCGAAGTATGGACATGCCTTGCTATATAGGAAGAAGTCAGAATACAGCAGTGGGGGCCAGACTCCATATGCCTGAGAAGCCTGGCTTTTCCTGTTTGATTGCTTTTTATTTTATAAAACAGCAAGTTTTCTAGTCTGGGAGATTTGAAGCTCGTCTGCTTTCTGAATCCCTCTAGTTCTGCTGCACAGCTCTAGGAGTTTAACCCCAAAATCTTAAACCCTGCAGCAATCTGCAGACTCATATACTTGCCTGCGGTCGGAGATCGGTAAAACCAAAAGGCTCTTCGGACATCATCCAACGTCCTCCAAGAGTTTTTACAGTCAAGCAAACCTTTGAGTTTCAATTCTATCTCGCTGGCATGGAAGGAGGAAAAGAAACCTGTTAGACCGTGCATAGTTACCCACATTTCTGCACCCAGCCTACCCTTCTCACAGCAGGAAGAAATTCCAACAGCCTCCCTCCCACTTGGAGAATCACCCCCGGATGAAATTTCCTCAGTTTGATTCCTCTCCGCCCCGAGGTGGGTTAATAAAGGACTAGTTCAATTGCAAAGATGCTGAGAATATCCCGATATCAATATTAGAGATGGGCACGAAATGAACAATTTTCCGTTTCTGTTTCCGTTTTTTTCGTTTCGTTACGCAACGAAACGACAAACGAATTTTATCTCTAAAATGAAACAAAACGAACAGAAACACCAGAAATTTTGTCGTCCGTTTCGTTTTTGTTACGGCAATACATTGAACTGCTTTAAAAGCTTTAAAAAATCGCAAAAAAAATGAAATAAATGGTAATGAAACGGTAACGAAACGAACGAAAACGAAAACGATTTTTTTGCAAAAATTCACCAAAAAAATGGAAATGAACCAAAACGGACCCCCTAAACGACAAATGACAAACGAAACGCCATTTTTTTAAATTCGTGCCCATCTCTAATCAATATTCATCCAACCAATTTATTTATTTATTTGTTTGTTTGTTTAATTTATATACCGCCCATTTTCCGAAACGGAACTCTGGGCGGTTTACAGCGAGATAAAAAGCAACAATTTAAAAACAGCATTAAAAGGACAAAAATAGCAGAGATTCGGCAAGATGCATCTTAGGGCGGGGGAGGGGAAGAAAGGGGAAAAAATTAAATTAAAGGTCGCCATATGCCTCCCTGAAGAGCAAGGTTTTCAAAGCCTTCTCGAAGGCAGGCAGGGACTGTGCAAGGCGCAGCTCAGCCGGTAGGTGGGTCCACAGTGAGGGGCCAACAACCGAGAAGGCGCGGTTGCGCGTGACAGACTTCCGCGCCTCCCTGAGGGGTGGCCGCCCTGAGTGAGCGCGCCTGCGACAACCAAGCACTGCCTTTCTATTGAATTTCTCTTGAGACCATCCAAGATGGATCTTTGGGTAAATTATGGATTTTTGTACCCATTAGAAACGTTTGGGTTTTATCGAAAACCATTAGAACACTTGGGACCAAAAGAGTCTCTCTCTCTCTGTCTCTCTCTCTCTCTCTTTTTTTTTGGGGGGGGGGAGCTTTAGACTTTTTAAAAAAATTATTCCCCTCCCCCCACAGGCTCTGCCAAGCGCAGGGAGTGGCAGGGAGTTCCACAGCGCGTTGTTAGTCTGTGGAACTCCGTGCCACAGGATGCGGTGATGGCATCTGGCCTGGATGCCTTCAAAACGGGACTGGACAGATTCCTGGAGGAAAAGCCCATCCCAGGTTACAAACCATGATGGAGATGTGTAATCTCCAGGCTTAAATCGGGTAATTCAAGGGCCGGATGCAGGGGAGTGGGATCAGGAGACAGAGATCGAGTCTCATGCACTCCCAGAGGCATCTGGTGGGGCCACTGTGAGATACAGGAAGCTGGACTAGATGGGCCTTTGGCCTGATCCAGCAGGGCAAATCTTATGTTCTTATATGTTCTTATGACCTGCACATCCATCCTCCTGGTGATACGTACGCCATGACCATTTGCACGTTGAAGGCACTTTCCTTGGTGATGGAATAGCGGTCGTTTGGATGCAGGTGCTCGACGGTGTCGGCATCCAGGCATTTGGGCCAGCCAGGCTGGAACTCTTTATACCTGCACCAGAAAACACGTCGCAGAAACAGCGACACAAACTGTGACGGCGTAGCTTTTGCAGTATTTGATACATATAATAGAATATAAATAGAATATACTGTAATAGAATGTAGAATATAGAATAAAATAAATAGAATATACAGAAAACGCATAGCAGCAATGAAGTAATTGTCTCTCTGTTTTGAGATGAGCTGGCTTCCTTCCCTAAAATACTTTACTCCTTAAGTGTCATTGCTGCTTCCAGACAGACAGTGCTTATCTATCTATCTATCTGTCCGTCCGTCTGTCCGTCTGTTTGTCAGTCTGTCTCATCCCTTCCTTCCTTCCTTCCTTCCTTCCTTCCTATCTATCCCTTCTTTCCTGTTCTATCTATCTATCTATCTATCTATCTATCTATCTATCTATTTGTCCGTCCGTCTGTCCATCTGTTATGTCAGTCTGTCTCATCCCTTCCTTCCTTCCTTCCTTCCTTCCTTCCTCCCTCCCTCTCTCTGTCTCTGTGATTGGTTCCTTCCTTCCTTCCTTCCTTCCTTCCACCATCAGTTTCTTCTTTCCCTCCTCCCATCATCAGTTCCTTCCTTCCTTCCTTCTTTCCTTCCTCCCATCGTCAGTTCCTTCCTTCCTTCCTTCCTTCCTTCCTTCCTTCCTTCCTTCCTTCCTTCCTTCCTTCCTTCCT
>JAHTLZ010000224.1:266741-283448 GCA_023846285.1 Phrynocephalus versicolor | reverse complement strand
CACACACACACACACACACACACACACACACACACACACACACACACACACACAAAAGAGAGGGGGGGAGAGAACAGCTGCAGAATCTATTCTTCGCTGGTGCTACAGAGTTATTTGCTTGTTTAAAATACTATTTATATGCCGCCGTTCTCCAAAAGGATCCAGGTATTAAAAGAAACAAAGTTAAAAGCCAAAGAATACATTATTACATTAAATAAGTATCCCATTAAAACTCATAATTACGAACAATCATGTTGTGTTGTTTAAGTGTCAATATAAATATACAGTATGACGTTTAAGCTCCCTGCCTGTCGCACCACCTTTGAACTGGCCGAGGACAAGCCACGGCAAAACCTCAAGGAGATTGCATCTCCGTCAAGTGAGAAATCACAGCACTCCTACGGTTGGAAAGTTACTTTCTACCCCAAAGTAACTTTCCAGTTCCTCCAGCAACCTTTTGAAAAACCTCACCTGCTCCTTCTCTGAGTTCCAGGGTCTGGTACCCAACCAGCCACTGATAGCAAGGGAAGCGGTACACCTTCTCCCCAGGCGCCACCACTTCGACAAAGCTGCAGTTCCAGTCGGTCTGGGGAAAAACACTGTACCGCTCCTTGTGAAGGCGGACCAGTAGAAGGCGTCCCAAATCCTGCGGACTGGAGACCTTGTATTCATCCACCTGGCAGGTTGAAAGGGAGAATTTTTTTTTTAAAACACCGGTTCTCAGCAAGCTGGAAAAAGGTCTGGCGTGGCCTCAGGGTCCCCCTCTCCGGTTGGACTACAGCTGACACGACCAAGGTTCAAATCTCTGCTTGGCGCTAATTTATTTATTTATTTAATATACTGATTTGACTTTTGTGCTGCCCATCTAGACCTAGGGCTACTCTGGGCGGTTTACAACATGTCATAACATGACAACTAACAGAAGAATACATTTTAAAAACCAAAATACAAGGTACAGTATATAATAAAATAAACTATACATAAATCAACAACAAAAAAACTAAAATGAAGGTAAAATGAAGGTAAAAATGGCAGGAGATTGATAAAAGGGGGGAGCAAAGAGAAGAAAAGCGGTTAAAAATAGTGGCTTACTAAATGTTTGAAAAATCAGGGAAGGCCCTTCTGTATAACCAGGTCTTCAATAATTTTTTAAAAGTTTGAAGCCAGGGTGCCAGCAGAATTTCAGGGGGTAGGTGGTTCCATAACTGTGGAGCAACCACCGAGAAGGCCCTACTCCTTGTTACAACTTTCTGGGCCTCCCTCGAGGTTAGAACTCCCTGGTGTCCTGCCATAAAGCTTTAAGGCGTGATCTCGGGCCTTTCTCTTAAGCTAAACCTGCCTCACATGGTTGTTGTTGGTTGAAAAAATGGGCCAGGGAGGCTCACAGGTTGCTGGTAAGCTTTTCAGATGAAAGGTGGAGCGGTGGGAAGTATCAGACTACAGGTCCCAAAATTCCTCCACCTGGCAAAGATCACTAGCAGTGTCAGAAGGGGATTTGGGGAAATGGCCAACCACTCCAGTATTCCTGCCAAGAAAACTCCATGAATATGGGGTCACGGAGAGTTGGTCACGACTGTAATGACACAACACACACACACACAGTGGGGGTGAAAAAAAGGTAAGATTCACAAGCACTAGGACGGTGTGATATAACTCTGGGGCATATACTACTCCCCCGCCCCAGAATTCTTTATTCTAGGTGGAGTCTCCGTCTCCGCCCTGTGCGTCCCCTTGCAGGGGTCAGTGGGTGTTGAAATGCGTTGTTAATTTAAGATTTCAAATCTAATACTCCCCCAGAAATTCAGTGGATCTGCATTTTGCTTCTGGGTGCTATTGCCTTGCTCAGAGGCATCGGGGCATATATCAGCAGTTCATCACACCCGCCCGACAAGTGACAGCCGAACATGGGACATGTACGAAATAAACCTGCAAATTCGCGATCATTTTGTGCTTGGTCCCACCCATATCTATGCCCCAAGGTCAGTAACGACAGCCTGTGATACCTGGGGCAAACATGGATTCTGCACGTGCACACACACACACACACACACACACACACACAAAACAGGCGGGCGCAGAATAGTTCAGAGTGCAAATCCTATTTTGTCATTTCGGCACAGACACACACCACACATAAGATGCATTATTGTTTATTTATTTAAAATATTTCTACCCAATCTTTCTCTCCGGAAGGACCTATGCCTGCTGCCCCCTCTCCCGGTTATGGCCCTATCCCACCACACCCCATATAATGTTCTGAAGGCTTGATTTACTCCATTGCTAGTATATACACTTAGGCTGCGCTGACTATCCTACTGATTTCAAAACACCCTCCCCCCCCCAAAAAAAATCTGATTAAAGTTTATTAGGGGTGGGGGTGGGTAGATGACAAACAAGGGAGCTTTGGTTAATCAGTGACAGCAAAAACAAGGGAAGAAGCAAGCAAGCAAACAAACAAAGGGGACATGGGTACTGGACATTATGATCTCTTGCCTCTATCACAATGCACGTAAAAAGTGCATTATTTGCATTCTGGACTGCTGGTTCCCACCGTGATGCGATTCAAAAAAAAATACATGCCTCTGCTACGCCTCCTGAAGTGCGGTCCCTTGCATTTTCCTGATCTTGGCCCCTCTGGTAGTAATTTTTTGATCCATATTTTCGGAGAATTGAAGTGTGCATCAAAAGTAAGGGGGGCATTGTTAGTGTGCATTTTTTGTTATTCTGCGCAATTTATTGATATTTTCTTAAATTTATTTATTTGTTTATTTATTTATTTATTTATTTATTTATTTATTTATTTATTTATTTATTTATTTATAAATTTATATCCCGTTGGATTTTCCCAGACAGGAACTCAGGGCGGTTAACAAATATAAGATAAAATAATTCCAGAAAAAAAGAAAAGGAAGAATAATAATAATAATTATTTGCTCTTTAAAATAAAAACTAGAAACCCAACATGCTGGTAATCAAAGTGTATTAATTAAAAAATATATAAATATATATATATAAAGTGTTCTGCTTATATACCACCCCATACCACTTCAAGAAGTCTCTGGGTGGTTTACAGTTTTTTAATTACAGTATGCAGGCTCCACGTTGCCCCCCCCCCGCAAACTGGGTACTCATTTTACCGACCTCGGAAGGATAGAATATACAGTATATATAATAGGGATAATAAGGATAGAATATATATATAAAGTAGTGACAGAGAAAACAGCTTTTCAAAACAGCAATTTGATGCGCTTTCGGCCCATGGGGATGCGTCAATAAAGCATCAAAAAATGCTACCGTGAGGGCGGAAAGTGTGCATCAAACGTCACTTGACCAGTGTTGGAGAAAGTACACATCAAATCAATATGCGCGTTTAATGTACGTGTGATAAAGGCCTAGGATCCTTTGTCTGTGAAGATTCTCAGTCATCCAGGTTTAGGTTATCTGGAAGTTGAGTCATGCCAGCTGGACTTGCCTCAGACTAACGAAACTGCTTGTTTCGATCTCTCAAGGAAAGAAGTCCAGACTGTCCAGTTGCCATGACTCAACTTCCAGATCTAGGATTCCTTCCTGCTCTGCGGTTGCAAGATGGCAACGATGGTGATAAACAACACCTAGATCGTATTTTGTGACACCTTGAAACTTGCAGGGGAAGAGGAATCAGAAGCTGAGAAAGTTACACGTTGGTTTTGTTCACTTATTTAGAAGGCACAGAATCAGCTGACCTTCCCGCACTGTGATTGAAATCGCCAACAATACGAGTAGCTCAGCGAGTGACCTTTGCCAATAGATTATTTTCATAAGCCTTCCTTCTGATAAAATCAAGGTGACCTGCATGATTCTTCTTTCCGCTTGATAACCTTGTGAGGAAGGTCAGGCGGAAACAGAGCCTAACCCAAGGTCACACTCCTTTGGAGGAAGGAGGAAAGGCTACAACATTTGGGGCTCTTTAGTCTGGAAAAAAGGCACCTGAGGGGGGATATGATTGAGACGTACAAAATAATGCAGGGCATGAGTAAAGTGGATAGAGGGACACTCTTCTCCCTCTCACAAAATACCAGAACTAGGGGACATCCACTCACATTGACGGCTGGGAGAGTAAGAACAGACAAAAGAAAATATTATTTCACCCAGCGCATTGTTAGTCTGTGGAACTCCCTGCTACAGGATGTGGTGATGGCATCTGGCCTGGATGTTTTCAAAAGGGGATTGGACAGATTCCTGGAGGAAAAGTCCATCACAGGTTACAAACCATGATGGGGAGGTGTGTCATCTCCAGGCTTAAAACCATGGTACTTCAAGGGCCAGATGCAGGGGAGTGGGATCAGGAGACAGATATCAAGTCTCGTGCGCTCCCAGAGGCATCTGGTGGGGCCACTGTGAGATACAGGAAGCTGGACTAGATCGGCCTTTGGCCTGATCCAGCATGACTCTTCTTATGTTCCTATGTTCTTATGTTAACTCGCTGGGGATTTATTGACCTCTTTTCAAGATATTTTATTTATTATCTGTTTATCTGTTGCACATATCGGGTGCAATGTTTTAGGAGGAGCTGGATATCTCAGAGCTTTAAGTACCCAACTGTTTTAGGAACTGGCAAGCCATTCCAGTATTCCTGCCAAGAAAACTCCATAGGCATGGGGTCACGAAGAGTTGGTCACGAATGTAATGACACAACACACACACTGTTTTAGCATAGCCAAAAGTTGGGAGCTCAGTTATCTCCTGTGCTTTCTTAGATGGTTACTTCACGTCCGTTTGTCTCTGTTAGTGTTGTGCTTAGGAGCAGTACAATAAAATGTTACTTCACGTTCGTCACGCAACTACTGAAATTTGTCTCGACCACGCCCCCCAGAATGGGTGCTAAGCGGGACAATCCTGTACCTGGTGCTGGGGTAGGGTTTTTCCTTGTCACTCTTGGTTCCCGCTTTCTGTTCCGAGACAAGACACTGTGTAGTAACGACTATCACACAACAAAACATTCATTTCTCTCAGAAAACTGTGTCCGGGTTTGTTTATTTTTAATTTTGACTTTTCAGAAGCGAAATATCGATAAAGAATTTTTTAAGCCTTTCCCAAAAAAGGAAAAAGGAAGCTAGACAAATTCAGTGTTTGTCATGGTACAAGTCCGTGAGGTAACACTTGTCACGAGACAAGTTATCACGACCATGGGAACACTGAAACAGGGACAGAACCACATGATTGCGACCAACGCTGTCACGGTACAAAACTAGTCGCGGAACAAAGAAGGATGTGAAGTAACTGCCTTAGAGAAGAGCCAGCCTGGGTGGCCTTGGGCAAGCTGGTGCCCATGTGGCCCCCAGAAGAAGGAAAGAAGAAACCAATTCTGACTCCTCTCTACCTAGAACTCTGGCAAGGGTCGGCATTAATCAGAATCAACTTGACACCATGCTGTCATTTATGTCACAGAGCTGGGAAGGTCACAAATAATAAAAGCAAAACTGTCAGCAATGCAATCACAGATATTACAAAGGGATCAAACCAGGCCAGAGGTGTCGGAACTCGGAACTTAAGAGTTAAGCTATCAGGCAATTAAAAGCCAGTGACAAAAGACAGAGATAAGAGGACAGATAAAGGTTTCAATGTAAAGAGGAAGGCCTGTTTAACCTAACTGTGGCCATTGGGATTTGTAGTCCAAGAAGACTTGTCCAAACTTCCAGTGAAATGTAGGGGAGTCCCTGATCTCTCTGTTCCCCCCATCCCCCCCTCTCTCTGTGTGTGTGTGTGTGTGTGTGTGTGTGTGTGTGTGTGATGTGTTGTCACAGTCATGACCAACTCTCCATGTCCATCGAGTTTTCTTGGCAGGAATACTGGAATGGTTTGCCAGTTCCTACTCCAAGAGCCTACAGCACCTGGTATTCCCTGGTGGTCTCCCATCCAAGGACTAACCAGGGCCGACCCTGCTTAGCTTCCGAAATCAGGCGAGATCGGATGTGCTTAGGGCACTGATGGAGACTAAATGGTGGGAAGATTTTGTGACTCCATCCGTGGAATTATGGGGTTTATGATAATCCAGCAAGGCCACTAGCCTAAATGCCCTGAACACTATAGCCAGCAGATGAAAAGCACTTACCTCTCCGGGTGAAAAATCTTTCCCGCATTTGTCCAGCAGAAACTTGGGGCTCTCGCCTTGAGATCCCACCAAGGTGATGGAGATAGAATCCATGGTCCCCCCACACAGATATTTGCCAGTGGCCACCCGGATTCTGTAGGTGGCCACGGGGGTTGCCGCTGTTGCCGCCGCCGCTGCCATAACGCTTGTACTTTTGGAGGAAACTGGGAGACTCTGTGTCTGTGTTCTGCCCCAAATTAAGCTATATAAGCAGGCGAGGCCCAGGCTAGCCTGTTTGCCCACTGCTGTGCCTTGCAGAGATAAATTAGATTGTAATCACCAGGTTGCTGCATGGCCTGGCCCCTCCCAACTCCCACGCGGCCCCTCTCTGTGGAGTGACAGGAGTTAATCTGTGCGGGGAGGCAGGATGTGTTCTGGTGCAGGTGCATTCCAGGGAGGCATTAGAGGCTGGAAGGTCACAGGTTCAAGCCTGGATCCTGGCAAAACGGGCAAATCATAATGACATGACTGTGCAATCCGCAGACATATCCCCTCCATCTAGATCGTTGGTGGCAAACCTTTGGCACTCCAGATGTTTTGGACCACAAGTCCCATGGTCCTTTGTCACTGGCAGTCTAGGCTCGGAATTCTGGGAGCTGTGGTCCAAAACCTATGGAGTGCCGAAGGTTTGCAACCAATGACCTAGATTATTGGAAGGGAATGATAGAGGTTATTCAGTTCAACACTGCGTCCCTGGATTTGGGGGGTGGGGAATTACAGTTCCCAAAATCCCCAGCCATGCAGGCTTTGGCACTCTGGAAGCTCTACTACTACTACTACTACTACTACTACTACTACTAGTAGTAGTAGTAGTAGTAGTAGTAGTAGTAGTAGTAGTAGTAGTAGTAGTAGTAGGTCTTACAGATGGTTAAATTTCATCTCTCTTTTTTGACACCCATCCAGTGCCAGTCTGTTCCCATAAAGTTCCATCAATATCTCACCACCTGTTTTTTTTCAAATAGTTGATTCCTATGACCTGCCTGTGAAGCCAGGGAGTCAGTCTTCTAGGTGGTTATAGAACTGGAGCTCCCAGTATTGTGGAGCTTCACACTCCCTCACCTGTTCTAGGGGTCTTCCTCTTTTTCAATGCTCCTCACAGAACATGGCGCCTAAAATGGGACACTTGACTGAGAGGATTGTTGTACCTCAGAGGTCCATTACTTCTCTCAGACTGGACGTTGTGCAACTCAACGCTGTGTTAGACCTTGGAGTGGCTCAGGATTGCTCAACGCTGTCTGGCAGATTTGGCTTGCTTGGTTTCCACTAATAAATATTTTTCACGTGATCCCCAACCAAACCAGATCTCCTCCATCTTACACTTACACTATCAGTTCCTTTGTACCCAAGTGTGAGATTTTACATGGATCTTGAAGGGGGAGGTTGTTTCTGATTGATTTAGACCCACTGCTGTAGCCTGTTCAAGTGATTCTACACCTTGGCTGTACCTTTTGTGGGGCTAAAACAGATGCTGTCTCACAGTGGCTGCATTATACACATGCAGACAAGAGAACAGCTGTTTGCATAAGAACATAAGAACAGCCTTGCTGGAGCAGGCCACAGCCCATCTAGCCCAGCATTCTTTGGCTCACCATTTGCTTCAGGGTATTCCCAAGCAGATGTCTTCCCCTGCTTACGATTCCCCGCAAATGGCATTGAGGGAGATCCTGCCTCTCTCTTCAACCTAGAGGTTGTCCTCAGGCATCCATCATGAAAGCCATTGATACCCTTGTTCTCCATGAACTTGTCTAATCCTTTCTTAAAGCTGTCAAGGCTGACAGCTGTCACCACTTCTTCTGGCAGGGAAGGAGTTCCACAGACCAGTGATCCTCTGGGTGAAAAAGGACTTCCTCTTATTTGTTTGAGATCTAGCACCCAAAAGTTTAATGGAGTGCCCTCCTAGTTCTAGTGTTGTGCGATAGGGAAAACAGTTCTTCCTAAAACTCCATATGCTAGTCTATGTGAGCAGATACAAGATTCGAAATGACGGTATGCGTGTCTGAGCTGAGGAGTGGAAACAGCAATCAGTTGTCCACATGTGTTTAGGGATGGACATTTTTACTTTATTGTTTAGATCCCAAATCCCATAATTTTCTGCTCTTGGAGTTCTACCTGATTTAGTCTCACCTTAAAGACACCTACATTGGGCTCACCTGGGAGAACAGGCCTAATTTCAAAGGCTCTGAGGCCTAGCTCAGCCTAGCTTCCTGTGCAGATAGCAAACTCCAGACTAGCCCTAGGACAGGGGCAGGAAAACTTGGGTGGAGTTGGCCTAGCTAAACCTCAAAACCTTCTGGTTTATGCTTTGTTATTCCAGGTGATCCACATTTAGGTATCTATAAGGAGTGTCCTACTCACATAGAACTCTCAGAATGAGGACATAGGGTTTGCATTCCAAGAAATTTCAAAATCCTTTTCAAAAATCCTTGTTAGTCTGTGGAACTCCCTGCCACAAGATGTGGTGATGGCATCTAGCCTGGATCCCTTCAAAAGGGGATTGGTCAGATTCCTGGAGGAGAAGTCCATCCTAGGTGACAAACCATGATGGATTGGGGAGATGCATCACCTCCAGGCTTAAAAGCAGGGTACTTCAAGGGCCAGATGCGGGGGAGTGGTAGCAAGAGACAGATATCTAGTCTCGTGCACTTCCAGAGGCATTTGGTGGGGCCACTGTGAGAAACAGGAAGCTGGACTAGATGGGCTTTTGGGCTGATCCAGCAGGGCTCTTCTTATGTTCTTATTATGTTCTTATGTTCACCTGTAGGCCTGCTACTGAGCCTGCCATAAAGGGGATGCTGCTGGCAGTGGATGATGGCGAACTTCAAGATCCCTGATCTTTTTCTTTGAGTTTCTTTTCAAGACATGAACTGGCCGGAGGATATCTTTTTTTAAAATAGGGGGCAGGCGGGCTGTGATCTCCCACAAGAAAGACAATTCTCTGTAAACGGAAGTGCGTGGCCACTGTACTTGTGACACTCCACTCAAAATCTCTCTCTTGGGTGACACGGTGCAATTAAGGAGTGGTTGTCAGTTCCAGTTGCTCAATTGGATGATCGATCAACTCGTGAGGACAGCTTCCATGTTGGAAGTTTGACGATTTCCATAACGCATTGGTTCTGCAATCCAGTCTGGAGAATTCCTCACCGATTTTTTTGAGCAAATGTGCCACGCTATGTAATCTGTTTGGCACCTAGGATGGGATGATGGACTTCCACAGGGCAACATGTAGTCACTATAATGGGACATCACCGTGTCCAGTAACGTGAATGCCCTGGCATGTCATGCGGAAACAGCCATCTTGCAAGGAGCAACTGAGCCTAATTGCTAGATGAGATCTGCCCTGTTTTTGCTTCCTTTTTTTGGACTCGAAATCCCAGAATTTCCTAAAAATTTCCAAAGGCAGAAATCTGGATGTCCCAGCTGGCAAACACACACCAACAGATGCTTTCCTTTCAGTCACCTGGAGAAAAGCTGACGCTCCCTTCTATGCCTTGTTTCCTCCTGCAGTGCTTCCTGGGACTGGTAGTTCTTCAGGCGGTACCTTCTTTGGAACATAAAGACTACCGGTCCCGGGAAGCATTGTGGCAGGTCACAAGACCTAGAAGGGAGTCTTGTCTTTTTCCCAAGTTAGTAAAATGAAGGTGCCTGCACGTGTCTTTTTGTAGGCGTGAACACCCAGAATTTTGGTTGGGGAATTCTGGGATTTGGAGTTCAAAAAAACCAACATGAATTCTAGATCAAGATTCCCTCTGAAGGCACAGGAAGCCAAAGGGACACTAAAGCCATTTTGGAATGTGGGAAAGGTGTTCTCTCTTTGGATTGCAACACCTAGCATCCTTCTGTCAGTTTGTGGACTGGAGGATTCTGGAGTTTGTAGTCCAAAAAACCCCAAAGTTCCAAACTGGGACACCTCTACAATCCTGCGCTCATTTCACTGAACCTCACTAGCTTTTGTTCCTTAGCGATCTGAAAGATTTTGCCTGTGGTTTTCACATGAAATGTGTCTTTTTGTGCATGCCTTCTACCACCTTGATTTGTTTCCATACTCTCCCGGGTTTATTCACTTTTCTGAATGACCCCAAACTGGCCTGTGCCTATGGACTGTACATATATTTTGTTGTACAGTATTTATTTTAGATCTTTGTATTTTGCAAGATACAAAATCATTGCATGCTCCATCCCGCAGTTTTTATGTAACACACACACACATGCACGCATGCACACTTTCTGTGTGTGCATGTGTGCTTGCATATGTGTATTTGTGCTAGTACAGTCCTCATTCCCAAGGTCTGCACCAGCCTTTGGTGTGTTTGGCGTTACTTCAGCCACGTAACCAAATCTACTCATGGACTGAGCCTTACATAGCAAGGGGATTATTGCAAGATGAAGTGGCCGTCAGAGGCAGCCAATTCTAGAACCGTTCAAATTAGAGATGGGCACAAAACAAACATTTGGTTCGTTTCCTTATTCATTATTTGTTTCGTTACATAACAAAACGAATAACGAACCTCAGAGTGGTTTTAAAATGAAATGAACCGAAACAAACCTTTTTTCCCCCATTAATGGCGGCGGAGATGTCTCCTACCTGGTGCTGCTCCTTCCTGGATGGTCCGGTCTTCCTGGCTGCAGGGAGGGGGCGACGAGAAAAAAAAAAAGCTGACCGGCTGCGCTACAACTGGTAGGCAGCCATGGTCGGCAGTAAAAAAATTAATAAAAAGAAAAGATCTGGTGTGCGGGCCCCAGTACCGGCCCACAAGCACCGAACCTGGCTCACAGGCTGTGTAACCAGCCCGTGGGAGGGTTATTTCAGGGGGAGCTTTTACTTTACTTTATTTGAAATTTATATCCCTCCAGCTGATTGTGGGAGAAGATGTGGTGACCACCTGGGGGATGTGACCTGGGAATGTGGATAAAATCTAGGTGGCTGTAGTTAATGACTTCCCTAACTATTAGGGTAGAAATTGTGAAAGATGGATAACGAAGGAAGCTGAGAGAAGGAAGAAAAATAGGGCCATTTGAAGTGTGGTGCTGGAGGAGAGCTTTATGGAGCCGATGGACAGCCAGAAAGACAAGCAAGTGGGTGCTTGATCAAACCAACATTGACAGCTCTCTATGAGCAAGCATGAGAGAATGGATTTTGTTCAACTTTGGGCACATCAGGAACAGACGGGACTCAATGGAAAAGACAGTACAGTAATACTGGGGGACAGTGGAAGAAGGCATTACCATATTTTTCTGTCTACAAGACGCCCCCATGTATAAGATGACCCCCCATTTTTCCAACCCATAATTACAGTTTCACAGCCGCACAGTTCTCTCCTTGGCTTATTCCATGTGTAAAGTGACCCCCCAATTTTTAGTCTATCAGTTCTAGACAAAAATACAGTGGTACCTTGTATAAAGGAATTAATTCGTTCCGAATGAAATTATGTTAAGCAAATTTTCCTTTATACAAATTTCCATAGGAATGCATTGAAAAGAAAGTGATCCCATTTTTATGTTGTATAAGTTCGCCCCATAGGCAGTTACGCTAAGCAAATTTCCCCTATCTCCAGATTTTTTTATGTTCTACAAATTTTATGTTATACAAACCGTTTGTTATACAAGGGTCCACTGTATAGTCTTATACACAGGAAAAGACTGTGGTTTCCTCCCTTCCCTGTTATTGTGAGCTCTCCTTATTATGATGCAAAGGGAATGAGGTGGTTTGATCTCAGGCAGGAGATTAGAACCTGTGTTAACATTACAAAAGACCAATTCATGGCAGAGGTCAAAACTGCTGGAACGGGTTTGGTTCCTTGTACCAACACAATGGTCTGCATTTCGGGGTTTTCCCTTGTGGGGATGTGATTATGGGATGTGTCACCATGGCCTGTATGATTCAGAGAAGAAGATGCCTTTATAGAGAAGATCAAAACAGAAGGTATGCTTTCAACAGCGGCCTGATGCCCTGGGAAACTCAAAAAAAACAAGCTCAGGACAGTGCAGGGAAAACCACTTTGACAGGTATGCTCATATCTTGTATGATCGCCAGAAACCAGCTTGCACCATAGTGCTCCACAAACAGACCCCGTGAGATCCCACCCGAACCTGTTTTGGACTCTGCTTCCGAGCAGCCTTAACAAGGAGATGAATTCTATTGCCACCCAAATTAATGCTAATTTAAAAATACCTTCCCAGACTGGGGCACTGACTCATGACCGATGGAAATGGCTGAGCCCCAGATGAACTGGGCCAATGTTGGTTGATCTCAGCATGGAGCTTACTTAACTTTATCAGCTGCTTCTGCTGACTGGGATTCTGTGTCCTGTAACCAGGATCCTATCCCTGCCTTGCGTTGTCCGTAAGTGAAATGGTGTTAAGTTAAAGTGGCATTCATTAATGAGATGCTGGTCCAGCTCCCTCGTGTGACTGAGGGCGCAATTAGCACTTCATTAATGAGTTACAAGTTACTGCTACAATGTATGTGATTTCACTTGGGAGGCATAAATTTTCACCCATAGGACACTGACTGCTTTTTCTTTATTTAAAATATTTCTCCTTCAAAAGGATCCAAGGCAGCTTACATCATTAAAAAGACAATGTCTAAAAACAACAACAAAAAAGTGCATGTACAAATATTTTTAAAGAATCAAACAAGTATTCAATCAGAAATGGTAAATAAAATCAATACCAAAACACAATACCAACTATCCATTTAAAAAAAAACACCTTCTGACAAACCAGATTAACTTCCTGTTAGCCCGGCTGCTTTTTCTAATCCTTCATGCCCCCCAAATGGTTAGGAGTTGCTTAGTCTAGTTTCGCAATATCTGCTGACCAAGGCCACAGTCTCACTAAAGTTTTCTGCGCATCTTAATTTTATGCGTAGTTTTTTTTCAGGCAGTCACGTGGTGTTCGATGTGCACTTAGTATCCTGTCTCCAGGGTAGTATTTTTCTGCTCTGTGCCCATCTCTACTTGCCTACTGCGCTCTTTTCCCATTTTTCTGGGTCGATTTTCTAAGGCTCTTTTCACACAACCCCTAAGATCCGCTGGCCACTTAAATTCGGACCAGAGATCTTGGGGGTTCGTTGCTCTTCCTGCGTCCCCACCCCTCCGCACTTCCTTGATCCTGTCTGCATGAGGGGAGGGAGAAAAAAGGGGACAAAAGAATGCAGGCTCGTTTGCCGGTCCAAGCCTCCCCAAGCCCCGTCGTCATCCTGATTCCTTCTCTTAAAGGGGCGGGAGGCAAAAACAACAACAACAAACAGAAGCGAGGAGAGCCGGGCACTCACTCCTTTACAAGCGGATCTGGGATTTTTCACCCTCCAAGAGCAGGTACCTGAAAAGTGCGCTGGGACGCGCTTAGGTGGGCGTGGCCGTACTTAATTTTCTGTAAACTCCGGAGCTGGTGGGGAAACAATTTTAAGCTCCAGAGCTGGGAGCCATTTGCGGCGGAGTTTAGGGGTTGTGTACAAATACCCTAAGTCTCCATTGCATATAAAAAAAATTTTCCCCCATGGGTGATTACCAGTAAGCCGTCTTTCAACCACTGCAATTTCTCATTGTTCGAAACAGCCCGCTTTCCTTCCACGTGTTTCATGTGTCCTTAATGGTGATTTTTACGCGAAAGAGCAATGTCTATGAAGAATCAACAAGCCGGACCCATAGGAAGTGGCAGGAAAAGGGGTAAGAAGCTAATTACTGCGTATTTTCTGGGGTTGCACCTCATTAGAGAAGCAAATAGTTGAGCATTTTAAGGGAAGTTTTTTAAACCAACCCCTAGCAGTGGTTTAATAAACTTCGGTGAAAGTGCAGTTCCGGGGGCGTGGTTGACCAGGACACCAATTTACTTCCCTTCACGGTTAGGATGCGATCTTTTACTGCGCAGTTCGCCGCAGCAAAACTGCGCAGAAAACGATGCTAAGACCGCAGCCGAAGTCTGTGAAGTGACCTTAGTCCTGTCCTAGAAGGAAGAATCAGATGATGGAAACAGGAGATAATATTTCTCATGGGATCATGTCTCCCTTGAGCTGGTCTTGGGTTTTATTGCCAGGAGATTCTCTTTTTCCGGACCCCAAAATCTGGAGCAATGCCATACTTTTTATGGGTCAGCTCAAGATCAAGAAATAGCACGCGAGACTTGAAGTTCTCTGGTTTTAATTGCCTTCAACCTAAGTATGGTGCTGTGTTCAGATTCCTAATTTGTTGTGACATGCTGCTAAGTCACTTCTGACTTCTGGTATTCAAAGAAGGAAGTTGGCATTTCCAGTCTCCAGTAGGTTTCCATGACTGCGTGGGGATTTGAACTAGTTTCTCCCGAGTCCTAGTTCGATCCTCTATCTATCCCGTATACCCCACTGGTATGAAATGACGAATCCACGTTCAAGTCAAGCCTGAGCTCTGTCGGGGAATAAATATGAGCAAACTCAGGCTGTTGGACTTGGGACATATCATGAGAACGCAAGACGCTACTAGGAAAAGACAAATACAAAAGTGGAACAGGTGATACCTTTAGACTACTAGAAAATTAACAAAACAGTTGCTAATATTTTGAGGGCGAAACCCTCTTCCTCAGAGCAGTACCGATAGGTTATAACATGGCAAAAGATGGATTTGCCAGGAGTTATTTCTTAGATGTAAGGTCCCTGGCAAGATGGGAAAAGAGACATCTAAAAAATAACCCCTGGCAAATCCATCTTTTGCCAGGTTATAATCTTTCGGTACTGCTCTGAGGAAGAGGGTTTCGCCCTCGAAATATTAGCAACATTTTTGTGAATTTTCTAGTAGCCTAAAGGTATCACCTGTTCCACTTTTGTATTTGGTTTTTTGTGATGGCTATGCGGCTCCTCCGCTTGTTTTGCTTCAATTAGAAAAGGCGATAATGCTCGAAAAAGCGGAAGGCAGCATGAAACAAGGAAGACAAAATGTACGATGGATGGACTCGTTAAAGGGAGGAATGGCCTTCAGTCTGAAAGGCCTGTGCAGAGGTCTGGAGGATATAACTCTTTGAAGATCATTGCGAGGTTGGTCTAATGCGATGGCGGCGAACTTTCAGCACTTCAGATGTTTTGGACCACAACTCCCAGAATTCCGAGCCTAGAGCGCCAATGAATGACAAAGGACAGTGGGACTTGTGGTCCAAATACACCTGGCGTGCCGAAGGTTCGCCTGCACTGGTCTAATGAGTGACTTTTGCTTTTTGTTTTTTTAAATACAGTACAGTAGTGTGAAATGTTCATACAAGAGTACACTAGTTCTGGTCTCTACCTCTCCCATCATTGTTTTTAAAGTTCCAGCACCAACAAGCATAGAACACTGTGGTTCTCAGACCACAAGATGTTGGGTGCAATTAGTGCCGGTCTGGCTGGGCTGTCAAATGAAGATGACGCCCCGTGCGGTGCTCCACCATAAGATGCAATCGTATTTCCACAGGGAGGTGGCACAGGAAGCTGCTGGGTACCTTCCAGGGTGGGATGGGGTGTCAGCTTCTTGGCACTGAGAGTGGCAGGCAACACACTCCCCCTCAACTGGCAGCGTTGTGGACTGAGATTCGTAGAAGTGAACTTATGTGAACAAAGGACCCTGTGTGGGAGGTAGCCCTGAGGTTAAGGATGTATCTGCAACAAATTCTTGAACTAGAGATCAAATGGATTAGACCCTGTGATGCTGACACTGTGCAGGCCCTCATTTGGGAAGGGCTTTTAATGACAGCTGGAAGAAGCAAGCCAGGATAAACCTCTCTCTCTTGCTGCTGTCTTTTTAAATAATTGTTCTCCCATTTGTCAGCCTGCTGGCTCGTAGGTTGTGAGTCGACAGTTGTCATTCCAGACAATGACACTTTCCTGACCTTTGAACAAAGCCCAGCTTCGTTTGTCCTTGAATTATTTATTTATTAATTAAATGTATATACTGCTCCAACTAGCTACACAACCACTCTGGGCAGTTTATAAAGTTGAATTAAGAGGCGTTAACTTTACAAAAGACCTGCTCCCCCCCCACTTTTTTTTGTTTGTTTTTTTGTAATAGAGACTGATCCAGCTGGCTTTTGGGACTGCTATGATAAGCATCATCAAATTCATCACTGATTGCAATCTGAATGGAGTTGCAAAAAACAAGCAAGAAGGAAAAACAGGAATCTTATACGCATCTGGTTGCTTTGGGCCAACATTCTGGGGACCCCAGTGCCTTCCCTGGACACAATGGCCAACCACAGTGGCTGACTTTTGGGGAAAGCACCTGATTCTGTCACTCTCCTTGATTGATCCCCCCACCCATCTATTCAAATCTTGATGTTCTGAAGATGGAAAGTCCACATTATCACTGACAACCTGGGTGCTCTTTGGCAGAAGCTCTCTGGTGATGTTTGGGATAAACCCTGGAGAAAGTGTGAACAGGGGAAAATGACATTTCTGTTCCTTTTTATCATAATTTACTCCAAATTTGACCATTCATTCATTCACAGGTTTGCTGTAAGTTGGGTTGCTGATGTCACTTAGCCAGGAACCAACATGTGCAAAATTCCTTTTATTTGGGAGAAAAAGCATTTCAGAGAAAGAAAGAAAGAAAGAAAGAAAGAAAGAAAGAAAGAAAGAAAGA
>JAHTLZ010000224.1:224404-259329 GCA_023846285.1 Phrynocephalus versicolor | reverse complement strand
AGAAGAACAAAAAAACAAGGAAGGTTTCATTTCTGACAAAATCGGCAGAATTGTGCAAAAATAATGCTTCAGAACAAATCGCATATAGGTTTTGAAGAATGTGAAGCACTGGATAGGGTGCTTGTGTCTTTTCTATTTAGATGGGCTTGCTCCGTATCTCTCTGCTTTGCCTTGCTTTTCAAAGGGAAAAGATGCCAATTTTGCAGAGGCAGTTTGCACACCCAATGAACACCTTAGTGAGAAAAAACCAGCACATATGGTCTTGTTCTCATCCAGAGGTGAGGAATTATGCAAAGCTTACAAATCGTATGTCATTTTATTTTAGAATGGATTCCTTGCAACAACTGTATGCACCCAGAATTACTTCTGTCTGATGGGCAGGGTACTGAAGCTGGTGTTGTGTATATTAAAACTCCCATCAGAACAACCATGCCAAAAGGCAGACTGGGCACCTTATCTCTATTAAGTAAAGAAGCAGATGTGTTACCTAAGACTGAGGATCTGATGAAAGACTTTGCAATTAAAAAAATAGGAGAAAACTTTTGAGATATAAATAAAATGGAAGTATACAAAAAGAAACATTATTTTCCACCTTACTGTAAGTCTTGTTTAATTTAAATAAATAAAATTTTATTTTATGGTTTATTATTGTTTATATTTTGAATTACAGATATATGAGGGGGCTCCAAGATATTTAAAGTGCTTAGGGCCTCTAAGGGTCTTAATCCGGACCTGTCTACCAAAGATTAATGTTGATTACCTTTAGCTCTTCCTGGAGGTTAGTCGATGGTCCAAGGCACCCAGCTACCATCTCTGGAGTCACCGGAAAGTTTGGTGGGATCTGGCAGCATTTTCTGATCATGTTGGGGTGGACCCCGTTCAGATATTGGTAGCCAAAGAAACTGTCTTCTAGCCAGTGTTCAGCAACATATTCTGCAGTTTTACAAACAGAACAAAGCAAAGTAGATGAGCTTCCTTGGCGAATGTTTTTCTTTGTATTCTCGAAGGCTTTCATGACCGGGATCTGATAATTATGAGTTTTTTGGGCTGTTCGGCCATGTTCTGGAAGTTTTTCTGCCTGACGTTTTGCCAGACTCTGTGTCTGGCTTCTTCAGAGAGCAAGGATCTCAGGGAACTTGGAGTTCTGTCTATGCTCTGGGTTTGAAACCCACAAACATGAACACAGTTTCAACGAAAAAGAAAAACTCTAAAAATGAACAAAGCCTGGCTTCCAGTACTAAAAGCTGCAGAGTGCAAAAGGTCAAAGCTCAATGATTCCCAGCCAGCCACAAGCAAAAGTGATCAGTTCATACAATAGAACAGCTAATGACACCCATGAAGTATCATAGCTACCCCTGATTGCATTGAAATTTCTTAATACCTTCATCACAATACAATGACCAACACCTATTTTTGTGCTCTTTTTCCTCTTTCCCACAACTTAAAACAACCCCAGTCTCACTCACTCTGTACCCCACAGCGCAGCGAAAACTCCTAGTGCCCTGAGCTTCTCTTCCTCTGAAGATGCCAGCCACAGAGTCTGGCGAAACGTTAGGAAGAAAAACTTCCAGAACACAGCCAAACAGCCCGAAAAACTCACAACTAATGTGTTTCTTTCTTTTAAAATTACAAAGCAGGGTGGTGGTGGGAATTGCTGACCATCACAACAGTCCTAAAACTAGCTTTTACAGCACATTCTGAACCAGCAAAGAAAGTTTATAATCTGTTTTTTAAAAGAGTGTTTTCCTTTATTTCCTTTATCCTCGCCTTGGGAATCCTGAATGGGGCTGGGGAAGAGGGAATATGTAAGGCAGAAATAAAATATAAATAAAAATGCCCGATTCTTACCTGAGACGGGTGTTTTGTTGAACCAAAATATTTTGTGGATATCTTCTAAACTCTTCCAGGATTCCCTAAGACCGGAGAAACCTTTTAACCGCTCTTCACGGCCCTTGGGGTGGGCGGGGGGGGGGGGGAGAAACAAAAGGGAAGATAGGAAAGAAGAGAAAATGAGCTTTTTTTGCCCCCATTTATTTATTTAATTATTTACAGTGGACCCTTGTATAACAAACAGCTTGTATAACATAAAATTTGTACAACATAAAAATTCCGGAGATAGGGGAAATTTGCGTAACATAATTGCCTATGGGGAAAATCCGTACAACATAAAAGTGGGATCACTCTGTTTTCAATGCATTCCTATGGGAATTTGTATAAAGGAAAATTTGCTTAACATAATTTCATTTGGAACAAATTAATTCCTTTATACAAGGTACCACTGTATTTATATCCTGCCCGTATGGCAGGTCACAATCCTTTTGAAGGAGAAAGTGGGTTAAGAACGTTTTAAATAAAATAACACAAGACACATACAGTATAGGAAGAAATGGCAGGCATCTCCGTAGCGACCCCTACTGGCAGAGAGTTAATTATGCAGTGATGCCATGTGCTTTAGTTTAGAATACTGTACAGTACTGGAAATGCTGATTACTGACGTCTGGGCATTCCTATGTTCCACCGCGGTTGCTGCAGCCTTTGGGGCTTGGATGTTCACATTTAAAACATCATTTATAGCTGGTGCTTGAAAAAATGGCAGAAAAAAAATCTCAAGACGGAAACTTAAAAACTTCTCTCTCTCTCTCTCTCTCTCTCTCTTTCCTGTTGCCACTCTGGAAATAAAAACAATTTACCAATAAATCCTCAAGACTCCAGTCCTTATTTATTTGTTGAGCAGTTGCTACATCTGGACTGGAGGCTCGCTTTGTTCATTTTTAGAACACATACTCACGCAGACCTCTCGGGCTGTAAGACCAGGGCTTAGAAATACTAAATCAGCGGATAGCGAATCAGTGGATACGGGAGTGCTACTGTACTGCTTACATAACTCCATTTCCCAGCATCCCCTGGTCAGCATGTGATGCTGGTTGGGGACCATGGGGCTTGTATAGCCCACACAAGCAACCGTTCCACCAATCTGTGAATAGGAGGCACACAGGCCACAATCCTATTAGTGTGCGTGAAGGTTTATATAGCCTGCCACAACTTTGCTGCTGTTGTAGTCATTGTAGTAGTTGTTGTTGTTTCTATTGCTATTATTTTATCCCACCTCCCAGTACATGCAGTTTCTAGCTTCGGATCAACGTGTACAGCCAAATAACCAGAAATCCCAGTGAAAGCAATGGCCAAACCAAGGGTTTATGGCTGCTCGGTCCAGCCTGGCTTTCTCCAGATGCGCTGAGGTACACACTGCCATCATCCGAGCCTGCTGGGGGGTTGTAGTCCAACCCATGTTGAAGGGTGCTGGGCCGAGGGGGAACCTGATTTCCTGCACCCTGGCCGCAAAAGCTGGAAGCGGAGAGGCAGGAAAGATTGTGTGTGTGGGGGCGTGTGAGTGTGTTGTGAAATTTTGCCTGACACCGAGACAAGATCCAGACAGGTCTCTGATCGCCTGTCATCTCCCGTCCAGATCGGCAGGTTCAACCGGCCGCTGAGTGTGGGAAGGGTTTTTTTTGGGGGGGGGTGACAGTCACCTTATCCAGCAGCACTGTGTTACCTGGGTGGAAACTATAGGTCCGATGGCCAGGAATGATAACACGGGACACCTCCATTGTCTAACTCACACGAGGCCGATGGAGTCAGGTGATCAGAGAGCTACCTTCCCACATTTGCACATCTATCCTTTCAACTATCCCTGTTCAACTAAATAGAGCTGATCGGATCATAAAGACAAGATTACAGAAAGGAGAAACTCATCCGTCACTTACCTCTAGTCTTATTTCAGTCTGTTCCCCACATGACTTCAATTTAACACCCCCCCTTTTTGTCATGATTTGTGTGTTATTTCCGTAAGTTAGCAAACCCAAATAAGAGCCGTGCCATTAGGTTAGCTTTCCTTCCTCAGTCTTGTCCAGAAGATACCATAATATCCCACTTGGTGAGAGGATTTGCAATTTTTGCCACTTAGCACCTGACAGTCTTGCACATCTTGTGCCGTGGCATCGTCCGGCACACAGCAAGGCCATTACTTCACGTCCAGTTTGTTGCTGTAGAACAGGGCTGTTAAACTTTGAACAGGCCAAGGTCTACTTTTTCCGGCCCAAAGTGCCTGAGGGCGACTGCACTAAAACCTCTACTTACGAATTTTATCCGTTCCGAGCACATGCTCATAAGTAAAAACCTTTGTAAGTAGAGCAGCGGTTTCCCTTAGGAATGCATTGAAAACCAATTAATCTGGTGGGAACAGATTTCAATGCGCCATGGCCCTTGAACTGCCCCTCTCGGCTGAGACAGTGGGCTGGCAGACTCAGAACTTGGCTGGGGCAGTGGTGGTCCTTGGGATGGGGCACTCACTTTTTTTATTGATGGCCAGCGGGCTACTTTTGAACCCTTCGCAGGCTACCAGTAGCCCGTGGTCTACCTGTTGGGCAGGCCTGCTGTAGAAAGTGTGCTGAGTTGTGGAATATAAAATTGTTCCCCTACATCAGTCACACTTTATTCAAACTAAAGTGCGACCACGCCCCCAAAGCACGACTCAGCGCACTAATGTTGTACCCGGTCCAGGGGTAGTGTTTTCCTTGTCACTGTTTTGTTTCATGTTTTATACCTACTGACTTGTCCACCAGGTGGCATCTATATCAGTGGTTCTCAACCTGTGGGTCCCCATATGTTCCTGGACTGCAACTCCCAGAAACCCCTTCCAGCACAGCGAGTGGTGGAGGCTTCTGGGAGTTGCAGTCCAGGAACATCTGCGAACCTACAGGTTGAGAACCACTGATCTATATGATGATTAGAGATGGGCACGACTCAAAAAAATGGTGTTTCATTTGTCGTTTGGTCGTTTAGGGGTCCATTTCGGTTCGTTTCCATTTTCGTGAGGTTTTTTGCAAAAAAATTCGTTTTTGTTTCGTTACGTAATGACCTGAAAAAATGAAAACGAAAACGAAAACGAAAAATTGCTGTTTTGTTACCATTCAGCACAATTCAATGTATTTGCCGTAACGAAAATGAAGTGGTTGACAAAATTTTTCGTGTTTCGGGTCATTTCGTTTCATTTTGGTGTCAAAATTCATTTTTTGTTTCGTTGCGTAACGAAACGAAAAAACAAAAACAAAAACGAAAACGAAAAATCGCTCATTTCATGCCCATCTCTAATGATGATGTGTTTAATTATCAAGAATGTGTGATTCTAGGGTCAAAACACTTGGCAGCGATATATTCTGGAAAATGGGTTGCTCCATAGACTTCTACATTCCTGTTGCTGTTTCTGAAAGGGTAGCATTCCTTGCTAGAGATCTTCCCGCCCCATCATTACACACTCCACTCCGTGTTTTGGTGATCACCCTGAGCAATGCATTATGCATTACTCTTTCCTGCATGTCCAAACCAATGTTGTGTATATTACTGTAACTGCAGATGTCCATAAAACAATTAGAATTTTTGATTTAGGTGATCTTCCGATGTGTTTTGTCCTTTTGTTGATAAACCATTAAAATACACTATATAACTTATTATGAGTAATTTTCATTCTTTAACGATGTATTGTGTAACCATTCTCATTCTTCTTATATATGCGTCTCCCTTTTAATTGCTTCACATGAAACGATTTAGAAACTTCAGTTTCAGTTGACATGCAGCATTGTGCAAACCAAAGTTGCTAATAACGGCTAAACTCTACAGGGTGCACCTTTTTTGCCATATACTGTGCTACATAGAGGGTTTAAAATGAAAGGTAACAAGTTAAGTAAACACTTTCTTGAAGCAAATGCTTCTTGGTCTTCCAGCCCCCTACCCGACCCCCAGGATATAAGGCTTTTCTCCTTGCCAAGTGTTCTGAACTAGTTACTGCCCTGGTGGCTGATTTTCTAACAGCTGTGTTAAAAAAGCAACCCTCTGTGAACTTTATCTAGATCATATTGATGAGATATATCTTACAATACTGTGTGTAACCATTTCGTCCTTATTTGTGTACAGGGGACCCTCGTATAAAAAAAAGGTTTGTATAACATAAAATCTGTAAAACATAAAAAATTCCAGAGATAGAGGAAATTTGCTCTATGGGGTGAATCCGTACAACATAAAAATAGTCGCGATTAGGGATTACTCCGTTTTCAATGCATTCCTATGGCTAATTTGTGTAAAGGAAAAATCGCTTAACATAATTTCATTTGGAACGAATTAATTCCTTTATACAAGGTACCACTGAATTTTTTTTTTCTGTTTTAATGCCATTAAAGGTTTATGGAATGGATTAGAATGGAGTCCCTTTTCAAGGAGACAAAGGAGGGGACTGAATTCTCAGCCAGACTGCCTAATACCCAGAGATCCCCTGCAGGTCATTCCCTCCGCCTCGAAGCTTCAACCAGCCCCAAAGAGTTCGGGAAGCATAACAAGGCCACTCACGATTTGGCAGTTCGCCCAGTAAAGACGGCCGTCATGGTGGTGAGGTACTTGGAGTTGGCATCCAGGGCGTCAAGGCTCTCCACGTTGTGGCATCTCGGCCAGCCTGGTGCGTACTCTTCCCATCTGCAGGAGAAAAAAAGAAGACCAGCGGATCAGCTCAGATGAAACCCACTCTTCAATTACACAGCTGAGGGCGTAGGAAATGTATTGCCATGGGATTTGGTGGGAGTAGCTGCCACAGACAACAGTAAGCTGCTGTATCCGTGGGACCAGTATCAGCTGGTTCACTGATCCATGGTCGGGGAAAACTGTATTGGAGATATTAAAAAACCAAAATCCCAGAAATATAGATTTCTAAAGATGTAGTTGCCATAACTGGGCACTAGAGGGAGCAAGAGACCATGTTATGCATAGGATTTGCTATTAAAATACAATTTGTTATACAGTAATAGACATTTTTCAGCATCCTGGGAGCTTGGGCTTGAGTCAGATTTAAAAAGCGCCTGAGATAAATACACAGAGATCTCCTTGCTGATGCCAGTGTCACCTTAGCAGCCCATATTTGGGTGAGTTACTTTCCCTGAAAAACAGCACAGACTTGATCTCGCTCGCTGCAAACACGTGTGTTGTGTGCTTCTCAGGATTGGCCATGCATGGGAACCACACCAGGGCAGGGTCCCTCCCAGGTGAGAGATCAGTTTGTACCCCAAGGAAGTGGCAAAATGGTAAAAAAAAAAAAAACAACGGGAGCGCAGGTGCTCATAGGCAGTCCTTTCCAGGAGAGTCCAAAAATGCCAGCCACTTATTGAGAAGTGGGTATTTTGTAAAGTTAATGGCTCTTAATGCCCTATTCAGAAATCCACACAACTACAAAAATACTTTGCCTTGCAAGAGGAATAGCTTGCAACAGCATTTCTCTGTTGCTTCACTACTGTGCAGAGTTCAGTTAAGGTCGGAAGGAACAAGGAAGCCTGGGGTGTTGTTGTTGTTGTTGTGAGTAATGCCCTAGTCTCTGTTCCTCAGAAAGTTGCAGAGAATCAACCCTTCCTTGGCTGAACCCTCCTAGGGACTATGCTGGAGATAATTCTTTAACTCGAGCTACTTTTTTTGGGACGGTAATTCCTGGAACCCCTTAGCCTCTGTGGCCAGAGTCTGCTTCTAGGCAGTAGTCATTCTCATCGGGATACGCTTGCCATTACAGAAAGGAAATTCTCTGAGCTCTGCCTCCTATGCTGACTTGAGCAAATTTTTGAATTTCTTTTGTCAATTTGGCCTTCGCTTTTCTGTGATGCAACGGAAGGCGTGCCTTCATCCCAGCGAGACTGAGAGACTGACATGCCTTGTTCGACCCACCCACGCTTTCCTGACTAAACAACACGCCTCTTCTAGATCATATCTTTCTAATCTAGCTGCAAGCCAGACTGATTCCCCCAGGGAAGATCTATTATGAAGACATTTGATCACGGAAAACCAGGAGACCTGGTGTGGCATGTTCATGGACCCAGATTCCTATTCAGTGGTGGCTAGTCATTGGAGTCAATGGGATACATAGAATCATAGAATCATAGAGTTTAGAAGAGACCTCAAGGGCCATCTAGTCCAACCCCCTGCCATGCAGGAACCCGCATCACAGGACTCCCGACAGATGGCCATCCAGCCTCTGCTTAAAAACCTCCAAAGAAGGAGACTCCACCACCCTCCTTTGTGGCAGATTATTCCACTGCTCAACAGCTCTAACCGTCATGAAGTTCTTCCTAATGTTCAAATGGCATCTCTTTTTCTCTAGTTTGAAACCATTGCCCCACGTCCTAGTCTCTGAAGCCATGGAAAACAAACCAGTCCCTTCTTCAATGTGACATCCTTTCAAATACAGTATTTAAACATAGCTATCCTATCCCCTCTCAGTCTTCTTTTTGTAAGGCTCCCTAAGCCACTCCTCGTAAGACATTTCCTCCATATAGCGCTGTTACGTTCTGATGTGTAGGATCCCATGCAGAAGGTCTCTGCATCCATACCCTCATTTATTTATTTATTTCATTTCATTTCATTTTATTTCTCTACCACCCACCTGGCAACATGGTTACTCTGGGCGTTTTACAATAAGGAGAATAAAAGCATAGGTGCATGGTAAATTCATATTAAGCTAAATTAACACAGTCAACACCAGACTATTAAAATATACAGTATAAGATAAAATGTTCTAGAAGAGCCTTGTGGTACAGTAGTTAAAATGCAGTATTGCAGCCTAAACTCGGCTCATGACCGGTGGTTCATTCCCAGAGAGCCGGTGCATGGTTGACTCAGCCTTCTGTCCTTCCCAGGGAGGTAAAATGAGTACCCAGCTTACTTGGGGGGGGGGGCAATGTGTAGCCTACATAAATAAATAGTAAACTGCCCAGAGAGTGCTTTAAGCACTATGGAACAGAATATCATCAGAACACTTTGCTTTTTTGCTTTTGCAAAAAAGTGGACATTATAGCACTGAACTACATCTGCATACACAGTCTTAGACATGTTTCCATCGGCAGGTAGCAGGCCTTTTGTAAAGTAAATGAGTCCCAATTACCTATTCAGCTATTAACTACTTCTGATATACAGTGGGCCCTTTTATAACAAACAGCTTGTATAACATAGAATTTGTACAACCTAAAATATTCTGGAGATAGGGGAAATTTGCTTAACATAATCACCTATGGGCCAAATCCGTACAACATAAAAATGGGATTACTCCATTTTCAATGCATTCCTATGGGAAATTTGTATAAAGGAAAATTTGCTTAACATAATTTCATTTGGAATGAATTAATTCCTTTATACAAGGTACCACTGCAGTATACTTTATATTCAGCTATGGGGAGAAGTGCTTTCGTGCATTGCTGGAGTGAAAAAATCAATCTCTTCCCAGCAGCTGGAAAAATCTGAAGCTTGGTTTAAAAGGGGAAGCACAACTCAATGTCAGATGGGTAGGCAGGTAGCATTTTAGACCCTGCTAACCAAAAAGGTCCCAGATCTTTCAGCCCACAAGCTATGGCCTGATGTACCCGTTGGTTTAAAATCTGAGGACATTTGGTGGAACACAGCTTTTTTATGCAGCCAGTCAATTTGGTCCGGGTTTTAATCCGAACTTTAAATTAGCTCTTCCTGCGTGCTGATTGGGTTGCAGGGATGGGGGTTCCCTGCATAGCGGGGGGGGTGGTTTTCGAATGGATGCCCCTTGAGGTCTATAAGAACTCAATGATTCTGTGAGAGAGCTCAGTGTCGTGGATATCTCCTTTAATTTGAGACGGAGCCCCTTCGACGCCTTTGCGTCATCGGAATCACACCTCCCTGTCCGACCCCACTAAATTTTAGCCTTTCTCCCAGAGCAGATAAACCTGCCTCCAGGCTCTGCCAATTCAGCCTGTGAGTGGGAAGGCCAGTGTCTGCTTCTTAAGAGATCGATATTGCCCTGCAGCTAGAAAGCCAGGGTGTCAGGGAAGAAAGCAAGACAAAAATCCATTTATCGTTACGGCCACCTCACCGGTAGAAATCCTGCTGCTTCCTCAGCTCTTCTTTGCGATGGTCCAGAAGAAGCTGGTTGCCTGCGTCATCGGCAATTCTTTTAGCTGGAGAAAGAACGGGCAAAACAGGTGAGCCTCCACGAAGACGCTAACAAGGTGAAGCCCTATCCCTGAAAACACACAAAGCCCTCTGGAGCAACTTGAGTAATATTCGCTCTCTGCACACCCAATGGTAACCTCTCTGTTGGAAGAGACCATCACGCTGGGAAAAGTGGAAGGCCGCAGGAAAAGAAGGAGACCAACATAAGATGGATTGGCACACCACGGAAGCCACAATCTTGAGTTTTGCAAGGTTTGAGGAGGGCTGCTCTTAGGAGGACCCACTGATGGTTGTCCCTTCACCATGGAGTCGGAGGGGGCTCCATGTTGCCCGACAATCACCACGACTCCTTTATTTCATTTCATTTCATTTATTTTAGAGTATTTTTACTCCACCTTTCTCCTTGGAAAAGGACCCAAGGTGGCTTAAAATAATGAGTAGAGATGGGCACGAATAAAAAAAATGGCATTTCGTTTGTTGTTTGTCATTTGGAGGGTCCGTTTCGGTTTGTTTCCGTTTTTTGCGAATTTTTGGGAAAAAAATCGTTTTCATTTTCGTTCATTTGTTACCATTTCATTACCATTAATTTCAATTTTTTGTGATTTTTTTTAGGATTTTAAGCAATTCACTCATATTGCAGTAACGGAAACGAAACGCACGACAAAATTTCCGGTGTTTCTGTTCGTTTTGTTCCATTTTAGAGACAAAATTCGTTTGTCGTTTCGTTACGTAACGAAACAAAAAACAAAAACGGAAACAAAAAATTGTTCGTTTCGTGCCCATCTCTACTAATGAGGAATAATATACAGTCCAATACAATTAAGGCATGTTCAAATATTTGAGAACAAGGAATTGAGGGACATCTTACAGCATTAATAGACAGCATTACGTTAAAGCTACAAGGTTATAAGTAGTTATATAAACACAAAGTCTATGTGAACCTATAGATTCATATAAAAGACACATAATGGTAGTCCAACACTCAGGGAAAGCTTGCCTGAAGAGAAAGGTCTTTCCCTGTTTCCGGAAGATTTTTGTTTGCACAAAATTTGGGAGCAGGTGTTGGTCTACGGCTATTTGCTCACCTCCTGCCCTACAGAGCCAATAAAAGCAATTTACAGAAGGAACTTGTTTAAAAGTTACTCATTTAAAGTCCGGAGTAAAACCTAGAGGGGATTCAGAACTTGGAAACGATTGTCCATTCATCCATTCCCTGGCTTCGTCCTAACCCTAACCCTAACCCTAACCCTAACCCTAATCCTAATCCTAATCCTAACCGTAACCGTAACCATAACCGTAACCCTAACCCTAACCCTAACCCTAACCCTGAACCCTTCCTGCCCATCTGGGAAAGGTCAGGCCCAGGTGCATACCTGTTCCCTCCCGTAGACACCAGGTGTCGTGGCCCTCCATCCACTGATAGGAAGGGAAGGTGTAGACCTGCCCCTGCGGAGCCTTCACTGTCACGTAACTGCAGTACCAGCCATCGGAAGGGAAGAACAAGTAAGGGTCCTTGTGGAGTCGGATCATCAGGAGGGGTCCCAGGTCTTGATCGCAGGGCACTTCATACTCATCCACCTGGACGCATAAAAGCAAAAATCTCTAAATATTACAGACATTTTCGGGCAGCCAGTCTTTTCCTGCCCAGAGCCAAGGCCGAGCAAAGATAAGCTCTGTCCTTGTTTTGAACTACATGTCCCAGTATCCCCTAGCTACGTGAACAAATCCTGTAACTAAGAACTGGAAGGATGTAATAACTGAATGTAGTGTTTAGCCTGTTAGACTCCCTTAATGGACCGTTTGCAAATGGTTCACGTTCAAAGGACGTTTGCCAACTGTGAGGGTGGTTATTAATTACAAGTCTTTTTTGGAGGTTATTTGTAGGATTGGTTGGATCCTACAGATCTGTAGGGTGGCCAAGGTGTTGAAAGGGACCTGACAGCACACAGCAGCAGCAGCAGCAGCAACAACAACAACAACAACAACAACAACAAGCACACAAATACCAGTGCCTGATTGAGCTCCACCATTATGCTGATCTCTCAAGGGAAATGCTCTGAGCCAGGAAAATATTATTTTGGAGGGCGGAATTCACCAGAATTTTCCTGAACTACAGTAACAAATGTGGCCACTAGGGGGAGATATGTTGTCAAAATTTAAGCGAAAGGGGGGGAAAAAGAAAAGGAATCAAGAAGCAGGATTCGGTCAGGTGTTATCAAGAAAGTTCTGCTTGACCAATACAGTTTCCTTGATTTTCCTTTTGTTAGGGCTCACAAAAGGGTTACATTGAAATTCTTCATTTTGCTTTTCTGCCAGTATGTTACCCCCGTCTAGGCTGGGGTCACGGACCTCATCATACTTTGTTACACTGGGTGCCTTAGTATCAGATAAAGGTGTGCTTTCCCCCTCTTTTTTGGGTGTGTGTGTGTTTACAATGGGATTCCAACTCCCAGAACTTTCTGAGCATTCTTTAGGCAGAATTGTGAGAGTTTTAGGCCACAAACAGACACCGATACTTTGCTCACCTGTAGCAGGACATACCACTGAGGGATATGTTGTACTGGACAACAGGCAACTAGAATAATATGGCTTAATACGGGCTGCCTCTACACTGCTGGTGACAGAAGTGTATTTCTATCCCTGACAGGTTGCACTGAAATAAACCTATTAGTTATTACAGCTCTACAATATTTTGCACCCGCTTCTTTTGTTGTGTGTGTGTCATGTTGTTACAGTCGTGACCGACCCTTCGTGACTCCATGGCCATGGAGTTTTCTTGGCAGGAATACTGGAGTCGTTTGCCAGTTTCTACTCCAGGTGCCTACAGCACCTTACTTATTCTTTAATTTTGCTCAAAACAGCTCTTCCTAGTGGTCAGTTCTGATATTGTACATTGCAGATCCTTTTTAAAAAGACAAAACCAAACTATACTTCCCTTGCTGCTTGGTACTGGTCAGAGAGCCAGCATCAAACCCCCCAAAATGGACATTAAAAGTGCCCCTAAAATGCCCTGTACAAGTAACCTGTGAATATAGCTAGGTTTTACTCGTCATGTCTAAAGTCACCTTGGTGACACTGCATCTTAAAAATGACGCTATTTTATTTTATTCTGTTTGCTTATTTGTGGAAAACATTTTAAAGCACGTATTTTAAAATTATTTACAAATTCATTGATTATAATATTTATAATAATTGTTATTTATTTAAAATAATTAAAACATAACTACTCAACTACTGCTCCAAAGTCACTAGTTATGTTTACCTATTAACTAGTTACTTGCAAGCTCTTCTGACATCAAAATGTTTCACCATGGAGATGTTTTGGACCACAACTCCCACAATCCTTTGCCATTGGAAATACAGGCTTGGAATTCTGGGGGTTGTGGTCCAAAATATCAGGAGGGCCAAAGTTTGGACATGTCTGTGTGACTTTACACTTGTGTGTTGCACACTTGACTCTTGTTTCCTGCTTCCTGCGGCTGTCAGAAGGTACCCAGTGGGGTGCAATGGGCAGAGTGATGGACCCGGGTTCAAATCCTGTGGAAATTTACTGCATGGGAGCGGAACTGGTAAAACCACCCCTGAAATGCCTTTCTTATCTTGAAAGCCCCATCAGGGTCACTCAGATTCGGTTCCGACCCGAGGGCACATAACGAACACGAAGGATGCTAGGAATGCCTGTGGGTAATTATTGACAACGAAGGCTATTATTACAAGGGCAAGAGGAATTAAACCAGGTGGCGGCAAGAGTTAACACCGAGGAGCTGCATTAACGTGTAATTAACGTTTGGTCTGTGCCTTGTCCAGGTCCAGATTTTTTTTTTTTTTAAAAATCTCCATTCAGAGGGGAAACTCATAGTGCAACCTTGGGGCCCAGGCGTTCTCTACCTCGTAGGGTTGTTGTAGGGAACATATAGGGAGGAGGAGAAGCAACAGAAGGTGAGATGGAAAGACAAACACCAAATCAAAACCTGCAGGCCAACTGGTGAGTGCTTTAGCAGGAACAACAGACAGGGATGTTGTTGAGTTTGAGTTTTGGCACCACCAACTCTCTATAACCCCAAAGTCCGAATCTCTATTTTTTAGAAGTGTTTTCCATCAGAAAAAGGGGAGAGGTGGGCAGGTTCCCAGTCATGAGTTGAGTCTGGGGGATATTGAGAGAGAGAGAGAGAGAGAGAGAGGAAACCATGAGTTGAATTGTTGGTGTGACTTACGTCTAAGGATATCTGGGTTCAGATTCCCGCTCAACTATAGGAACTCGCTCGAGGAGTGGAACTGGTAAAACCACACCTTAAATATCTCACTTATCTTGGAAGCCTTATTAGTCAGACAGGTCACTATAAGTTGGTTCTGATTTGACAGTACAGAACACACTCACTGACAACATTTATTTCAAGCAGACATTGTCACAGAACCTGTTAGGATAACCCTATTGGGAAGCCCTACTATCAGCACACTAGAACGGATGGTCCCTTAGCCCCGTTTCCAGCATCTTGGGCGAGGCCGTGGATAGCTGTGGTGGCCAGTCAGAGGACCAACACATGGATGCCATAAAGTGGCATGTTTTAGACCACAACTTCCAGAATTCTAAGCTTAGATTGCCAATGACCAAGGACTGGGGGAGTTGTGGTCCAAAACATCTGGAGGGCCAAAGTTTGGACAGGAATGCAACAAACTAACAAAACACTGCCTATTTTCTTATGGCTCCAATATTTTAAAGCATGCATTTAATATATATTTATAAACTGACTGATTTAAAAATATTTATAATTATTATATTATTATTATATTATTCAATGTCCAAATTGAGTTTTTTTTGTGGGGGGTCTCATATACTGTCTAAACCCTAATATAAACAAGGGGAGTGCTTTTCTCCTAAATGTGGAGAAAATGAACATACATTTCCTTTTCGGGGGGGGGAGGGATTTAAAAGCATCCGGTTTAAATATCCCCGGATTTTCATGGCACTTGGCCCCAATCTGATGCCTTCCAGAGCCGTTGGACTGCATTTCCCACCATTCCCAGCCTCCAGTTTGGAGGTGATGGGCGTTGTAATTCCAGAAGGCCGTAGTTCAGGGAAGGCTTGGGCGTAGCGCCCGACAAGAGATGAAGGCAACCCAGAAGAAGAAAAGGTGTTGGGTTCCCCTCCAAACCTCGCAAAGAAACCTCTATGCACCCTCGGTTTGTATACTCACAGATCCGCGCACAAAATCCTTTCCGAAGTTGTTCAGTTCATGCCTGGGGCTCTCCCCTTGCGTTCCCACCAAGGTGATGGAGATCTTGCTGAAGGTTCCAGCCAGCAAGTAGTTGCCGGTGGCCACCTTTACTCTGTAGGTGACCATTTTGGCACAGCGGAGGAAGACGGAGGAGGAACACTAATAAGAATTCAGGGAAGGAAGCAGGATTTCAGCACAAGCTTTGCTCCCAAGGCAGGTCTGAACAGCTCCTCCCTGGATGGGGTTCCTCTCACACACACACAGAGAGAGAGAGAGACACCACCTACTCCAGCCAGTTTTGTCGCTTGCTGTGAAATAGGAACCATCCCTCGCCTCCCTTGCGCAAGCACCCTTGTTAAACGCTTGGGCTCCCAAAAGAGGCTACGCTCCACGTAACGGCTGATAACACCACCCACCAAAATAATAATAATAATAATAAGTGGTTGCGCCATCCTGGTGGTTTCCAAATATTGCTGACCTCTCTTGGGAGGCCAAAATGCTGAAAGTGATGCTGTCCTCTTTTGAGCACATCGCACTAAGGCAGGGGTGTCCAAACTTTGGCTCTCCATATGTTTTGGACCACAACTCCCAGAATTCCAAGCCTAGATTGCCAATGACAAAGGCCTATGGGAGGTTTGATCCAAAACATCTGGAGGGCCAAAGTTTGGACGCCGCTGCACTAAGGCAAGAAGCTATGGGGGAAAAGACAATCGTGCCAGCAAAGGCGGAAGGCAAGAGGAAAAGAGGAAGAGCAAATACGCGATGGATCGGCTTCCTAAAGAAACCACAAGCATGAGGTTGCAGGAACTGAGCAAGACAGCAGCGGACGGGACATTACGGAGGCCACGCGTTCATAGAGTCCTCATGGGTTGGGAGGTCACTTGATTGCACCTCAGAACAATCTCTAAGGAAATCATAGAAGAGTGAAGTTGGACAGGGGCCATAAGGCCATCAAGTCTAACCCCCTGCCCCCCTGCTTCATGCAGGTATCCAAATCAAGGGATAGCTGCCAGGTGGTTGTCCAAATTTCTCCCGAATGCCTCCAGTAGTGGAGGAGCACCCGCCATCTCTTGAGGTTGTTGCTTCTGTCGTCGTACTACTCTAACGGTTAGGAAGTTTCCCCTGATGTTCAGCCAAAAGCTGGGTTCTTGTAACTTGACCCTGTTGTTGTACGGCCTGCGCTCTGGGAGGATCAAGAACAGATCCTGGCCCCTTTAGCTTCTTCTTCTTCTGAAGCTTAGGTGCTCCTTGCCAAATCAGCGGGCAAGCTGACTAAATGGACAAGGCACCAGCAGAGTTACACAACAGAAGTGCTGCACAATTGTGCTCATTTAATCGGGCTGTCATGGATGAAACTTACAGGTCTTTGGGATTTCTGGGTCAGAGGCTTCGGATTCGTGGCCACAGAGCGTAGCAGGTCTTTGCCTTGAAATAACGCTGGGAAGCAGTCTTTAAATAATGTCCTTTTTTTTCATTATTTGTTTCAGAACACTGTACAATTTAGAATTATGGACACACTGTATATGAAATGTAGAGATGGGGTGTGGTGGCTCAGCAGGCTAGAGCGCTGAAACGGTCGGCTGCAAAGTCGGCAGCTTGGCGGTTCGAATCCCGGGTGCCACGCGGCGGAGTGAGTTCCCGCTGTTAACGTTGGCTCCTGCCAATTTAGCAGTTCAAAAGCATGTCAATGCAAGCAGATAAATAGGTACCACCATAAAATGTGGGAAGGTAAAACAGTGTTCTGTGTGCAGAAATGAGTTCAGCCATGCTGGCCACATGGCCACAGATTTGCACAACACTGGCTCTTTGGCTTGAAAACGGAGATGAGCGCCGCCCCTGGAGTTGGACACGAGTAGCACGCATGTGCTGGAGGAACCTTTAACTCTACCTATTTAATATAGGTAAACATAAAAACCAATTAAAATAAGTTGACTAATTTTGATCAGAAGTGTGGGGGACCTAGAAATACCCTCCTTGAAGAGTAGAAAAGCATTGTGAATGCACTTGGGCAGTATATAAATAGAATAAATAAATAAATAATAAATAAATAAATAAAAATGTTCCAAAACTCTCTGATCTTGTACATTACTTGCACAGTTTTCTGGCAGGGTTTTCCTAGAAGGAGGTGTTCGCTACTGCCTTGTCCACAGTGAAGACCCCCTGCCCCCATTGCTTCCAACAGGGCAATCCCCATCTTGCACAACTTCAAAGGGAGGGAAACACATCCGCTGTGGGTTTGTATCCGAAGTTTAACAGGCCCGTCCAAGGCATCAAACTTGTTTTGAGGGTAGGGCTGGCACTGTAAAATCAGAGCTGAAACCATGGGAGGACTCGGTTGCTGTGTTCAAAATTGGCGTCCCCAGCTGTTCGGGATCTGCCCTGCCCAGGGTGGTACTCGCAGCTCGAACGAAAGCCTTACCAAGCGAAATGCCGTCTCAAATTGATTGCCTGCAATGGTCCATGTGAGAGATGTCTACTTGCCTTGACGTTTTGCTACCCAAACAGAAAGTCTGCCTAGCAAGCCACGGATGCAGGTCTGAGGCCACAGTGAGCAAAGCGAAATTCACAGTCCACGTGTGGACTTTTAAAGATCGATGAAAACTTCTGTAGAACTTTGAAGCTTCCACGGTAATCTGGAATGACAGCTGCCAGAGTGGTCATTTTATAGATTCTTAGTTGACCCTGCCTCATTGGTGTGACGACCAGGACCCCCTGTTGATGTAAACCAGCTTCCTCCTTGGACTTGTGGACTCATATCAAATTGAACTCCCACCTGGCCCCATACTAACCCATACTCTCCTAACTGATGGCTTCCCTCCTTCTCAACTTGTGCACCTAGCAAGCTTCGAGACCCTCTACACCCCACCAAAATGCAAGGGGGTGGGAAGAAACAATGGCACCCCCTGGAGGCCGCAAATGTTAGTGCAAGAGGTTGCTTACAACCATCCATCTTTCCTTGCTGTGGCCCCGAGAAAGAATTTAAAACTCCAAAGGTGTTCTGAGCAAATGACAGCGACATGCTTTTCAATCCTCCTGAGCGTTTAATTACTGCCTCTCGTTTTTCATGAGCTTAAAGAGCACAAATCAGCAGCTCCCTCCCCGGGTTGCAAAAGCGGCTGGGGCAGCCTTTGCTGGGGTGATTTCGGATCGCCGACGGCATAAACATGCATTGCAGAGTCCTAACGGCTGTGGCCGCAGCACATGGTGCAAGGGACCTCACGTGCGCCTCTGGTCCAGGGAGGCAGGTTTGGGGACCCATTTTTGTTCTCTCGCTCTGGTGCCCCAGGAAAAGTGGCGAAAGAGAGAGAGAGAAGCAGCAGGAACCAGAACCGGGAATGCTGTCAGATGAGATCTGTGTCACCTCCGTGTGCCTTTCCTGCGGCCAATTCTATCTCTTTCCCCACCTCATCTTTGCCCTATAGCTTGGAAATCTTCCTTTTCAGATTACTACCCTCAGCATCAGGGTGTAATAGTTTTAAAAAACTGAATTCAAAAACAAGAATTCAGTGAGTTTTAAACCCAAAGTCCTGAAAAGGGGTCTGGGTGTTGCCGGAATAGATAAAATCAGCTATACGTCTGAAGAAGTGGACCTGTAGTTACATTAAAATATGAAAGTTAGTCTTTAAGGTACCACATGTTTTGTGTCTTGTCTTGTCTTGTTTTGTTTTTCTTTGATTTTGCTTGAAATTCTTGGAAAGACAGCTACCGTCTCTGAAAATTCAACTAAAGAAACATAAAGAAACTTTTCCAAGATTTCTTTCTTTCATTCATTCTTTTTTTCTTTCTCTTTTTCTTTCCTTCCCCCTTCCCCCTTCCTTTTGCTTTGTCTTTTTCTCTTTTCTTTCTTTCTTTCTCTTTCCTTCCCCCTTCCTTCGTCTTCTTTCTTTCTTTCTTTCTTTCTTTCTTCCCTCCCCCCTCTTTCCTATGTCTGTCTGTCTGTCTATCTTCCTTCCTTCCTTTCTTTGTGCAGTATCCATAAATTCACTTCCATTAAAGGTATAGGGAATGGGGTTGCACAAAAAGATTAAATATGACACCCCTCCTTATAAGACACCCTAAGCATGTTTCCTCTGTTCAGTGCTATTTCTGCTTAGGCATCGGGCTGTACAGCCAGAAGTTGAAAGTTCGATTCCCTGCTATGTCTTCTTCAACGATTCGTAAGTATCCTTTCCAAATCTTCAGTTATGAGGTTATTACTATTACTATGAAAGCATTTTCCTCACTCAAGACATAGTTAGATGCAAGTTATATTTGAACAGAGGACAAGTGTAGAATTCAGGGTTTGCCTCCTTTATTTTCTTAAAACATCACACATTCTGATTTTTCCCCCTCATTTATATAAGACACCTTCAAGATCTCTTACAATTGCCATCACAAAACAAGAGTTGAACAGCTACGGGCGCTTTTACACGACCCCTAAAATCCGAGGCAAAGGGTTGCAAGCTGATCCGGAGCTTAAAAATGTTTTCCCACCAGCTCCAGACTTTAAAAGAATTAAGTATGACCACGCCTACCTAAGTGCGTCCCAGCACACTTTTCAAGTACCTGGCCTCCAGGAGGTAAAAAAAATCTTCTGATCCGGATTGTAAAGCTGTGAATGCTGGGCTCCCTCGCCTGCTGTTTTTTTTTTTTTTTTTTTTGTCCCTGCCGCCCTTTAAGAGACAGGAATCACTACGGGGCTGCTTCGACCAACTGGCAGACGGAGGTGAGCCTGTATTTTTTTCTCCCTTTTTTTCTCCCTCCCCTTACGCAGACAGGAACAATGGAGTGCCGAGGGGTGGGAACACAGGAAGAGCGACAAAACCCCACGATCTCTGGTCAGAATTTAAGTTGCCACCGGATTTTAGAGGTCGTGTAAAAGCGCCCTAACTCATCTTGTTCAAAACAACAACTCTAGAAATGCACAGCCATTCACAGTTCCTATCTTGACCCCAAGATCTGTGTGTTTTATTGACACGTCCCCTCATGATCCAATTATGACATCAATGTTTGGAATCTTGGACTTATAACACCATTTGTTCTATAACTTTGGATAACTGGGGTGTGTCTAGACCGCAACTCCCAGACGCCTTCACCTGTAACTGTACTGGCTGGAGGATTCTGGGAGTTGTGGTCCATGGTTTACTCAAGGTCTGGAACCATTCATTTAAAAGCATGGTTTGTCACCTCAATTGATGGCTGACCTGAAGATTAGTCACAGGTCTAACCTTCTGAGTCATAAGAACATGTTTTTCAGAGTTTGGGTTGATGCCATCTTGTTTTCATATTCTTTTTCTTTTTTTTTTCTTTTTTTGGAGGATGGGAGAGGAAGATTATATTTATCCAGTTTAAAATCTACCAGTCTGCGCAGAAAAGAACACACCAGGCTCTTTGCAAAAGGCTCAGTAAGTTCAGACCCAGAATCATGGGCCATTTTTTGATTACAACCCCCAGCATTTCCTGCCCAAGTTCACTGAGCGTCTGGGAAATCTCGCTGAACACAAGGGTGGATGATGAGATTCCCAGTTGCAGGATCTTTCCTTACTCTGCTGACCTTCTTCTCCAGGTTAACTACAGGTGGGAGAGGTTAGAAGAGTCTTATAAAGGGCTCAGTCCACATATTTTGCACAGGGAATCAAAAGGCACTTGGGTGAGAAGGAAATTATGCAACATTTATAAATGTCAAGGATCCGGTCATGAAATGATGGATGGGGCCCAAGGTGAACAGTTTCTCTGTCCCCTTTCTCAGATTTAAGACAGCCTCTTTTTATTTCTTCTTTTATATATATATATATATCCATTCCTCGCAGATTGGTGAGATCACATTTGTGGAAGTTCAATGGGGCTGCTTTCTGCACATTCATCCATTTAAATCTTTTATACCCTCCACCTAGCGAAAAGCCACTGCCCTGGGCAGCTTGCAACCAAATTAAAAACCCACCTTCCAGTCAGGTGGTAAACAGTAAAATGGAGGTGAACACAGCATACTAAGCTGCCTAGATGCCCTAAGCATATCTGATCTCGCCTGATTTCAGAAGCTAAGCAGGGTCGGCCATGGTTAGTACTTGGATGGGAGACCACCAGGGAATACCAGGTGCTGTAGGCGCCTGCAGTAGGAATTGGCAAAACCACTCCAGTATTCCTGCCAAGAAAACTCCATGGACATGGGGTCACAAAGAGTCGGTCATGACTGTAACGACACAACACACAGCACCCCAAATAACTAAGGAATAAAGCCTTGTGGTGATAAAAGATATACTGGGAGTTGCAGTCCAGGAACATCTGGAGACCCATCGGCTGAGAATCACTGATATAGACGATGCGAAAGAGGATAAGGAGTATCCCCCTTCTTTAAGAAACTGCCTTTACGAGCTGTCAAAAGGCCGGGAGGGAAGGGGCCTGGTGAACTTTAGACGAGAGTGAGTTTCATCAAGATGGAGCCACCACTGAAAAGGCCCTGTTTCCAGTTAACAACATGTGGTCCTCCTTCAGTGTAGGCATCCATAGCAGCAAGGCCTGTAAGGAACAGGTGACACAGGTTGTTCTTAGGGAGAGATGCTCCAACAGGTATCAAGGTACCAAACCGTTTCGGGCTTCACAAACACTTCAAACACGGAAACGCTGGAAATTAGGTTGAGGAACCAAAGGCAGCCTGTTCTCCATCGGATAAAGTCACTCCCAAATCTCTGCATCCAGTCTGTTCCTGAATATGTTTGGACAGAATCTTGTGACGTCTCTCACTTTACACACCAAAGGACCCCTGAGAGGAATGTGGCTCCCTCAGCTGTCCTCCAGTTGAGCATTTTAGGATGGCCAGGAATTGGAGTTCAGCACCCACTTCACTTCTAGTTGGAGAGGGCCTAAATGGCGACACTGTTCTCCACCAGGGGAGGGCTGAGGTACTCGTACGGGAGGGGCAGGGATTTGTTCCGCTGTTGAATTTCCTCCGAAATCTCTGCCAAGCGATTCTGGAAGACCTGACAGAGACGCTTGGGCTCAGCCTCAGAAAAGTGTTGATCCGGGAAGTATCCCAAAGGTCTCTGGAAAAGAGTGGGAAGAAACAGTTGAGGAAAGATGCCTGGGAAGGTCCAAATTTAGGTTCACACCGAAGGTCGTCTTGCAGGGCGACCGAAGCCGATTCAAGTTCCATGACTCGGCTTGAACCTCGACTGGAATGGACCAAGAGAGTCGGTTTCATCTAGAAGCTCCTGAAGTTGGTTGACCACCACCATTAATAATAATTGGTCACCATGAGCCATCAAGTCAATTCTGATTTATGGTGACCTTTTTTAGTTTCCCCCCCCAGAAACTTCTTCCGGGGGTGTCTTGGGCTATGCAGCTTACCCAGGGCCACCCAGGCTGACTCTTCTCCCAGGGGGTACGGAGGGGACTCAGGCTGCTTTTACACGACCCCTAAAATCCGCTACAAAATGCTTGCAGATGCAGAGCATAAAACTGTTTTCCCACCAGCAGCGGACCTTAAAAAAAATAAAGTACGACCACGCCCACTTAAGCTTGCCCCAGCGCATTTTACAAGTACCTGGTCTGGAGGAGGTAAAATCCTTGTTGCTGTTCCTTGTTGCTGTTTTAAAGCATTGCATGCCTGGCCTTCCTCCGCTTTTTGTTTGTTTTTGTTGGGTTCCCCCCCCCCTTTTTAACAGACAGGAATCCTAACAGGCTGGAACAATTAGCTGCTGCCCACGGCAGGTGGAGGTGAGCCTCCATTTTTTTCTCTCTCTCCCCTCACCGCAGACAGAAGCAATAGAGTGCGGGAGGTGGGAACACAGGAAGCAGAACAAAAACCACGTTGGGGGGGGGGATCTGCATTTAAGTTGCCAGTAGATTTTAAGGGTCGTGTAAAAGCAGCCTCAAACTCTCAACCTCTACCTCTGTAGCCAGATAGCTAACTCCATGAGCTATCTAGCCAGGTGACCATAAATTTCTTCCATTCAAAGTCCAAAAAACCCAACCGCCAAGGGGGCCGCCATTTTGAAATCATGGGAGGAGGAAGGGGAATAAAGAGGCCAACGTTTCTCACATTCAAAACACAAGCCAAACATTAAGAGGATTTTTTTTAAAAAAGGTTTGGGAGATTCCAACATGTCTGAAATGGAAATAACAACTGTTCAGTAGGTTTGGTTACTCATAAGCTCATGTTTCTTGACACAGAAGCATGGAGCACATCATCCACCCCACCTGATGATGCTACTGCTAAGCACTATCTTGGCCTCCCCGATCACACTTACCCTGTCTCCCACGTCGTTGCTTAGCAACCACAGGGAACTCAGGGCAATGCATGTGACGTTGACTTGAGGGATGGTGTCCAGGATGCTCTTCAAGGTCGCTGTGCCCTTCACAGTAGGTGGGGGTTTCCTCATAGTTGGGGGAATGTTGGGAATCCATGCCCCAAAGTCAAACTGGGGAGAAAGGAAGCAACAGGATCAGTTCATCTCCAAACGTACTGGGGGGAAAGCCCACCGAGAGGTGGGTACCACTCACAAGAGTGGTCCTTACGATGAGCGCTGCAGAAACAAATTTCATCGATACAGGGTGGATCAGGGACTTGGTAGAATCACTCATCACAGCCATGGGGTAGCAGTTAAGAGTGTGGACATGGCAAGTCTGGGTTCAAGCCCCCAACAAGCCGTAACACTCACTACCCATCATGTTGTCTCAGCCTGAGTGAGTTGTTATGAAGGCAAAATGTGGGGGAAGAGGAGCCTGGGAGGACATGCCGGATGGAGAAAATGTAAGGAAGGAAGGAAGGAAGGAAGGAAGGAAGGAGTAGACTCCTTGGAATCAAAGGGACTAGATTAGTGACATCTAAGGTGGTTACTTCACGCCCTGTTCGTCCCTCCTTGCCGTCCTGCTTGGGACCGGTACCAAAAAAACCTTACTTCACGTCCATAGTGTGACAGCAAAAAGTTGTCTCGACCATGCCCCCGGAACCGGGTACACAGTGTGACAAACCGTACCTGCCCCTGGGCTGGGGAATTCTCTTGTTACACTTTGTTCCCGGTTCCTGTTCCGGGACCGTCTGGTAACAACTGTCACACAACAACCAGTGTCCACACAACAACCAGTGGAGGAAAAGTCCATCACAGGTTACAAACCATGATGGAGAAACCAGGGTACTTCAAGGGCCAGATGCAGGGGAGTGGTATCAGGAGACAGATATCTAGTCTCAAGCGCTCCCAAACGCATCTGGTGGAGCCGCTGTGAGATACAGGAAGCTGGACTAGATGGGCCTTTGGCCTGATCCAGCATGGCTCTTCTTATGTTCTTATGTTTATGTTCTCATGCACCTAGTGGTCAGTGGCTGAAGGGGCATTCAACATTAGTTTCCCTATGGGAAACACCATGCAGTGCAAATGTTTATTAAAGAAAGTACTGAAAATTCTGTAACGTTGACGTGTAAATTCTGGAAGACTAGTAGATCGAAATATTGAAAAAGTTTTATTTACGCTATTTTAAAAAAGGGTTAAGAAAGTAGAAAAATTCAGAATTTGTCACGGAACAAAACTGTGAAGTAACAGTTGTCACAAAACAAGTAATCATGCCCGTGAGTAAACGAAAACAGGGACTGAAGAGGGACAAAAACATGTGACTAAGAACAACGCTGTCACGGTACAAACTTAATCGAGGAACAAGGTAGGATGTGAAGTAACCACCTAACTGAAGTGGCACTTCTTTCAGTGTGTCTATTTTAAGTACAACCAAATCTGGGTCTACCCATCAGCTATTGGTGGTGGAAGGGGGCGGCGGCCATTTTGGTTGAATGCTCAGGAGACCAAAAATATTGCCTCTCCCACATCAACTTTGGTCCATAACACTTTCTCGATGTGTGGGACTACATGTCCCGTCATCTCAAGACACCACGGCCATACTGTCTGGGAAAGGTGGGAGCTGTAGTCCAATATGCCAAGTTGGGGGAGGTTCTCAGAGCAATGTCTGCAATTAAGACACTACAAAAAAGTAGTCAAGAGGCCCGCCTGAGATGGGCTTCCTGAGATGAATTCAGCTTCTTTAATTCTGGCGTATGCCAAGCAGAAGCAGAACCAACATTTTCTGAGCAACCAGGACATTATTTTGCATGGGTATGACCTCCTTTGCTTACCTGTCCACTGTTGACAGCAGCGTGTTGAGCTGAACAGGTGAAAATCACCATGGTTAGGAATTTGATGAGCTCCTCCGTGGTTTCCATAGATGAAGGTGCACCCGACGTCTCCCTGCTCTGGAAACCTTCTGTGAAGATCTCGTGAATCCAGGCCTGGAGCTCTGGATCGCTCTGGACCCGGCTGTTATGCTGGTAGTAGAACCTCACCAGGCCACTGACGAAGCTGGAGCACATGAGAAGATCCCACATGTTCAAAGATCTCCTATGCCTCAAACAAGTCGTTCCTATTATCTTTGGGTCCCCAGATGTTCTTGGAATTATGCAATCACGAAGCTGGGAAGGGCCTATACAGTATAAAGAAATCGAGTCCAACTCGCTGCTCAGGACAGGAATCCCAATCAAAGGATTAGGCACAGTGGTGTCCAAACTTCGGCCGTCCAGATGTTTTGGACCACAACTCCCACAGTCCTTTGTCACTGACAACACAGGCTTGGAATCCTGGGAGTTGTGGTCCAAAACATCTGGAGGGCCGAAGTTTGGACAGCCCTGGGTGATATACTAAAGCCCTTTCCTGTTGTTCAGTCAGCAGCGAGTTAAGAAGTAGGAATGGTGTTTACCTTTGGAGATATCCCTGTGTAACGTTTTGTGTGAAATACAGGCCCTGAAGAAGGCTTTTTCAGCCGAAACGCGTTGGGCATCTTTTCAAATAAAAAATCTCTCTGCAGTAGCATCTTGAGACTCAAGTCTCTTCTGAGGGTATTTGTACACGACCCCTAAACTCCGCCGCAAACGGCTGCCAGCTCTGGAGCTTACAATTGTTTCCCCACCAGCTCCGGAGTTTGCAGGAAATTAAGTGCGACCACGCCCACCTAAGCGCGTCCCAGCGCACTTTTCATGTACCTGCTCTAGGAGGGTGAAAATCCCCTGATCCGGATGTAATCTGGTGAGTGCCGGGCTCTCCTCGCTTCTGTTTTTTTTTTTTTTTTTTGCCTCCCGCCCCTTTAAGAGAAGGAATCAGGACGACGACAGGCGGTTTCGGAGGTGAGCCTGCATTTTTTTCCTCTCTTTTTTTCTCCCTCCCCTCGCGCAGGCAGGAGCAAGGAAGCGCGTAGGGGTGGGGACGCAGGAAGAGCAACAAACCCCCAAGATCTCTGGTCCGAATTTAAGTGGCCAGCGGATCTTAGGGGTCGTGTGAAAAGGCCCTGACTCACTCTTTTGGTTTACTCTTTCCCAACAGGCTAATGCTCTGGAACTCCGCCCTTCCTGCCATCTCTGTCTTCCACCCTATCCCATGGGCTTCAGCTTCATTGTGACCCACCCAACGCCCTGCGCCCTTGGGTTCCCATCCCCTTGACCCTTGGTTTGGTCCTTCACCTCTCTATGGCAGCCCATATCTTCAGCGCATCGTCCCGGTAGTAGTAGTTTGCGACGGTGGAGACTCCCCGAGCCTCTATGTCGTCTGGGAGGCAGAGGGAGGAGTAGGTGAGGCTGGCAGCCCCCTTCCCCACCAAGGGCACGATGCCTTCGTAGCCGGCAGAGGTGGCCTGGAAGAACCGCCAGGGCGGAAAGGAGATAAGAGTCAGGCCATAAGAGAGTAAGGTTGCCCCAGATACAGTTTTCTGAGAGAAACGAATGTTTTGTTGCGCGACCGTCGTTACTACATGGTGTCTTGTCTCGGAACAGAAAGCGGGAACAAAGGGTGACAAGGGAAAACCCAACCCCAGCGCCAGGTACAGGATTGTCGCGCTTAGCACCCGTTCCGGGGGCGTGGTCGAGACAAATGTCCGTAGTTGCAATGGACATGAAGTAACATTTTTTTGTACTGCTCCTAAGCGCAACACTAACCGAGACAAAACGGACGTGAAGTAACCGCCTTAGCATAGAGACCAGCAATGTCGGCAAGTCGTTGGATCTGAGATCCAAGTTAGAGTCTTTGGTAAATAGGGGGAAAAAGTCCCTACTAAAAATAAGCTCTCCCTCCCCCCAGAAAAAAAGGGAGGGGTGGGTGGTTTCCGAGATGAGAGTCAAGTCTGGAAGAAGAAAAACTCCAAGTTGAGTTACTGGTGCTGCTGACAGTCTCACCCCTGGTCGATACACAATGACATTTGTCCTTCCTTGTTTATTTATTCAGACTAGGGGGGGCTGTCAGCCAATTTGTGGATGGCATACAGGTATATACCATGGGGGAAAGCAGCTGAATACTCGTAGGGTACATTTAAACTTAAGAACATAAAAACATAAGAAGAACCCTGCTGGATCAGGCCAAAGGCCCATCTAGTCCAGCTTCCTGTATCTCACAGTGGCCCCACCAGATGCATCTGGGAGCGCACAAGACTAGATCTCTTAATACCACTCCCCTGCATCTGGCCCTTGAAGTACCCTGGTTTTAAGCCTGGAGATGACACATCTCCATCATGGTTTGTAACCTGGGGTGGACTTTTCCTCCAGGAATCTGTCCAATCCCCTTTGGAAGGCATCCAGGCCAGGTGCCATCACCACCTCCTGTGGCAGGGAGTTCCATAGACTAACAACACGCTGGATGAAAAAAATATTTTCTTTTGCAAAATACAGGGCAACGTGGCTTGCACAAGGCACCTGAAGACCACCGGAAATGGGAGAAGCGGCCCCATCTTACCTGATCCATCATGCCACCTTCTTTAATGAGCCGGACTCGGGCTAAAGTGTTGATCTGGAGGGTGTATCGCAGGTGAGGAATGAGAAGCTGTAGGGTGAGAGGGAAACCCAGTCAAAGCTTGCCACCGTGGGTGACAAGAAGGACCGGAATGCCAGGCAGCAACCACCCAACCCAGTGGGCCTTACTGCCCAGGGCAGGTCTGCCTACGCAGCTGGCGGAGCTCAAGCAAGTGAAACAAGGTGGAGGAGGCTGGATTCGTAGCAGTGCGGGAATAAGTCCAGAAAAAAGCAAAGCAAATCTACTGCCCCATAGCACTTAAAGCACTCTCTGGGTGATAAAGTAATTATGCCGGCTACTCATTGCCCCCCCCCACCACCAGTGAGCTGGGTTCTCCTTTTACCAACCTCCGGAGGTTGGAAGGCTGAGTCAACCTTGATTCTATCACCTGGGATTGAACCCTGCGTCATGAGCAGAGTTTGGTCTGCAGTACTGCAGTACTGCGCCTCAAGGCTCCAGAAAAAATACATTATTCCCAAGAAGGCCGCTTCTTTCTTTCCCAGATGTCCTTTGAAACTGGCGGCTCCCCATGTTTTAAAAATCAAGGCAGGCGTTTACAGCACACCATTAGACTTGGAAGATCTGTAGTCGTTAAAACAAAGGGGCTCGTCACACCCCACATGTTGCAAAACAGCTTAATTTTGTTATTGGGTGGTAAATGTGGACTTCTCTATTAAGTCTGATTGTGCCTGGAAAGAACTGTGTCCCTGGTATCTGTGGTTTCACTTGCTGAAGATATTAAAAATACATTTAAAAAAAAGCAGAAATGGTTTTCCACCACGTAATTACCACAGCTCCCCACTAGAGGGAGACAGAGACCATGCTATGTGCAGTGGTGGCAGACCCTCAGCACTCCAGAAGTTTTGGACCACAATTCCCATAATTCCAAGCCTGTGTTGCCAATGACAAAGGACTGTGGGAATTGTGGTCCAAAACATCCGGAGTGCCAAAGTGGCACTTCAACACTTGCAGGACTGCCATGGGATAGGGATATGGGGGATCCTGTCATAATATAATGAGGAGAACCAATGTGGTGTATTGTGTGGTGTAAAGACTAGGACTCAGGGGAACTGGGTTCAAATCCCTGCTTGTCCACAGAAACTCACAGAAGTAGGGGGTGGGGGGACAGCCATGTAAAACTATTTCTGAAACATCTTGCCTCAGAAAACCTATTGGCAGCGACTTGATGGTCCAGAAAAACAGATAAGAATAGTATAGTTGGGACAAAAGCTGAGTTCAGGACTGGTCTCCAGGCCGTTCCTACCTTGAAGAGCGGGTGGCACATGGGCAGCTGCCTGAGCGTGGCCATGGCAAATATCTCGGCCATCAGGTGCGTCCGGAGGAGGTGGGAGAGGTTCTGGTGGACGTGGAAGTCGGCGTTCCGCACCCACATCTTCGCCAGGGTCCAGTCCCACAGGGGGTCACTGGGGAGGAAGATGGGGCTGTCTGGCCCTGGCACTTGGCTGAGCTAAAGAGAACATAAGAACATAAGAAGAGCCCTGCTGGATCAGGCCAAAGCCCCATCTAGTCCAGCTTCCTGTATCTCACAGAGCCCTTTTACACGACCCCTAAAATCCGCTGCAAAACACTTGCGGATCCGGAGCTTAAAATTGTTTTCCCACCAGCAGTGGACTTAAAAAAAAGATAAATATGCCCACGCCCACTTAAGTGCCGCCCCAGCGCACTTTACAAGTACCTAGTCTCCGGAGGTAAAAAAATTTCCAATGCGGATTGTAAAGCTGTGGATGCCGGGCTATCCTCGCCTTTTGTTTGTTTTTGTTGTCCCCGCCGCCCCTTTAACAGACAGGAATCCCTACAGGGCTGCTCCAACGGCAGATGGAGGTGAGGAGAGGTGAGCCTGCATTTTTTTCTCCCTTTTTTTCTCCCTCCCCTCACCGCAGAGAGATGCAACAGAGTGCGGAAGCGTGGGAACACAGGAAGAGGAACAAAACCCACATGATATCTGGCTGAGGGGATCCGAATTTAAGCTACCAGAGGATCTTAGGGGTCGTGTAAAAGGGCTTACAGTGAGCCCACTAAATGTGTCTGGGAGCGCATGAAGCTAGATCTCTGTCTCCTGATACCACTCCCCTGCATCTGGCCCTGGAATTACCCTGGTTTTAAGCCTGGAGATTACACATCTCCATCATGGTTTGTAACCTGTGATCGACTTTTTCCTCCAGGAAACTGTCCAATCCTCCTTTGAAGGCATCCAGGTCAGATGCCATCACCATACCCTAAGAACATAAGAAGAGCCAGGCTGGATCCGGCCAAAGGCCCATCTAGTCCAGCTTCCTGTATCTCCCACAGTGGCCCAGACGTCTCAAGATTTATGGAACTGCCGGCTTCTGGGACAGCCAACGGGAGGAAGAGGGACTTCCCATTTCGGTGCCGCTTGTTTACCTGGATAGCAATGGGCACCATCTCCCTGGAAGGCGTCTGGTAGAGGAGGCAGAGAGGGGCTGTCATGTATTGGGGCTGGCCGTCAATTGTGTTGGTCGGGATGTCCTGCAGAATCTTGTAATCCACGATGAACACGTTTCCCTTCTTGAAGGAACAGGGTGGGAAAAGAAAGACCATCATTGGCACCCTGACTCGGAGATGAAACACCACTTCTATCCCAGTTCTTTTCTTGGGTGGTCCTCCCCAGAATCTCACCAAGGGCTACCCTTTCTGGGGGATTCTGGGAGATGTAGTCCAAAGGAATAAGGCTGCCCACTGTGGGCAGGACAGCAGAGCTGAGAGGTGGTGGTCCTTCTGGAATCTCTTGCCCCCACAGAGATACACCATTACTGCCCACCCCCCCGAGAAAGTTGTGTCCAGAAAACACCTCACCTGCACTTCCTCGTGGAGGGTGGTGGATTGGCCAAGGGATGCAGCAACCATCTCCTGGCTCACAGGGAAGTTCGTTGGGATCTCGGTACACTTCTGGATGACCACGGGGTTGACGCCATTCAGATACTGGTAGCCAAAGAAGGTGTCTTCCTGCCAGTGGTCAGCGACATACTCTGGAGAGCAAAGAAACACTGTTGGCTTGTTTTACAGACACTGAACTTCGCTCAAAAAAAACAACAACCCTCATTCTAAGAAACCTGGATGTCCATCCTCACGTTCTTCAGGGTGGGAAAATATCAACATCATCAAACAAGAGAGGAAGCAGGAGAGTGAGGGAGGGGCACCATTCTCAAAGGTTGTGAAGGATTGATCTAGGGTCCCACCGAGATGTCAGGGAGGACCGCCGGGATTCAAACAGGAGGATTATCGGTCCAGGACTCCTGGGTATCAGGTTTCTGAAACTAGGAAGAGGCCTAACAGATTTTGGGGTTGATTTTTGGCTACAAAAATATGGACTCAGGACCACAATATTTGGTGGAGGCCCAGCATTTTCTCAGCTCAGCCAGGAAAACAAAGAAGGAATAAGATGGGATAGGTGCCTTGATCATGAGATGCCGTTTGCTGCTGGGCCTTACAGGGCCAAGAGGAACTTGGCTGACACGTATGATTCTATCCCCTTTGTAGATCTGAAAATGTCATTTTAAAAAAAGGTTAAGTGAAAGACCCCCTCATCATCTGCGCCTTTAAGATATCGTTGAGGCCTGTCACTAGAGCTGCGAGATGTTGGAGAGAGGTGATTGAGGCAGTCTTTGTGGGCTGAGAACTAAAACACCTGAGGACTTCCATAATGCCAATTGGGAGATTTTTGCCTGGCTGGAAAAGACATACCTGCTGTCATGTTCTAGCTCAGTGGTTCTCAACCTGCGGGTTCCCAGATGTTCCTGGACTGCAACTCCCAGAAGTCCTCATCACTAGCTGAGCTGGCCAGGATTTCTGGGAGTTGCAGTCCAGGAACATCTGGGGACCCACAGGTGGAGAACCCATGTTCTAGCTCATCCAAAGGGTTTGTTTTTCTGGAATGCTGCTTCTGTATTTCTTCTTGAATACTCGTGATCCAGGTTGTGGGAAGGGGCACCCACCTGAAACCGGGGTCCTGTTGAACCAGAAAACCTTCCGGATGTCTTCCAGTTTTTCCCACGATTCTTGGCACTTCATGAAACCCTTCAGCTTGATCTCCAGTCTTCTAAAAACCCAAAAGGAAATTTGGAAGGTGTAAATAAGACACCTACTTAACCTTTGGAGAAACTGGGGGTACTGCTGATGTAAATAAGAACACAGTTTTGTCTCAGGAAATCACTTTCAAAATGGGGTCAGGAAAAAACAGATTCTGATGGGCTATGAGAAGCACCCAGGATGCTTCTGGACTTGCGCATCTGTGAGCTTTGTTCCCACCCTAGAGCATTTGCCAACATTGACATGCTGCCACTGATCATGGATTATGTAGAGCCTGTGAAGGAAGAATGCTTTGAGAGAGAGAAGAGTTTGAGGACATCCCTTTCCAGATGATGCAGGGCCTACGGACTTCCCCAAAATTTGGTCTCATCGCTGATCTTTGAATCCCACCCTGGCAGTCGTGGTGCTGCTGATCCATCCACGCTTCCTGGTCTCTGCCTGGGAAGCAAAATAGGTGGCAGTGGACCCAGTGGTTGCCACGTTGAGTCCGATTTGTCCTTTTCCTCTCTGGTAGGTTGCGGAGACCTTACTTTTGGCTCAGGGAAATTACTTGGTGAAACTCCCAGATTCCCATAGCCCACATGGGCAGTGGCCATGCTATCTAAGGGACTTCAATTACTCAAATTTGTTAATTACAGAGCTGTTTTCGTTTTGTTGTTGTTGTTGTGTTTTGTACAACGGCTCCCAGAATCCCAGGCATAACCACCTGGGGAATTCTGGGAGCTGCTGTCCAAAAGCCCCACAAATTCTTCTCACCCTAATGACAGGCTGCTCTGAGATGGTGGGGAAGAGCCCTGCTAGCCCATTGTTAGTGCCCTGGCTCCAGCTTTAGAAGGTCACAAGTTCAAATCCTGGCAGCCTTGGCCAGGAAGGCTAAATTCCTGGAGAGAGCCGAGGTCGAGAGTTAAGAGCTGAAAGGACTGACTGGAAGTCTTCCGAAGGCCTCCACGTCAGCCAGAAGCTGTTTCCTGTGTTATGCAGTGACAAGGCCCTTTCCCACAACTTTTATGGTGACCAGTGAGTTTGTCTCGGGCCGGGCTGGCATCCCATTGAAACAGTTTAAATCAGATGCCCCGCTCCCCCACTTAGGCGGTTACTTCATGTCCTACCTTGTTCCGCGATTACGTTTGTACCATGACAGCGTTGTTCGCGGGCACGTGGTTTTGTCCCTGTTCAGTCCCTGTTTCCGTTTACCCACAGGCATGATTACTTGTCTCGAGACAACCGTTACTTCACGGTCTTGTTCCGTGACAAATTCTGAATTTGTCTTGCTTTCTTAACCCTTTTGTTTAATATCGTAAATAAAACTTTTTCCATGTTTCGATTTACTGGTCTTCCGGGATTTACACGTCAATGCTACAGGATTTTCAGTACTTTCATTAATAAACATTTGCACTGCATGGTGTTTCCCACAGGGAAATTAATGTTGAATGCTGCTTCAGCCACTGACCACTAGGTGGATACTGGTTGTTGCGTGACAGTTTTTACCACATGGTCCCTTGTCTCGGAACAGGAACCGGGAACCAACTGTGACCAGAGAATTCCCCAGCCCAGGGGCAGGTATGGCTTGTCACCCTGTGGTGGTTACTTCACGTCCTTCCTCGAGCTGAGGTGAACTTGCCTCCGTGTTGAAATTGGTTTTCAACACGGATCGAGAAGTGGATTGAAAAGATTCCCGAGCTCCAGGACAGGAATCTTTCACCCCGCTTGGAGCGCAGTTCAGGGGCCGTGGTCGGGGTGAACTCGGATTGACCCCACAAGGTGTGTGAGCTTCCATTCCTTCGAACTTGGATTGACCCCACAAGGACATGAGGTTGCATTCCTTTGAACTTGGATTGACCCCACAAGGACATGAGGTTGCATTCCTTCAAACTCGGATTGACCCCACAAGGACATGAGGTTGCGTTCCTTCGAACCGGTCTCCAGCGGGGCCACGAATTGCAGCGAGAGGGACGTGAACTATCAGCCTGTGTTCCCGGTTCTGGGGATGTGGTCGAGACAACTTTTTGCTGTCACGCTATGGACGTGAAGTAAGATTTTTTTTTGTACCGGTCCCAAGCGGGACAGCAAGGAGGGACGAATGGGACGTGAAGTAACCAACCGCCTTAGAAACCTTCCGCCTGGGGAGTGAGTGGGATTACGATGACCCTCATCCCCAGCAAGGTGTTGCATCAGGGAGAGCTGGTTCCGATTGCTTCTCTGTTCCCTGCGTCGGTTCAGCTGATCGGATGGGGAGAAGGAGGCGAGCATACGGGCACGCAGAGAGAGGCGGCCATGAGAACCAGATGCGCCACCAGAGGCACTCACGTGAGGCTTGCACGCAGCATGAAATGGCCGATTTTGGTCAGGGAGAACTTTGCGTTGTTGTCCATCTCCTGGATGCTGTCCACCGCCAGGCAACGAGGCATTCCTGGTGCAAACTGGGCCCACCTTTTTTTTGTTTTTAATTGTTAAAAGACAAACAAACACCATGTCACTCAAACAGCACAAAGGATTCACTTTAGGGCTGCTTCTCACCAGTCGGGTGGAGAAAAATCAGAGCTAGGAGTGGTTCTCCAAATTGGTTCTTTGTATTACAGTTCCCATTGTCCCCCTGTTTTCCGATTCCCACCTGAAATCTGGAAAATGTTTTATCCCTTCAACTACTAGAATCCCTTCCTTAAAAGGACCCAAGGTGGCTTACATCATTAAAAGGCAGCATTGTTATTATTAGAATTGTCTGCCTGTCTGTATATCTGTCTATCTGTCTTTGTCTAATCAGCCATCACCTAATCTTCCTTCCTTCCTTTCTAAACCCTAAATATGATTCTATCTATCTATCTATCTATCTATCTATCTATCTATCTATCTATCT